>RJWH01001846.1:0-303898 GCA_004363575.1 Solenodon paradoxus
TCCCTTCTCTCCCATATGTGCTGGCTTGACCTCTTCTCGCTGATTCCTCTGCCAGCAACGGAGCCAAACTGTTTTTCATAACTTCCAATGGTGTTTTTTGTTGTTGTTGAATATTTTTTAAATTTATTTATTTAGAGGCATGAAACAGGCAGAAATGAAGGCAAGTGGGCAGGCACCAGGCAGGAAGATTGAGGAGGAAGGATTGTTCATCCATTTAGTTGTTTGTGTTGGTTGTTCATGCCAGTCCTGGGCCACAAACCTGGGTACTTGGGCTTAACATCGTGGACTGCGCCATCTGGAGAGGCGGACTTAACCTCTCTGCCACCAGGGTGTGCCTCAATGGCCTTCTTTTTCCTCTTCCATCCATATTGATGCCAGGGCAGCAGCTGACACAATCTGAGGCTGTTTGTGGAGTCTGCATCCCACCTGCATCTCTCTGGCGCCCCACACTCGTTTTCCAAGTTGCATTCCCTCTGCCTCTCAGCACTGCCGGGCGAGAGCTTTTCGACCTCACTCTGGACATTGCAAGAAGAGTATTTTTGAAAATTTAAATTGTTGTGTTTTTCAAATTCCCTGTAAACTATTTGTTACCCTCTTACTGTTCTACCCACTAAGTCAAGAACATTCACTGCTTGGGGACAAGGAGCGGGGGAGAGAGTGGGTACTTTCTAGAACAAAAAAACTCATTCCTCAGCGTGGAGTCCCAACTCTGACTGTCCTAAAATGCTAGAGACTAAGTCATGAGCACCGCGCTGTTGCCAGAGAAATGGAATCTCTAATTCCAGGAACTTGCCTTTGTGTCTGAGAGCAAAGCTTAACGGCCTGAAAATTGTTTGAAGCCCCGTGTGAGCAGGACAGAGGATGAGAGGAGGAGAAGTTCTCTCCCAAAAGGAAGCAGGAAGGAAGCGAGCAGAAGTGGAAGCCATCTTAGCCTGGTGGAGAAACTCTGAGGACTAGGAGCAAAGACGTTTCTTGGGCCCAAGAGAAGGAACGTAGTGTGAGTGCCCAGCCCAGTCTACTGTCAAGGCAGATGGCTGAGTGAGACCCGCCTGCCCAGGCTGGTTGCCCCTCACCCTCTGTGTCCCCGGGCATGCCGCAGGAGCCCAGGGTGGCTCAGAGGGCAGGGGTGTGCAGACCAGGCGTTGGAAAGCTTTTTCTGCACAGGGCAGTAGACATTTTAGGTTCTGTGGGCCAGATGGGTCTGTTGCAGTCTGTCCACTCTGTCGTTGCTACGGAGCAGTAGCCGGCAGCTCGGACGTGACTGGGTTTGGGCAGTTATGGGTGTCGGACCCAGGTCTGACCGAACCTTGTTTTCCAAAGCTGGTTGGTAAGTCACGGGCCAATTGTCCTAGTTTGCTCACTTCTGGTCTCAGTGGTTGGGTTGAGATTTCCCAGGGCCTGTGTATATGTGAAATAAAGATACGTGGACACTTCGGTGTGGATGTGAGGCGTGTTCAAGGTTGCTGGGAATGAACTCAGGGTGTCTGTCACTGCGGGGCAGAGACTCCCCTGGACGAGGCTGCGGGAGGGGCCTCTGTAGACTGTGACACTGTCACCCAGTCTTAGGGGATCTTCAAGACCCCCCAGAACTGAGGGGGGAGGGAGCAGGGGCTGCAGGGGCTGCAGGAGCGGTGATGATGTCACATTGCGCTGCGAGGCCCATGTCTGCAATGGGGCCACCAAAGATGGAATTAACATTGAAAGATGGGGACACTGTGAGGTGGACTTCACCTCCCAGGGCGTTGAGACTTGACCCAGGCACTGCTCTCCCTTCACCAGTGGGCATGTCTGTCACTCAAGTTTTCCCACTGGAGACTGTTAGCTCGTCCTCCCGAGCACCTGACTGCCCCCTTCCCGTCTGCACCGGGACATGTCATAGGAAACTCAAATTCAGGACATCCCAACCCACGTTCTTGTCTTCCCACCATACAAGTTTCTCCTCTGGTGTCAGGGAGTGGGTTCACCACTCACCCAGCCCTCACACCACTCACCCAGCATCCTGTTGACCAGAGTCCTGTGTCCTGTGTCCTCTTTCCTCTGAAACATCTGCTTCTGCACACCCTGTGTATCTCTTACCCAAATTATTGCTGTAGGCCCTAACTGGCTTTCCCATTTCTACTCTTGTCCCCCCGTTCCCGCCCCCACCTAGTCTGTCCTTTACACATTGGCCAGAGTAATCTTTAAAAATGCAAATATGGGGGTGCACTCTTGTGACTCAGGCAGCTGAGATGCCTGTGCACAGACCATGTAAAGCCCAAGGACCTGGGTTCGTGACTCGGGGGTGGGGTGAAAAACCAAAGTAAATGAATAGATAGACAGAATGATGCATATATAATACATACGCTTTCCTCCCTCCCTCCCTCCTTCCCTCCCTGCCTTCCTTCCTCTATCCTAACTCCTCCATCCCTCTGTCTTCCCTTCTCTTCTTCCTTTTTACAAAAAACTGAGTATGTGACAAGCCATGTTGAGTTTCAATATGATGGGCCAGGCAATGTGGACCAACCCAGCTTCTAAGGACTAGACAGACTGAATATGCTCAATGTATCAGGCCAGTGTGGGTGACTGAAGACATCCTCTGAAAATGTCCACACTCTAATCCCTATAAGCTGTGAATGCCTGTCTTGTGTTAGTAGAGGCTTTGTAGGTATATTAAGGACCTTGAGACGGGGGCTTCTCCTGGCTGGTCCGGTGGACCTGATATAATTACAGGGCCCTGATGAGAGGGAGCAGGGGTCTGAGTCATTATCAGAAGATGTGGTGACAGAAACACAAGGTTGAAGGGATGTAGAGAGAAGGACCAGGACTGAGGGATGCAGGCAGCCTCTGCAAGCTGGAAAAGGCAAGGAAGTGGATTCTCTTCTAGAAGCATCAGATGGAGCAAAGTGTGTGTCCACCTTGACTTTAGCTCTGTGGGAGTGATTTTGGACCTCTGGCCTCTAGAATGTAAGATAATAAACCTGCATCAGCTCTAAGTCACTAAGTTTGTGGTACCTTGTTACAGCAGCAAGAGGAAACAAATATAGTCAAGAGATTGGAGGTGAGGGTGGCCCTGGGAGAAAGAGAGAGGAGAAGATTGTTTATCTTCTGATGATGTCAAAAATACAACTGGGCTTTTGCAAAAATACAGGCTTTAACTGCGTGCAATGTCATGGGATATGGAGCAGGCATCACTCCTGCCTTTTCCAGTTCCTAAGACCCCTTCTCAGGTGAATGCTAATACAACAGGCTCTGCCATGTGCACACGCTGAAGCCTAGTCAAAAATCACAGAGCTAGCATTTGTCAAGTGCTTACTTTTGCACATGCAACTGTGAAGGTTTTATGCATGACCTCTCTCACATCTAGAGTGTAAAGTGAGGCCTGCATAGTTCCCTATCCCATCTTATAGACTGGAGGTTGTCTGAGGAGCTCCACCTTGGTGGGGAAGGTTGGGGAGGGATGTGTGCACAGTATGGACATGAGACGAGGGCCGAGGTGGTCTTGGACTGTGATGGAGGGGGTCCAGGGTGAGCCGGGGCCCTGGGAGGTGGCTTGGGGTCTGTGTTATCTCCCCGGCATGGTCATCATTGGCATGAATTCAGTGTGTTTGGACATCATGTTCTTTACTTACTCTACCTGGTAGAGCAGGATTCCCAGGTGCGAGTGAGAGACCCCAGACATGGGGAACAGCAGAACTGTCCTCCAGTGGGATGGCTTCAGGGCCTGCTGAGCAGGAATGACATGCTGGCAGCCTGCTGCTCTCTGAGTCCACTCCTGTCCCCTTCTCCCCTCTCCTCTGCCCACTTTGCTTCCGGGCAGGAGGCCCCCAAGCCCAATGCCATCTTCAGGGCTGGATGCATTTACCAGGGGCAACCATCACCTAACCTGGGTGGATTTCTAGAATAGTTTGTGGAACCAGTGAAGAGTGACTCTCCTCCACGAGCCTCATTTTCATCGCTAGTGGATATGGGGATCGAAACTGGGTGCTGCTTCCTAATCAGGCTGCATCTTGGATCAGTAAAGATAGGGAAAGTTTTCCTAATCGTCATTCAGATTATTCAAGAAAACAATAGTGTAATGTCCTAAAATAAGCACAAATGATTGACACAGATCTCTGGGCACCACAGCTGTGCTGTGATCTCTGAAGTCTCAGCTGGGGAGACAGTAGGACTTTGGTAGTTGAGTTTGACCTTGACTTTGACCTTGAGGAAGAAACAGCTCCTGCCTGCAGATCCAGCGGTGGAACTAAGTCATATGGGACACTTACATTGTAGACCCTGTCAGCCTGTTGTGTTTTAGCCCTTTTCTGCCCCATGAGTGCCTTGTACTACATTCCGGGAGCCTTAGTGAGTGTGGCTTATGTGACAGTCCTGCCTGACAGGGATCCTCAGCATCCAAGCAGCTCTGGAGTCTCCAGTGGACTCACAAGCAGGGGGCGCTGGTCAGGATTGTTTGTGTCTCCACCCTGCTCTGAAGCTGGTCGCTGGGCATTAGGGATATCAGGCTCTGGGCTTTCAAAGAAACCAAAACCGATTTTTACAGATTTTCCTATAACAGAGTGAAATATATTTTAAAACAATTTAATATTTTCTTGTGAGTGTATTTCCCTCCTTTATATGTGTTGTAATTAAAAAAATTCCATTGACTAAAGAAATAATATGACCAAAAATATACCACTGAGTTAGTTTTAAAAAATGCAAACACTGCTGAATGAGCAGTAAACCTTGTCTGGCAAGGCCAATTCTTTGGGGAAAAACTGTCATAAGTTGTATTCATAGCCCAGATAAGTCCTGCGGGCATTTACAGGACAAAAGGGACACTTGTACACTGTCTTGTTAGAAATCTCAGATGATGCAGAGCTGTATAAAATGGAAAGTGGAAGGCTCCCTCATCTCCCCAGAGATGTCCTTGGGGAAAGAGGATTTCTTCCAGACTCCGGTGAGTCAGAAGAAGAACTGCTGTGTGTCCTTTCCTGACTTCTTATGGTCACTTAGCAATGCATCCTGGGCTGTTTGAGGATCACTATATAGTTCATCAGCTCTTCTTAAAATCTTCGTGGTGCTCTATTGATGACTCTCGCATCCTTTTTTGATGTTTTCCAATTGATCTCATTCTTTAGTGATGTTCATTTCATATCCTTGAAAGCATGTGCTAAGTTTTGTAAGAATTTCCCAAGGTATCTCCTAGTCGGTAGGCTTCTAGGTCAATGGGCACATGCATTTTAGATTGAGAGGGATTATACATTGTTCCTAGAACAAACTCCTCATTTTGCGAACCCACTGTCAGTAAGTGAGGAAAGCTCCAAGCCCTTTACTGATCTCACCTCCTTAGAGAGGCCAGCCCTGGCCACACTATTTTAGGAGCATTTTCTACTCTCATCCTGATTTTAATTTGACTTCAGAGCACTTAACACTACCTGAAATTAAATTGGTTTACCTGTCTTACTAAAATCCCAGCTTCATAGAAACAAGGATTTTGTATACCACTGCATCTGATATCCTGCCTGCAGTGGGCCTGCCAACACTCAGTTTACATTTGTTAAATTAATTAGTGGCTGGATGATTCATTATGTTGTAAGTTATGACAGGACTATACTCCCTTTGGTTCTTTCTCTTAACACAATTAACTTGTAATTCCAGCTCCAGCTCTGGAATAACATGTCCCCAAAGTGAGCAGTTGAAAGCAGGCCTTTGATTTTGCTCTTGATTTTGTTCATGAGGAAGTTGGAAGGGCTCACAGAGTGATTCTTTTCTCATGTGATCATGTCAGATGGCAGCTGGGGCTGCTGTCATCCGAAGGCTTGATTGGGCTGGATGTCCCAGATCCTTCACTCATGTACCATAACTGGGGGCTCAGCCAGGAGCTTGCTCCTTCACTCTCCCATCTGTAGTCTCAGGGCAGTTGGATTTCCTACATGACGGCTACGCCCATCAGAGCAGGTGTCCCAAGAGTTCCAGGTGGAAGATGGTGCCCCCCCACCCCCGCTTTTTTTTTTGTTGAGTCTCAGGAGTCATATGGTGTCATTCTGCTCTATTGGTGGAAGCAGTCACATCCAAGGGGAGGGACATAGCCCTTGACTCTTGATGGGGGAGCACCAGTGTCATACAGCAAAAAGCATGGAGGGTAAGCACTACTCCTAGGATCATCATTCAGAAATACAGGCCACCACATCTGGTGATTCTTACATGTTTAAATTTTTAGATTCACTATTAGGGTCATTTTGTCAAATTCTAAAGTAAGTCCTCTTGACATTTTTAATTGACTTGCTGTGAATTTATGAGTTAATAGAGAGAGGATTCATTAGTAACTTTATGGTATTGAGCCTTCTTTTACAAGATCATAATATTTCCTTTCTTTTATTTCTGCTTTGTGCCCCTTGAGAGAGTTTTATGGTTTTCTTTGTGTTTTGCTTAAATGAACTTCCAAATGCACACTTCTTTTCAGGTGTTACTGTGAGGTCTTTTCAACCTGTTTATTCTAACTGGCTTTGTTAATAAGGGGAAAAGATACTTCGAAATTTTGTTAGTTGTCCATTTGCTAAATACTCTTGTTTCTAATAGTTCTTAACATTTGATTCTCATGCTTTCTACATATTTAAACTCTCATTTGCCAATAACATGAATTTTTGTCTCATTTCCGTTTGTTGAGAACACAGATATTTTGTGTCCTAGTTCTTTTACCATCTGCCATATATAGTTTTTTTTTAAATTATCATTTCTCTTTCCTCTTCTTTTTCGTCACTCGAGTGGATATTTGGTATTTCCCTTCTGGTTCATTAGTTGGTTTTGAGTCTACTTTTAACTTTTCCAGTGGTTACTCAAGTACATTTACATATTTATTATATATAATGTTCTAGTTCTTGATTTAGCAATTCTTAACTTGTATCTATTTGCGATGAAAAAAATCACATTTTTCCTTCTATCCCTTGACTTTTGTTTATCTTGTTATTTATTTTTCTGGGGTTGTTGCATTTTCACTTAAATGTCAAGCTTAAAACTGTTTCTAGGTTTATCCTTTTGGGGCCACAGCTTAGTGCCTCCCCACTAGGAAAGATGAGGAAGTGAGTGTCTTTAGCCATCTCTTCATTTTCCGCTGCATACTGCCCAACGGGGAAGACTGTTACATTTACATTGTCAGCTTCCAACATTTCCCATCTGTAACCCAAGAAGAGTTTCCTGCCTCCTCCCAGCAGGAGCCACAGAACTTTTCTATCTCTAGGATGACTTGGAGGTATTTGGGACAATTTAGCTTCTGTAGAGGCTGCGTTCTGCTGTTTCCCGTCTGCTTCTCTCTAAGTCGGGGCTGGTAGTGAGATGGTTCCAGATTTTATTTGCTTCCTTCCTGCTCCCAGGGAAGATGAAACCCGGTGCTGGGAGGGCCTGCGGTGCAATGCAGAGACTTGGCACCAGCTTTGCTCTGTTGTTTGATTTGGGGGAGAGGATATTTTGGTATTGGTTTTTACTATTCCATCTTCTTAATAAGCAGGAAGACATTGGCAATTCACATCACATTGCTAGAGGTGTAATGTCATCATTGTCTTTTTCATATAAACGCATTTCTGTTTTAAAAATGGTTGAAGACTGGGTGTCAAGTACATACTTGAAAGGACACTTGTTTCAGTAAGTGGTGTTGGGAAAACTGGACAGTCCATGAAAAGGGCTGAAAGTAGGTCACTCTCTAGTACCATACACAAAAATTAGCACAAAATGAATTGAAGACTTTAAAGTAAGACCTGAAACCATAGAACTCCTAGGAGAAAGCATAGGTGGTAATCTCACTGGCATCAGTTTTGGCAAGGGTGTTTTGAATTTGACCCCAAATGCAAAGGCATCAATAGCAAAAATACCAAATGGGACTTCATCAAGCTAAAGAGCTTCTGCACAGAAAAGAAAAATCACAGACTGAGAAGACAACCTACCAGGTGGGAGAAAACCTTTGCAAATCATGTATCTGATATGGGGTTAATACCTCCCCCGCCAAATATAAAGAACTCATGCAATTCAGTAACAAAACCCCAATTTGATTTTAAAAATGGGCAGAAGATCTGAATAGATCTTTTTCCAAAGATGCACAGATGACTAACACATGATAAAAGGTGCTTACCATCACTCATCATCAGGGAAATACAAATTAAAACCACAATGAGACATCCCCTCACAGCTGCGGGATGGCTGTTATCAAAGACGAGAGTTGATCAGGATGTGGACAAAGGGCCCCCACTGCTCTATTGGGAACATAATCTAGCGCAGCCACTGTGAGTAACAGTGTGGAGGTTCCTCGGAAAATTAAAAATAGAACTATCATATCATCCAGCAATTCTACTTTGGAATGCTTCTCCGAAGGCAATGAAAGCACTAACAAAAATACACATATACACCCCCATATCCATTGCAGCATTATTTGCAATAGTCAAGAGATGGAAAGAATCTGAGTGTCCAGCAATGGGTGAATGGATAAAGAAAAGGTAATATATATGTGTATATATCTCACACACTTGCATGCACACTCATATACACCCCCCCCAATATTATTCAGTCAAAAACAGAGGAAATCATGCCATTTGCCACAATACTAGGGACTTAGCATTATGCTAAGTGAAATAAGTCAGACAGAGAGAGACAAATACTATATGATCGCAATTAGATGTAGAATCTAAAACCAAACCAAAACCAAAACCAAGCTCAGGGATACAGAGAACAGACTGGTGGTTTCCTGAGATAGGAGGATGAGATGGGTAGGTGAAGTGGGTAAAGGGGCTTAAAAAGAATAACCTTCCAGCTATAAAATAGTGGCGGGACTGAAATGTACAGCATGATAACTGCTTCTAATACTGTTTGTATATTTGGAAGTTGCCTAAAGAGCAGATCTTAAAAGTTCTCATCACTCACAAAAAATTTTATAACTGTGGGGCATGGATGTGAGCCAGACTAGTTGTAGTGATCATTTTCCAGTATTTGCAAACATTGAATCATTATGCTCTACACCTGAAACTAAAATAACATCATATGTCACTTTTATTTCAATTCAACGCACACATAAACTATTCTTGAATAAGAAAAGTTTGAAGACTTGGATACATGGATGAGAACTGGTATCCTCTGATGCACGGTGAAATTTCCACCAGAAATGCCTTGATTTCGAATATAGTTGTTGAACATATGGAGACGAGACTGCTTAGGTGGAAGGAATATCAGTCATGGTTCTTAGCAGCAATAAACACAATCCATTTTAACCAGTTTCACAGAACTTCATGTAGCCAGGACTGGTGCCAAGACCACGGTGCTGGGCTGTGACAAGTGAAATGATTCTGCACCCACCACTCAGCACAAGCAGACCAGCTGGTGGGTCCAGTGTCACCGCAGCCTTGGAAAGCTGTCTGCTTCCCGACGTCTGTCCAGTCTAACTGCTCACCCATCAGCAGTAAGGAGCCAGACGTCTGACTGGGAAGAGGTCTTGCTTTGACCTTGGGGAAATTCTCCAGATCCAGGAAGGGTGTTGTGACCACAAACTGGACAGAAATACCTGCGCAGTAATGTTCTCTGCCAGGGGAGAGGTAGCCTTTAGGGAGAAACGTGGCCAAATGGAGAATGCATCAGGATGGAGTTCTGGAAAGTTGATCGCTCCCAGGATTTCTCATATTTATTAGCTCTGTGGCTGTGCAAAGACTACTTACTCCCTTTGACCTCACACCTCATCTGTAATGAAAGGCACAGAAAGTGTGTTTCCTCCTTAGCATGTGTAAGACTTAGCAAATGTTTGCTGCCTGAATGAATGAATAAATCTGTTTTCAGTGGGACCTTGAGGAAGGATAAACAGAAAGAGAGATCATGATTAGGTGAGTTAGCTTTTGGTTATGGATTTTGTTTTAAATTAGAGCAAGCTTACATTCTAGTAGTTTTAAAATCCTGGAGCATCTTTGCATTTTAGCTTTAAAAATGAATTTATGGCAAGAACAAGGAAGCAAAAGTTACCAAGAAAGCTTTAATCCAAAATGAATTATTCATGATTACCTTAGCGTTTGGAGCATAAGAATTTTTATTTGCTTTGGTAACTGTCAGACTTCTGAACATCAGGACAAATTCGGATAAAATAAAATAATGGAAAAGATTATTTCCTAAGTGAGTTAAATTATTTATAATACTTGCTTTTGAAGAAAATGGAATAAATGAGTATTTATTGAGTTACCCGGAGGAACTTTTTGGCCTTTATCATCTTTGGTAGGACTTTTTTTTTTTTTTTGACTCTCAACCCTGTTTTAATTATGTTCTGGCTTTCCCTTCGTCTTTTTCTTGGTTAGGGTTAGTTTGTTCTATCTTTCTCAGTGAGTATGGTTAAAAGTTGTCCTGTCCTTAGAGGACCGTGTGATATTTAGTAAGGGGTACTGTGGACACAGTAGAGAACAAAGGACTTGAAAACCTGTCATTTGCAACAATATTCACATTGCGATGCAACCAGTGTTACAAATGGCAGTTAATCCAGATGTGTCTGATCATGTATTGGGAGTTCCAAGCCGGTCAGCAGAGGGACAGCATCTGTGAGCTGAGAAATGACCACCAGGACTGTGGTTTCTGGTGTGGATGTTGTAGGTGCCTCCCAGAATGCTTTCCTCCTTTGTTGCCCTCCAGTTCCCTTTTTCCATTCTTTGGATGACCTCCACCCCTAACTCCACGGGTGGGTCCTGGTGAGTTTAAGCTAATCATTATATTCCACTGTTTTACCATAGAAATGGCCACCCAATTTCAGTCAGTGTGACAGAATGGATTCCAACACCCGAATGGAAGTTTCTAGAAAAAATGCTCATGTTCCCTTGATCCGAAGATTTGATAATGGGAACTACCACAGACATTTAAGGGAAGTTTGGGATTTCCTTGTAGAATCGTAGGATGAAGCCGCTGCCATAGGGGCAGAGCAGAATGTGAGGAACTGGGACTCTGGAAACATTGAGTTCAAGTCGTCTGCCGACAGCAATAATCTGAACTTTTCAGTTACGGGAGCCAATATGTGTGAATATTATGATCAGATATTTTAAGCATACCGATGAGACCACAGGGTAATATTACAAATTCTATTTACCTCCTCTAATGAAAAATATAACTCTTTTCTTCCTTGCATCAAGGTACAGTTTATTTTTCCCCCCCAAATAAAGCACACAGTGTTGGAAGTACCTTCTTAGGTGTCTGTGGTGCCCTTATTTTTCCTTCTTTAATAATTTTGCTACAATATATCTTGGTGTAGCCGCTCTTTTTTTATTGGGGTAACTGATTTGCAAAAGAATGTAAGTTTACGGCAGGTTCACTATTTATCACATATATGATGTCACACCCACTACTGAAGTTCAAATAACCATCCACCAATATCACTGGACTCCCACTATGCTTGTCTCCAACCCTCACCTCCATCCCCTCTGATAACTGCAGTTCTGTTGTCAGCGTGCAAGGGTTATAGTCTTTGTTTCATTTGTTTGTTTTCTTTCTTTATAAGCTACACATTATAATCTGATATGTATCTTTCCCCTTCTATCTGTTTCACTTAGCCTGCTCCCCTCTAGTTCCATCTGTGTCGTTGCAAATAATAGGATTTAATCTTTTTGATTCCATGGTGTTTGTACCACATCTTCTTTATCCATTTATCTGTCAGTGGGCGCTAAGGTTGTTTTCACTTCTTGACTATTGTAAATAATGCTGCAATAAATATGGGAATACAAATATCTCTTTGAATTAGAGTTTTTGTGTTAAGTCTGGATTTTTGTTCCTTTGTTTTTTTACTCTATGATATGCCCATTCAATATATAACTTAATTAAAAATGTTTAAATACACATAACATAAAATTTATCTTCATTTTATATATATATATATTTAAATAGGAAGGAAGGCAGGCAGGTAGGAAGGAAAGGAGAAGAGGAAAAGGCATTTTTATTTATTTATTTGTTCATTTTTGGTTGTCCCCCTTGGTCTTGGGGTGTAAACCTGGGTTCCTGTGTTTGTGTGCACCCATCTTAGCACCAGAGCCTCCGGGGAGTACCTTAATCATTGAACAGTTCAGTATTGTTAAGTATACTCCCATTATTGTGCAATCGTTTATCCAGAACTTCTATCATTTTACAGAAGTGAAACTCTGTACCCTCCCTATTCTCCTCTCCCTCATGCTCTGCAGTCACCATTCCGCTTTCTTTCTCTATGAATTTGTCCGTGGTAGGAACCTCATGTAGTTGAAATCTTACAGAGTTTGTCATTTTGTGACTGGCTTATTTCACTTAGCGTAATGACCTCAAGTGCATCCATGTTATAGTATATGATAGAATTGCCTTCTTGTCAAAGATGGAATAATATCCCATTGTATAAGTGGATCACATTTTGTTAATCTGTTTATTCATTAATGGACATTTGTGTTGTGTCTGCCTTTTGGCTATTGAGACTAATACTCCGTGAAATGGTGGGCAGTGTCTTTGAACTCCTGCCTGGTATTTACTCGCAAGTGGAATTGCTGGGTCATATGGTAATTCTCTTTTCAGTCTTGGAGGAGTAGATTTTGTTAATCTGTTTATTCATTAATGGACATTTGTGTTGTGTCTGCCTTTTGGCTATTGAGACTAATACTCCGTGAAATGGTGGGCAGTGTCTTTGAACTCCTGCCTGGTATTTACTCGCAAGTGGAATTGCTGGGTCATATGGTAATTCTCTTTTCAGTCTTGGAGGAGTAGATATGCTGTATCCACAGTGGGTGAATCATTTTACATTCCCACCAGCAGTGTGCATGCACACGTGTTCCAATGTCTCCACATCCTTGTTGACACTTAGGATTTATTTATTTATTTATATATTTTAAAGGAAAGGCACAGGCAGGATAAGGTGAGTAGGCAGGAAGAGAAGAGAGGAAGAACATGTCATTTTAAATAGATGTTCATTTTGGTTGTTCCCTCCGGTTCCAGAACACGAACCACAGACCTTGAGGTGTATGTGGAGTGCACCCAACCCCTACTCCCCCAGGGTGGGCCTTGTTTGTTTACTTATTTATTCTGAAGTTAGTCATCATCCTGGTGAATGTGAGATGATGCCTTATAGTGGTTCTGATTTGTATTTTCCTACTGTAGTTGGTGATGTTGAGCATCTATTCATATGCCCATTGACCATTTCTGTATCTTTTTTTTTGACCTTTGCCCATCTAAAAATTGAGTTAGTAATATAGTTTCAAATCTTTTTTTTTTAAACTTTTGGACTGCCTCCATGAATTATAATTTCTAGTGTTGTTCGGTTTTCTTCTTAGGACTTTGATTATGCATATATTGCATCCTCTTTACCTCCCTTTTCTAATGCTTTCTTAAGAATATTCTTTATCTCTCCATTGCTTTTATTATTAATTTTTTCTCCTTTTCATCCTCTATTTTATTATTATCCACATTTATAGAGAGGATCAATGTCTAGTTTTATAACTAGCACTTCTTCTGTTGTTTTCAAAGTGATAAAACTTTGGGCATCTACCATTTGCATCTGCTCCTTCTCCTTCTTTGTTCTTATTGTCTCTACTCCTGATTTTGTTTTCACTTGCAGTGATGTTGTCTTGTAGATCAGCATCTGCAGAACCCCTGCGGCTTTATGTTGTTCTTACCCGGGACTCATCACGGTTCAGTGTTGATTGTGGAGTTCTCTCTGGTGTTTAGAATCTTCAGATATTTTATTGCTTTCCTTCCATTGCCTTCCACCTTTTATTTTAAAGAGGATGCTTCCTTTACTTTGGTAGTGTCACAGGCTGGGACTTTGCTTTGGGTATTAAAGTTTTTAATTTTAGTGTCATTTTAGACTTTCTATTTAGAATTTTCACTATCAGGTTGTCCCATAGTGTATCATCAAACTCCTAAGTGTCATTGCATGATTCTGTGGTAAAGGCAGCAGTCGCCTCATTAAGTTGTTGATTCTTTGTGACAGCTACATTTCTGATAATGATGGATAATTATCACATGCATTTTCAATGTTCCCCAGATTGAACACATTTTCTTCTCAGGAAAGCAGAGTCAAAGGAACTAACCCTAATTATGCTAAACAATGCTCAGGATTGACTTAGGATTTGTGCTGGAAGTTGTTTCAGTTGGTTATTAGTAGTGTAGGAGGCTGAATTTACAGTGCCTCTATTTGACTCAGGTTAAAAATGTGTTTTCTACCTTAACCAGAAGAGTTGTATTGGGCTAATAAGATGTGAGACCAGGCAGCCTTGGACAGCTATCCTCCATTGTGACAAAGATGACTTGGTTTATCACATAATAAATTACTGCCTCATAAAACCTGTGACATACCTTCTGTTATAAAGACCGCCTGCTATTAAGCATCTCTTTTTCTTGATAAAAAGAAATACTCTAGTCAATGTAGCGTCTGTAGATGATCTCATTAGTCGTTAGATTTATCCCCAGTGTCTCCATACTGTTTTCATCTAGACTAGCGTGAAGTTTGAGTCTTAAGCACTCTTTATTCATAGTCTAATTTTTCCTGTGTCTTTGGGTCATTAATGATTCCGTTGGTGGCTTTCATCAAAATACTTTTCATATTCCATGCTCGTGTTCGTGACTTCTTGTCCCATTTTAGGATTGACATCATAGTTTTAAGGCATATGGAAAATGACCAGACGCCTACATTTCCTCTTTGGTTAATCTCAGAATTTTACTTTTGCTATCACTGCATGGTGTATCTGTAGAAATTAAGCAGCTGTGCTGGAAAGGCATCTGGAACTCTGGACAGAGAAGTGTTAGAATGCATCAGCCAGGCTCATCAACCTGTCCTGACTTTGAACGCTTTATGATTTGGCTGTTGTTGCTGATTTTAATTATACAGCTTAGCCATGTGGTAGGCAACTCACACAGTGATGTTGAGTTTTAGCTAGATTTCATAAGTGTAATTTTTTTGAAGACATTTGATGAGGCAGGTATTCAGATTCAAGTTCAGGTTCAGCCACCTGGTACCACGCATGCAGATGCATGTTTGCCTGGATAAGATGTTGCAGCCACAGGCAGTTAGAGCCATTTCTTAAGTGTGCACCTCTGCGTGGCAGATAGCACATTTCTCTTAAGGTTGTCTGAGGCACCTCAGCACCAGGACTGTTAACGTGTGAAGACATGGTGGGGTTGGAGGGGGAATTCAGTACTGAATTCAGTGCTGCTCAGAAGCAAATATAACACCTTATTCCAGTCGATCTGTCCGCTTGGTTTGCTGGGGGAGTTAGGAGTAGGGATGGTAAGGGTTTGCCTTAACCTGAGCCGTCACTGGACCAGTCTTCTCCCAACCAGTGACCAGTCCTTTCTAGCTTTCATTATTCAAGTAGCTGTATATTTTTAACGTGGAAAAATTAAATTGTGGAAAGATTCATATAACATTAAAGCTACCATGTCCCCCATTTAAGCACCCAGTTCAAAAGTGTAAATACATGTTGTGCAGCTCTTTCCAGAATGCTTTCATCTTACAAAACTGAAATACCCATTAAATATGAACTTTACTCTCCCCTCCCCCCAGCCCCTGGAACCACTGTTCTGCTTTGTGTCACTTTGAGTTTGATAAATAACCATGAATTATTTCATTTCATGTGCCAATTAGTATTGAATGTGCAAATGCCCTCACTTAAATATTTATCCGGCTTGGGGAATATTCTCATTCTTCTTTCTGTAGTACTATTATATTTTCTAATATTGGTAACTCTCCTTTAGAGGGCCATGTGTCAAATTTTCATATTTAAGCATACATGCAAAATGATTCAGAATAAAGTATGTTAATGAAATCAATCTAAACTTACATAAAATAGATACGTAAGGTATTTAAAGTAATAAAATAAACTTGTATAAAATATATAAATAAAGTAAAAATGAATTTATATAAAATACATGTATCAATGAAAATATATTCGAGATATTTTCCTAGAATGTATTTTTTAAACATTTCTAGTTAAAGTTTATTCTCAATAAGAAAAAGATCTGAAGAATAATACAAAAAACTGAATAGAAATTTAAAGGACACATTGCAGATTTGAAATATGTTTTTAGGGGGAATTCGCAGCTGTGTTTTTCAGCTGGAGATGTGTCATAGGTTTCTATATCTAAACTTCAAATTCTTCCCCCCAAAAATGTCAAACATGGTATTTTTGCCCCACCAGGTATTTTTGAAGGAAAAGTGGAGCTCTCTCCTTACCCGGTTCCTGAGGTCAGAGTATGTCATGGGTTGGAATGGAGGTCAAGACCAATGGGGAGGGGTCTGGGCCTCTGGAGATGCGTCACAGGAGTTCAGGTTCCAGGTTCAGGTAGGGGGGTCTTCTAATGGTCATGTGGCTCTAGGGGACAGAATCGTGAGTTTCCCAGCCTGTGCCTAATTCCTAGGTAAAATACAAGTCAGCCTGGAGAGCGTCTTTAGAAGTAGGTTATCCTGTGTAGAGAGATGCCATCATGATTGAAGGCACGGTCTCCTGCACATACCTGTGTCCCCACATTCACGGCGGTGTTGGTCATAGAGTGAAAGGATGGAGACGACCCGGTGCCCGTCTCAGCATGAGTGGGTGGATGCAGCACGGTCTTTACTAACCATGGAATGTTATGCCACCTTCAGAAGGCTCCAACATGGATGACCCTTGATGACATGACACAAAGGGACAGATACCACATGGTCCCAGTGATACAAGACTCCCAGAGTCGTCAGCTTCGCAGAGACAGAAAGTAGAAGGGTGGCCCCCAGGAGCGGGGAAGAGGAGGAAAAGAACTGTAGTTTATCGGGCACAGAATTCGAGTGTTACAAGATTTTCTTCTGCGAGTGGATGTTGGTGACGGCAGTGCATCCATAGGAATGTGCTTAATGCCCCAGAACTGCACCCTTAAAATCTGTTAAGATGGACAATATGTTTTGTATATTTTCCCACGTTTTTAAACATGAAAAAAAAAGAGCAATTAAAAAGGTGATTATTAAATAATTTAAAAAGTAAGAAGACAGGAACATCAGCTGGATAGGATAAAGAATCAGCACACCTCATCAAAATAAAACCGAAACAGAGAGGACTGCCGATTTCCGGAATCCTCTTAGAAAAGGTGGTTTTGGGGAAGACTTCCTTTGCTCTCATGTATGTGCGGTCATTCTGACCAGCTCAGCCCAGCTGTGCCACACCCCATGTGTCCCGCTGTCCCCAGACCAAGTGCCTGCTCTGGCTGGTCTGCAAGGCCCCCTGGTCTGGTCTGCAGCTGTCCCTCAGCCCCACCTGGGGCAGCTCCTCTGTGCTCTGTGCTCAGCCATGGGCTCCCCGTGGCCCCCAGCACTTGCCCGTTCCCGTTAGATGACGCGGAAACTTCTTCCCGCTTCTGGAAAACATGTCATTCCTCTTCTCTAAAATGAAGGTGTGTAATTCTTCCCTTTAGGTGGACTCCAAGTCCACATAAGCCCTTCATGCATCAGGCTTCTGTCTCTGGTTGCTTTCCGAGAGGGCTTCCCTGGGACCCCTTCTCTGGATGTCAGCCCGCTTCACCCCAGGCCTGCGTTCTGTGCTGTCGGGGCTTTATCTGCTGTTGAACACTGTCTGAAATGCAGCCTCCTTACTGGGCTGGCTCTCTGGGTAGTGTGTCCACCTGTGTCCAGGACCACAGGGCCAGTGCCCAGCAGGACTTAGGGACCCAGCCGCTGAGCATGGACAGGGGCCCCTTCTCCTGCAGACGCGGCCTCCACGCTGTGACTCCAGGTGGATGTGGTACATCTGGCCGTCTGTGTCTGTAATCCCTGCAGGTCTGGGATAACCTGGGGTCTGTGGTCTTTAGACCAGGGGCTATGTTGACGATGGAGAGCAGCTCTGGCATTTCAAACTACCAACTGGATTCTTTTAATGGGCTTTCTCCTTAAAAAAAAAATTTTTCCTCTCTGCTCTGATAGCTTCTCTTTCTGGTCCAGCCGTCCCTGGAGGATCCTCTCAGAGAACTACTCTGGGCTGCAGGACTGATTTGTTGTCTGCTTTCCATTGACTGTGGAGAGTTTTGTTTGTACTTCTGTTTAGAGAAAGCTCTTAAACATCCAAATGGCATCTCTGTGAGTGCTGGTCAACTCTAGCACCTTCTCCATCACGCGGATCACAGTGCCCTTTGTACTGCTCCCTCCCTTTACAGGTGGCATGAGGTGATGGGACACTTGGCAGTTACTTTCATGATGTCAAGTAATTCCAGTGTCAGGCAGAACGTTAGAGCTTCCTCTCCTGGCGGCTGCAGCTCTGTTATTTATTTCAAGATAGCCACCTTCCTGAGAAGGCGGACATATTCCACTGGTGCTGCTGGGTGTTCCTTGCTCAACTGGTGCCCAGAAGCAATTTCACGGAGGCCTGGGGGGCGAAAACAGTAGGCAGGTTTGCAATGTAATGCACTCCATGGGCCTCTCTGAAATCTGCCTTTCATCTAAACAGGAAACTGGAAGGGGGCCCCAGGAAGCCTGGGGGTGGCTGGAGGGGTGGATGCAGGGAGGTGGGCCACTGGCTTCAGCTGTCAGACCCCTCACGCTGAAGGGTCCGGTGGCCACACTTGCCCTTCCTCTTGGGACCAACGATTCAGGAACAGAGCAGTAGAGTGAGGTGTGTGGGTCTGGCTCTGGGACAGCCTGTAGTGACTGCTCAGCGCCAGCTCTGAACCCCGCCTGCACCGGGCAGGATTTTGGTTCTGACTTTGTCGCCTGCAAGATTTCCTTTTGCCCTCCTGGGGATTCTGTGCATCATCCAATATTGTTCTTCTATTTCTTCTGTTTACACTGCTCTGTGATGTTCGGGACATTGAATTTATACCTCAGTCTGTGTGCTTTTCACACCACACCTGCCACCAGAGTTCCAGTGCCATCGCCGCAGCCGTATTTGCTCCTTCATTGCCTGTTCCCTTCCCGTGCCCCCTCCTCTGGTAACCACTGTCTTGTATCCTGTGACTCTTGTGATGCATCTGATCTAGACAATGTTCTTTAGACACATTCCATTTTCCACATTGTTCAGTTCACTCGAACTCTGTTGCTTGCAAACAAAACCAAGACTAACACAGGATCGGACTCAGGAGTAGGTGCAGGGAGCTGACAGTCTGGAAAAGGGAGACAGGGGAGCTCTGAGAATTCGCCAGGTTGGAGCAGAGGCAAGAGGACAGTGCAGCCAGGCTTGAGTGCCGGGATTCTGGCAGGTGGTGGGAGACAGGACAGGGCTTCCAGAAAGGCATGGGCGATGCCATTTTGTGCTAGGAGCACCGTCGTGTGTCATTTGGGCAGGACTCTCCATTGTCCTTTGTCTCACTGTTTCCTGGTGACTGCAGAGGTAGGTAACTAGGCCCTTTTCTTAGTTCTTTCTGATACCTATCCTCATTGTTTTTGTTAAAGTCTTATGTTAATATTTTGATGGATTTCTTAAGAGACTGTTTGCCCCAGCAATCACCAGCAGCTTCTTGGGACTCTTGAGCAAACTGCAGTGGAACAACACCCTGAATCTGAAAGCCATCCTGCCTCCAAGATACCACTCCCCCCACACCCGTGTGAAATAGCCGAGAGCCCTTCCCCTTGCACTGACTAATTCCCCTTTACTGAGTCAGCCCACTTCGAAGTTCCAAATAAACCCTTTTGGATATTCGAACTGTTTCTTTGGGTCAGTCTTTCCACATTCCTGAACTGAACCCCCAAATCCCCCAGATCTTAGGGGGAACCTGACAATGGGGACTCAATTATTCAGATTGTCATCTCTGATCACTCTGAAGTAGGGCCCACTGAGGACACATTTGGGGGTAGAAGAGTCAGTGGGGCCAGAGAAAATCAAGGATCAAGGGAAGCTGGTTCTTGGAATGGTTGATTAGTTTAAAGAATGAGAATGATGAGCTGAGATTCTCATACTTTCCGCTCCTGTCGTGGGCTAGACATGAAGGACTGTCTATAATGGCTCTGAGTCAAAGGCAGGCGTGGGCACCACAATGGAGGAGAGAGGAGCTTCACGGTGTGATTCTTCAGTAGCTGGTCACAGCAGCCTGGTGTAGAAGCTGTCTTCTTGGTTGAGGGTGATGGTGGAGGGATGTGAAAAACTTGGAATCTCATGGTTAATTTCTGCTTGGCTGTCTTTGCCAACCAAATCCAGGCCCTGTCTCCCTCCCTTCCACATCTCATGTTCGTATCCCACCACCACTCATATCCTAACTTGACTCAGACCCCAATAAAGCAGATTGTGTAGCTGCCATTATAAAGTCTTCAAGGAGAATGCCTGCATGTCAGTTGAACTTTGCTGCTCTGCATCGATGCAGATCTGGCTGATGTACTCACTGGTGGACTCTGAAGTGCTAGAACAAGGAGTGGCAGGTGTAATTTGAGATTATGTAGCATTTATCTATGTGGATGTATATCCTCTCTAAAGATCTGAAACACCACCTTTATCTGTGATCTATTGATTGACTGTCTTATGTCCTTCATTTATCTATGTCCTCACTTCCTTTCTTACTCAACTTCTCCCAACTTATTTTCTGAGGTCAGCCATTATAAACCCTCATTGTTTTCCCTTTCCCTCCTCTGCCTGTCTTTCACGTCATCATAGTTTTCTGGCAAAAGCCCTAGCCCTGTAGAATACCAATTGTTCATTTACTCTATTCTGTGTCTGCCCAGCTACAAGGTCTGGTTCAAAACACAAGACCATGCTGAATGGTCTAACTAACTACATTAATCATCACTTCGTCTTCCCTTCATTCACTTATGTGACAGGCTCTATCGCAGACACTGCCCGTAGGACTAGCAGGGTAGACAAAAATCCCTGTCCTCGTGGAACATACATTTTAATGGAAGTGATAGACTATAAATATGACAAATAAGTAAAATCTATAGTGATTAGTATTGAATAAGAATAAAGCCAGGAGAAGGAGTATGAAAGATCAGTGGAAAGGGAGTTGGGAATGACTCTCTTTCCAAAGGGCGGCTAGGAAAGTCCTTATTGAGAAGATGATTTTTCAGTAGAGACCTACAGAAATGAGGGAATGAGATGAGAAGATATCTGGGGAAGGGGATTTCAGGCAGCAGGCAGAGCAGGTGCAAAGGCCTTGAGGCAGGGTCATCTTTGTTGTGTTCTAATAGGGAGCAAGGAAGCAGTGTGTGACTGCAGTGGAGAGAAGAGGCAGACCAGTAGGAAATGATGATGGGACTGGGATCCCAATTTTCTGGGGCCTTGTAAGTCATTGGGAGGGTTTTGACTTTTCTGAGTGAGATTGGAGCCAGCGGAGGTTTTTGAGTAGAGGGGTGACATGACCTAATTTTGATTCTAGCAGGATCGTGGTGGCTGTATTGAGAATACTTGGCTGGAGGGTCTGGGTGAGAAGTGGGAAGACCCGTTAGGAGATTATGCAATGATCCAAGGAGAGATGATGGTGGGATGGGCCAGGTGTGAGTTTGATGAGAAATAGTTGGATTTTGCATGTAGTTTATATAAGACTAGGCCAAAATTTTATAGTTTAATCTCTTAAGTTAGACTGAAAGAGGAATCAGGAGGAACCCGAGGAGAGATGGCCGTCGTGTGAGATCCTGCACTTGGAATTTATGTGCTTGATGAGTTATGTGGTGTGCTTTTGGTGGTGGAAGGATAACGCCTGAGGTGTGGGGCAGCAGTGGGTGTTTGGGAGGGTGGGTTTGGGATAAAGGGAGAAGGTTGATGCTTGGGTAGACTGTAGTACGTCTGTTTTCTGTTTGGTAGGCCCTCTTCGCACCAGCACCATTCTGAGAATCCGTGTTGGCCAAGTTGCTTTCAGTGGCATGCATAGACATCTTTAATTCTAGTGTCTTCAGTAGAAGGAAACAGAAACATTATTTTACAGAGTACAAGTCTCGAGGAAGGTGTATTTGTTTCTCAGAACTACCTAAACAAAGTGCCACGAACTGGGTGACTTAAAACAACATAAATTGATTCTCTCACAGTTCTGGAGTTAGAAGTCTGAAATCAAGATGTTGGCAGGTCCACGCTCCCTCTCAGATTCAGAGTAGAATCTTTCTTTGCCCCCTGGGAACTTTTGGTGGTGCCAAATCTTTGGAGTTCCTTGACCTGCAGCTGCATCAGATCCACTCTCCGCCTCCATCTTCACATGGTCGCCCTGTGTGTCTCCATATTGTCTTCCTTCTGTGTGTCTCTTTCCAAACCCCTTTTGTGTAAGGGCACAAGTCATACTGGAGTAGGATCCATCCTAATGATTTAATTTTAACTGGGTTAGATTTGTAAAGACCCTCTTTCCAAATCAGGTCACATTCTGAGGTATTGGGGATTAAAACTTCAATATACCTTTTTTGGAGGATACAGTTCAACCTCTAACAGAAGGTTCCCATGTTGTCAGTTCAGTTCCTCACTGATGCCTCACAGATCTAGAGTTTTGCCGTCTTTTTTCTCTACTATCAGGATCATCTTGGCTTATCCTCTGGCTGGATGGCAGCTGTGGTTTGAAGCATCACCACAAAGACACTACCCAACAAGAGGGGAGGATCGCTCATCACTGTCTCTTCTTGTTTTTCCCACTGGTTTCTTTAAACATTTTTTGGAATGTGATCATGTCTGATCACTCTACTGAGATTTAATGTTGAGTAGTTTGATTTTATATTAATATAATTCATAATTATAAAGAGTATTTTTTCACTATTAGGGAAATTGCTATGATTTTCAAATTAGGTTTGTTAGTTTGCTTTTTGAGAAGGGATATTAGGAAATGTGTCATTTTTCTAGAATGATGGTTGTAATCTGTCTCCTCTAATGACAGCCTTTCCCAGAAACCGCCCATCAGATTTACCCTTGTATTTCATTGGTCAGTCTTGAATCACATGCTCATTTGTTAACCAATCACCGGCAAGGGAGGGGCTAATAGCCTTTCCCTGGAGCTGGAAGAGTTGTCCCTTGACTGGAGTCAGATGGGAAAGGATGGGGGACTCAGATAGCCTGAGGGTCTGCTCATGAGGAAGAAGAGGTGATGGCTGGCAAGTTGGCAGCCTACTGGAGCTGTCACCCTCTTTTCAGGGGACGTTTTCTGACCAGATTCAGCCTCTCCGAGAACCACTTCTCTTGGGACAGTTGTTGGCAGTGCTTTAAAGCAGAGTTTTCTCTACCATCAGGTTTTGTAATGCCGTAGAAGTTCCACAGTATTTAGGGGTGATCTATGTTTGTTGAGTTTTTGTTTTTTTTCTGGCTGAAACCTGTTATCTTCTATCACATCATTCTTCATAATAAAAGAATAATTTAATAATAGAAAGTTATTAAAGGGTACTCTCTGTTTAAAGTTTAGCTTTACTTCATTTTTAAGGATAGTTTGTTACAGTTAATACAGTTTCCTCTTAACTTTTGAAAATTATAGACTATCATTCATTCATCTATTTATCCATTCATTCATTCATCAATGTACAAATGACCCTTGAACAACTCAGGGGTCAGGAGCACCAAACCTCTGTGGAGTTGAAAATCCAAGTATAAGTTTTGACTCCCCAAAAACTTAACTTTAATAACCAACTGTTGCTTGAAGCCTTTCCTGTGACATAGATATATTGTGTTCTTACAATAAAGTCAGCTAGGAAAAGGTCAGTGTTATTAAGAACATCATAAGGAAGAGGAAAGACATTTAGCTTACTGTGTTGTAATTATTAATACTTAAGTTACATCATCTATTTAAAAAATGTAAGCAGATCTGCACGGTTCAAACACATATTGTGCAGGGTTAGCTGTACCTTTTGGTACTTTTTTTGATTCTGTACTGGGAACTGCCCTTATTTTCTTTTTTTTGCTTTGACTAATGAAAGTGTGTCCACTACGTGCTGTGGAAATTACTACCACTGGAAGAGGCAAAGTTCCATCCCCTGGGCCTTGCCTTTAACTTGCCACAGTTTTTAACAGGGGACATCTCTAGTGGACTGAACTGAGACTTCCCGAGGTTTAACTATTTAAAACAATTTTTGGGATTCTTATTATCTGGCATTTTGCTACTGAAAGAAAAGATGTATTTTCAAAATTGGAGACCTCATCCAGTTCATTGATAGACATTTAAGAAATATATTGCTTTAGAATTTATTTTTATCCTACTGGTTAAGCAACCCTTTTAATGGTGAACTAAGACTTCTGAAATATGTTTCAAAACATGGAGGGATATAAAGAATATAGTTAAGTACAAGACAGTCATCAGTAATATCCTGGGTGCACTCCTGTGACTTAGGGGCAAAGGTGCTACACATGTGAAGCCAAGGACCTGGGTTTGAGATGTGGGGCTGGGAGAAGGAAAAAAAATCCTCGAAGCTCAGTTTTCTATTTTGGTTTGAAATCCATCAAGAAGTTCTCTTGATGTAGAGTAGAAAAGCCAGTCTTATTTTTCATTGGGATGTCAGATTGGCTCATGTGAGAAGGGGCCAGTTCCCTGGTGAGGACGGCTATGGATGCCTGGAGATTCCCCGCCACTGTTGGTGCCTTTGAAATGAACCATAGGGACCTGGAATACAAGAGATTCAATGGTGACCACGATGGACCTTTCCCCAAGTTTCCTGGGCTGTATAAACCCCTTGGCACTCTAGGACTACGCATGGTGAAATTGAATTTCTCACCTAATGGACAAGTGGTGAGAAATTTCACTGAGGAAAAAATTAAAGACATGTTTCTTTCTTGTCCCTGAGTCTCATCCAGCAACTGTGTCTCCATCCTTCTATTGTTACTCTTCCCCCACTGGTTACAAGTCTGTCTGCTGTCCCAATGTCTGATCTATGCTACATGCTACTATTTGCTGAAATCAAAGTGCATGCTTTTCATGATAAAGGTAAAACACGTGGGCTGAAAATTTCCTGGAGACTTGAAGTTTGGTAGGTGATGAAGTCGGGAGCGGACAGACCTGATGTGCTGGAGAGCATGGAAGCCTTGTGAGACCCCCTGCCCCCACCTCCACCCCCGTGCTTCCTGCCGGGTCAGCCTGGGGCAGACCACTGAACATGAGTTTCGGCACCTGTGGAGTGGTAATAAGGAGCCTGTCCTGTGGGAAATGCAGCGTCAGAGGGAATTAACCAGAATCGTCCATCTACATGAGCTTGTATGGAGCAAACACACAGCTCACGTTCATCTCCCCTTGCTTCTCCAAAGGCCGGAGTAGCACAGACAGGACTGCAATCTTTGGGTGGTAAGTATGTAGTCAAGTTTAAGCTGGACAGTTGAGACTCTCAGTTGTCATCTTTGTCCTTCTGTTTAATGCCTTTTATTCATTTTTAGTGAAATGGATATATTTTATAAGCATTTCAGAGAATTGCATTCTTGAGATATCTTGGATTCTGAAATTCTCGTAGGGATACATCCTTAGGCAGTCTCTCCTGTTTTTGTAAAAATCAAAGACATCTCTCTTTGCTAGTATAACATATACAGAAAGCTTTAACAATCGAAACTTAGGTTTAGGCATTGGTTAGCTCATTTAATTTGGTCAGCCCATTTGTCGAAGTGAGATTTTAGTTTTAGATTAGAAGATGATGCTGTTTGGCACATGAGTGACCCGCAGTCTGTGACTGCAGCTTCTCTCGGAAGTTGCTAGAACAGCTGGTCTGGGAGCTACTAAAACAAGTGTGTGGGACGCACCCGTTTTGTGTGTCTGCCAGCAGGAAGGGACAGCCATGTTTTCTGCCTACATTTCTGAAAGACACCGAAATCGTCGAGTGCATTTTTTTCAGGAGTGTATCTCAGCTCTGAATATCACAAGTCAGAAAGCACTGTCTCCTTCTTGCATAACTTCATTTTATTCTCGCAGAATATATGTCAAATGTACTTGAACGTTTTCGTAAAACACAGATCACTGCTTGAGCTTTTTGTTTACTGGTGATGTTTTCTGAACAAAATGTTTTCTTTCGGTTACAGGGTAGTGAACTAAAATTCCCAACTGCTCACCAGTCATGTAGCGTAAACATGAAAACTGTGACATTTCAGAGGGCCTTTTGTGAAATTCCAAATGACTTTCAGTTTTTCTGGGCAGTTTCAAAGTTTGGAAGGTTTTGGAGGTGTCCTGGGGAGAAGGACAGCAGGCACTGAGAACAAGTGGATTCAGTGAATCCCTGGTGAATAAAATTGCCCCTCCCCCTCCTTATCCCCTCAGAGACATGAGCATAAAGAATTTGGGGTGATTGTCATTTGAATTTGGAGTCGTTGAATTTGGAGCCACTGGCAGCAGGTAGAAAACTTCTAGGAGGATAAGACACAACCACCCAGGGGCAAAGAATACACACAGCGGGGATCCGCTTCTCCACGTGTGGCTGGAGACACTAGCTGGAGACTGAATGGAGGGAAACGCCTCTTTCTGCCTTAGGTCCCAGCGCTGTGGAGTCTTGTTTGGGAGATGGGTCTGCGTTTGATCTCTGAAGCCTGACAGGTTCAGAGCAGGGCTCAGAGGGCAGGCTGCAGCCGCTATTTGACCAGAGCCCTCTCTGGGCCTGTGACCTGGGGTAGCCCTGGCCGATCCCACAGCCTTTGTTACAGCAGTGCAGTTATACCCCCAAATGAAAGACCTAGAAGAGTCCAGTGTGTTCTCACTTCAGATTTCAGAAGGTGCTATAAAGGCCTAAATGTTGTATAAAAAGACATACGAAAAGAATTTTCACTACAATAGCATGTATTCCAGTGCCCGGACACATCTACAGAGACACGTGACCCTCACATCTCTACCTGCCATCACCAGGGTGTGACAGCTGCCCGAGCAGCTGGGAGGGAGTGCGGTCTTGGATGTGGCAGCTCTTGGAAAAGCTCTGGACACATTAACGTTCCCTTGATGGCCACACGCTGCTGCATTCCTGGATGACTCAGTGAGGATTAGAACAACGGAAGAACACCTTGGGTTTAAGTGTGGAAGAGAGTTTTAGGATGAGATTTTTATATACTGTGGTGTTTCATCCACATTCACATTTTATTTTAAAGGAAAGACTCAGGCAGAGCGAGCAGAGGCAGGCAGGCAGGAAGAGTGGAAGAAGAAGTACTTCATCAGCTTTATTTTAGTTGTTCATCTTGGCTGTTCACTCTGGCCCCAGGATGCAAACTCAGGTCCTTTGTTTGTACGTGGACTGTGCTGACCAGAGGCAGCAGACCAAACCACTACTCCTCCAGGGTGCGCCGTGACATTCACATGGAATGGTTAGCACCTTTTGTATTGAAAGGTGACCATCCTCCCTGGTCACCTTTCTCCAGATGCCAGGAACGACAGTCCTGTGACAAGCCAGACTGCCTACAAATTCCCAGAGACCCACCGCGTGGGGTTAGACTCTGGGAACCGTGAGGTGGTTCAGTCTAGTTCCCTGGGGTGAGATGGCAGCTTAAGATGAAACATGAAGCCGTGTTTTGCAGTGAAAGAGCACTTGCAGATGCATCCCCTCCCCTCAGCATATCTGAGGGGCGTGAGCAGGAATGGGGGCCATGACTTAAATAAACTAAGAGGGTCTAGTAGAGCCCAGGCGCTTCATATTCCAAAGCCCTTCCCTCCACCCTCTGACCCCCGTGAATCTTGGGGTGGGCACTGACATGTACAGGGGCTGTGTGGTAAAGCACTCGTGCAAAGGGCTGGAGAATGCCTGACTTTGTTGCAGTCATAACTTTCTTTGTTCAATGACTTTAAAAAAGCTACTTAACCCCTCCAATTTTCTTCACTTGCAGAACAGGCATAAAGATGTAAATGCCGTGCAGACCCTAAGGTAGAATTTTTATTAGTCCCTTTGAACTTGGTCAGATCCCTGAACTTCTTGGGGTGTCATTCTCTGTAAGACAGGATTTTGATGTATGTTACTCATGTCTTTTGCCTTTTTGATATTTTCATACTTGAATATCTTGGGTCCGTGCAGATGCTGGAGAGACCGGCCTTCCCAGGCTAATTCCTGGAGATATCAAATGGACCCCTTAAAAGTGTGCCTTTCAGATACAAGCCAACCAATCCTGAGCCCACCATCCAACCACCGCCTTGACTAGGTTCTCACTGCCCACCGCAGAACCAGGTTCCAGACAGCCAGACACCCAGTGCCCACGGACATTCTTCACACTAGCCTGCCTTGTCCGTTCCTTCTCGTGGAAGCAGCAATAAAGGCTCGGTTTACATTTCCCCTTCATTCCCTCTGCTTCCTGGCAGTCTGGTGCTTCCCCATGTGGCTCTGCCAGGTGTCGGGGTGCCTGTCTCTAGGGAACCGTGAAAAAATACTTCCTTCGTGATGGGCATTTTGTGTCTGTTTGTCTTACCCTACCTGATGAAAAAGACATCCCAGGTACTCTTCACACGGATGCCTGTCTGTTCCTGTCCTCAGCTCTCCAGTGAGGATTAACAGAAGAATGTGTATGAAGAGCATGGAGTCTAAAGACTGGGATGGCGCTTCTGGGGTGGGTCCGGAGCAGACTGGGAGGTAGGTGGAGGATGGGTCTTGACTTCACTCTGGGACTACTAGAGCAGAGGCGTTGGACACTCCTGATCCTTTCTTTCTTTGTTGGTCTTTTAGATAAAGATTTGGGGTTCTTTAGATAAAGAGTCAGTGCTGGTGGCTCAGGCTATAGAAGTAGACATGATTGATTACCCAAGAAAAGCCCTCTAATGAGCAGAACTCATAGCTGAGGACAGAACTCCTGCAAACAGTGGTGATTTAAGGAAAGCGAGAAGAGAAAATGAGAACAGGAGGTGGAAAAGGGGAGAAGAATGAGAAGAGAGAAGTGTCGCTGGAGCCAGGGCAGGGCGTGACCAGTGCCCTGCCCTCCAGAGAGGCTAGAAGACATAGAGCTGAAATATGGTCTATGGGTTGGAAGAGTCAAAGATCGTGAACGTGACTGGGCAGAAGCTGGATGGTGCCAGGAGAGGTTAAGAAATGTGAAGGGTGGAGACCAGCAGGTGAATGTGGAGGCCAGGTTGAGGTGATGATTGTGTGTGTGTGTGTGTGTGTGTGTGTGTGTGTGCGCGCGCGCGCATGCACTCGCGTGCAGTAAAGAAAGAGGAGGGTAAGAAGGAAACCAGTGGAGAACCGGGATCCAGAATGTACTCGTCGCCACTGCATGGGAGCTCGGCCCTCTCCCCACTTTGGGATCCTTGAGCTAGGAATGCCAGAGTTGTAGGAATGTTTATGGTGATGGGGAACACCATCTTAGACACAGCCTTGAGCGCTAGGTGGCAGGTTAGCCCATTCATCGCAGCTGCCCACTGAGCAACTGCAACCTCGTCAGTGATTAAGTTGAGAAAGAAATGAGTTCATGTTTCTGGAAGACATCATACCTGGCAGATAGGAAGGCCTTACAAACAGGTAGTTTGCCCCAAGTATGTTTAGGGTTCAACAAAGCACTAATGGGTCTGGCTTGGGATCTCACCTCGGCTGTTTAGAGCACGGTTTCTTGGGGAAAGTGTCCTTCCATTTCCAGAGAACTAACTCAGAAGAGAAGCTACGGGACACAACTTGAGGTGCTGTCAATGACAGGGTGTGGTACCTTCCCTTTCATTTCAAACGTGTGGGAGAGAAAGAAAAATATCACTAGGAATCCTAAACGTTCATTTGAATTTCATAATGAAGTAGAGTTCCCTCTCCTTGGCTTCCCACCTTACTGTGAACAGTGTGAGGATAACCTTCTTGTGTCTGTCCCGGAAATCTGGGTGCGTCCTCCGCCCCGCACACCCACCTTAATGTCGACTTCTGCACTTGGGCTCAGCGCTGACTGGACGTGCAAGAGACTGTTTTCCAGGTTGGAGAAGCTAGGGGATCCCCATTCCTACATCCGTGCCCATGGCCAGGGGCTAGGAAGAGTATGATTGTAAGTTCCAAGTAGGATCACATGGGATGAAGGAGAATCTACGGGAAGAATGACCTTTTAGGTGAACAAAGCAGCATTTATCACTTCAGTAATGTAGTTTACCCAGGGTTTTTTTTTTTTTTTTTTTTTTTTTTTTCAAGGAAGCAGGCAGGGATGAAGGCCAGGAGGCAGGAAGGAAGATAGAAGAGGAAGAATCGATTTTGTTGTTTTTTAATTTGTTTAGTTGTACGTTTTGGTTGATCCACTAGCCTCAGGCCTTGAACTCAGGTCCCTGGGCTTTATGTGGGCTATGCTGGAGCTACAGACTTAACGTCTGAGCCATCAGGGTGCGCCTACCCAGTTACTTTTAATGGTTGCATATTACTCTATTTTATGAACATAATCTCTGTAGCCTTCGTACCGTTGATGGAGTTGGACAGCTCTGTGCTTTTCCTATTTGAATTTCAAAAATATAATTTTCAAACACAGATCTCTATAATTAAGTGAATTATAGAAGCGCTCCAGCAGCTAGCCTTTCATTGTAGAGCCAATCCTCCCACTGTCTAGAATTATAGCTCTTTCTAATGAGACCTTGGACTTGATTTGCTATCAGATGATAAGTTTGCAGTTGAAGCATCATTTGGCTCATTTTGGGGCCTCTGTTTTTGCATCTTTATTTTTGGCCTCCTTTCCCATATGAAACTGGCTTGTTATCTTTCCAGTGGGCACAAGGCCACCCTAGCAGATGGCCGTGTCTGTAGGCATGCGCCTCTCCCGTGGGTAACGAAGTCTACATTTCTACCAGGAATGGTGAGCCAGGAGGGTGATGTCCCTTCGTCAGTTTAGAAGGACATGTGGATGCTTTTCCGACTCAACCTGTTTTGAGGGGTCACCTTTAATCTTGCGACTCTAACTTCTTATTTCAAAGGATTTAGAGGTGCTTTACAATTCCTGATGAGATTTTTATGGAATGGAATCTGAATGCTCTAAAATACTCATCTAAGGCCAACATGATCCATTCACTAGTGTGTCTGCTCCCCGAGGACATGGACATGAACTCTGTCTTCTTCAACTAGAGCAGCACCTAGAATGTTCAGTGAGCTCAGTAGATACTTGTTAACTGAATGGCTGTATGGTTTCTGCGGGGCTGAGGTGGGCAGAGAGGTCTCAGTTTTGATGGGCACTGGGTTACTGTTAGGCTGACATGGAGTTAGTCTCATAGGGTCTACTTTGTCTAATCTTAATTTTAGTAGTGAACCCAGGAAGCCTGGAGAATTGTGGCCCCGAGTCAATGGGGGCCCCCAAGAATCTGTGGTGCATGAGGGTTAGCCGTCCATGACCCAGAAATGAACCTGAGAAGGTGGACCCTTGTACCTTTATACAGAACCTTCTGTGTCGTGTGCAGGTTCCTTTTTATGGGGAGAGATTTCTCAGCCTTCATCAGCTTCTCTGCTGCCCATGCCGAACGGTAGCTGCCAGATGAGTTCATGGTGTTTAGCATCTCCTGTTGGCTGTTTCCTGATGCGGTTCCCTCGTGAGCACCTGAGGCAGGTGTTCTTGGGAATTACCTGGGAGTAAAGTAGTAAATCTTGTGTTTCGTTTCACATAGCGCTTCATTTTGGTGAGGGAGGTTCGGAAGAAGCTGGTACATGTTTTGCTAAGTAACTAGGGTGGACACAGGGAAAGAGAATGAGTTGGTGACCTTCTTTTTCTAGGAATGTTTTAGGCGTATTTGTTTTTCTGACATAGAAGCTGAGGAGAACATCCTGTGAATTATTGTTTCTCAAACTTGTTTTTACAAGGAACCTCCCCTTTTAAAAAATACAACAATTTTATAATTTCTTTGTTTTACGTTGCTCTGTGCATTTTAGATATTGAAATCACACCTCAGTCTGTGTGCATTTCACAGTGTACCTGCCACCAGAGTCCAGTGCCTTCACCACCATCATGTGCCCCCCTGCCTTTCCTCCACCTCCAGCCCCTGTGGCCTCCACAGTCTCATGTCCTGTGAATTTTCTTGAGATTTGTCTCTTCGTTTGTTTCGCTTAATTATGTTCCATGTTGAATGAAACCGTCTGGTACTTCTCTTTTTCTTTCTGGCTTGATTTGCTTAACACGATTCCCTCCAACTCCATCCAGTTTGATGTAAAAAGGCATGATTTCATCTTTTTATTTTTCAACTGCAGAGAATTCCATTGAGTATCTGTGCCACAGCTTCTTTATCTGTCATCTGTTGATGGGCATTAGATTGTTTCCGTGTCTTGGCTTTTGTGAACGGTGCTGCTATGAACATAGGGGTGCAGATAACTTTTCTGATAAGAGTTTTTCTGTCCTCTGGGTATATGCCTGGAAGTGGGATTGCTTGATCCAATGGTAGATGCATCTTTTTTGTTTTTTTTAAAGGAATCTCCATACTGTTTTTCAAAGAGGTCGCACTAATTTATATTCCCAACCACCACATAGGAGGGCTCCCTTTTTTCCACAGCCTCGCCAACATTTACTGGTACTAGTCTTTTGGATATAGGCCATTCTCACTGGTGTGAGGTGATATCTCATGTGGGAACCCCATTTTTGATGCATCTCTTACCCAGGTCTTACAGACTGGCCTGACGATGTCCTGAATCCCAGGAAAGGTTGGATCGGGGGAACCAAATATGAACAGGTGCATCCGAGGGAATTAGAAGCAGGAAAAAGGGCAGCAAAGGGAAGGGGCTTGGCCAGGACCTCGGGGAATTCTAAGAGTTAGAAGTCCAGGGGAGCAAGCTGAGATGTCTGAGGAAACCAACAAAGTGACCAGATTGGGGCAAACCTGGAGAATGTGGTATTAAGGCGGTCGAGAGCGGGGACTATTACCAGCAGGACCTTGTGTTTGATTGGATTTTGACATCTGAGAAATTGGGCCAAAGGACTGAAATACGTCCTCTGGATTCCACAACGTGGATATTGTCGGTGACCGCTGCAGAGGTTTTGTGAGCAATCGCTGATGAAGTCAGACGGAGTGGCAGTAGAATTTGAGTGTGTGGGGAGGGTGTGGTTCTCTGGGGTCAGTCCGGCGAGGATAGAAAGATGGGCGTCCTTGGGAAGGGTGTGGGGCTAATAACACAGTGGGACATTCAGGAGAGAGCAGGGACCTGCTGTCTGACTGCTTTCAAGTTTCTGTCCAGGAGGACCTCAAGAGGTCTGTGGGCTACTTTTTTAAGGAAAAGTACAGGCAGGAATGAAGGTGAGTAGGCAGGAAGGAAGAGAGAGGAAGGGGAAGAGCTTTATCTGTTCTTTATTTAGTTGTTGACCTTAGATGTTTCCCCTGTGCCGGGTCTTGAACCCAGGGCCTTGGGGTATATGTGAGACCATTCCCAAGTGTACTAGACTGCCAGGCCGTCAGCGCGCACCCGGACTGGCCTTGTTTTGAAGCCCGGAATTGGGGTGCTCGGGTTTGATTTGGGGAAACTGGGGCTATCTGAAAGGAGCACAGTCTTCTATAAGCTCCCGGGGCGAGCACTTTGGTTTTGGAAGAGGGACAACTTTTACCATAACAGAGTGGAGCTGTGACCCTGTTTTTTCTCTCTTATTTTTGTTTTACCAGGTGATTGAAACGTTTGCAAAGGCCTTTTAATTCCACCTGCAGGAATGCTTTCCCCCTGAGCTTAACCTTATGTCATATCCATGGAATTTTACTTTTTGCATCCAAGCTTGAACAATTAATCCTGGAACTTCAGTGTACACATTGCACCGCTTGCCTGTTATGGCGTATTAAATCTCCCCGTTGGAAACACTGGCTTTAATAAATGCGAGTGATTAGCTCGTTTTTAAAACAAATCCCAGTTAAAATTGTTCTCTTTAAAGTTGAAAACACTCTTTCCAATTAATGCCTAAATGCTATACGTGGTAGGGCAGGAGGGACTTATTCCTGTCTCCATACTTTGTGTTTGCAGTTAGGTTTTTGTTTTTGCTTTCTGGGTGTATGAATAACACATGTATAGACTCCTGTAACCATCATTAAAAATCTCTGTAGAGGACACTTCCATTTCCTCCCCAACTCCCTCATCTCATCCTGCTGTTTCAGCGTCACACCCTCTCCCTGTCGCCAGGCCCTGCCAACTCCTGATCTGCTCTCCACCACTTTAGTTTGTCTTTCTGAGAATGTCAAGTAAATGGAACCACACAGTACGTGACCTCTGAGACGGACCTCTCAGCACGAGCACTTTGAGATTCACGCATGTTGTTCACAGGTCAGTGCCACCTCGGTTTAGTTGCTCGTCGCATTCTCTCTCCAGTTTGTCATCCACGCGCCTTTGAAGCACATCTTGGTTATGACCTTTCGTGTCTGGCCCAACACAGCCAGGTGTTTTCCGATTCATCCACGCTGTAGCATGTAGTAATGCTTCATTTTGTTTTATGACCAAATCGTGTCTCGTTGAGCAGGTAGACTCCGCTGGTTTGTCCATTTGTTAGTTGATGGGTGTTTGGGGAGTTGCCACCCTTTTGGCTATTATGACTAATGCCGTTATGGACATTTGTGTTTTTGAGTGAACATGCATTTCGTTTCCTCGGGTGTTTACCTGAGAACGAAATTGCTGGTTCATCTGTATTCTCTCTTATTACTGAGGAGCTACCAGGCTGTTTTCCCAAGTAGCCACGTCATTCTCTGTTCCCATCAGCAGTGTTTGAGGGCTCCAGTTGCACTACGTCCTCACCGGCGCTTGTGTTTTTCCAGTTACAGCTGACTTGGTGGTCGAGGGGTGGTAATTCATTGTGGCTTTGATTGGCTTTTCCCTAGTGGCTAAATGCGTTGAGAAGCCCTTCGCGTTCTTATTGATCATTTGAATATCTCTGGAGAAATGTCTATTACAATACTTGTTTCATTTTTCAATTGGACTGTTTGTCTTATTATATTGACTTAAAGAGTTTTTTTTTAAATGTATTATAGATACTAGACCCTTATAAGATACATGCTTTGTAAATATATATTTTTTTGATAATTCTGTGGGTTCTCTTTTCACTATTCTAATAGTGTCAGTTGAAGAACAAAACCTTAAAATTCTGATGATGTCCAGTTTATCTGTTTTTTTTCTCTTTGGTCGCTAACTTTGCTGCCACATATAAGAAACCTGTGCTTAATTCAAGATCATGGAGGTTTTCATCTGTCTTTGCTTCTAAGAGTTTTATAAGTTTCAACTCTTATGTTTATTAAGGTCTTTGATCCATCTTGACTTGTTTTGTATATGGTGTGAGAGAAGGGTCCACTTTAATTCTTTTGCACGTGACCACTCAGTTGTCCCAGCTCCATTTAGTGAAAAGACTATTCTGTCCACATTGACTTTTCTTGGCACTCCTGTTAAGATCAATTGATCATATGTGTATGGGTTATTTCTGGACTCAGTTCTTTTCCATTGATAAGTGTAACTATCCTTATGTCAGCACCACACAGTGTTGGTTGTTGTGTAGTTAGTATATTGTGTAGCTCTGTAGTAAATTTTGAAATTAGGGAATCAGCCATATTTTTGAGGACCCTAGAGTTTTCATATGAATTATAGGATCAGCTTGTCCATTTTTGCAAAAAAAAAAAAAATATAGCTGGAAATGTGTTACATTTTTTTTTTTTAAAGGAAAGTCACTGGAATGAAGGTGAGCAGGCAGGAAGGAAGGGCAAGGAGGGAGAAGCATTCCATTTATTAATTTCATTTGGTTGTTCATTTTGATTGATTCCCCGGTCCCAGGTGTCTTGAACTAGGGGCCGTGGGTTGCTTGTGGACTGCTCCTCTGGAGAACTAACCCTGGAGGCCACCAGCGAGCGTTTTGAATATCAGTTTGGGGAGTATTGCCATCTAAACAATATTAAGTCTTCTAATCTGGGAACATAGACTGTCTTTCCATTTATTAACATTCTCTTTAAATTTGTTTCAGTGATGGTTTGTAGTTTTCAGTGTTTAAGTCATAGAGCTTCTGATCATTTTTTTCCTATTTTTATGCAATTAATCAGTGAAATTGTTTTTTCAGATTTACTTTTGAGTTGTTAATTGCACATGTACAGAAATTTGGTGGATCTTTATATATATTGACTTTGTTTCTTGCAACCTTGCTGAACTCTTGTAGTAGTTCTAACAGCACGTTTATGGAGTCCTTAGAATTTTCTACCTAGAAGTTCTTGTCATCTGCACATATGGTTTTAATTCTCTTGCAGTCTGGATGCCTTTTATTTCATTTTCTTACTCGATGGCCCTGGATAGAACTCCAATGTAATGCTGAATAGAAGTAAGAGGTGTTTTGTTCTTGATTTTAGCAGAGAAAGCTTTCAGTCTTTCTCCATTAAGGATTATATACGATGCAGATTCTTTGTAAACACTCTTTATCAGGTTGAAGAAGTTCCTTTCTATTTCTTAGTGATTGAAGGATTTTTTTTTTTAAATCATGTTTTGAAGTTTTTCAAATGCGTGTGTCTACTGAGTTGATCAGACAATTCTGTTTGTTTTTTTAAATTAATGTTTTGTGTTATATTGACTGATTTTTATATGTTGAATGAGTTTTACGTTTTTGGAATACATTCCAGTTGGTCATGTCATATAATTCTTTTCGTACTTTGCAGGATTTGGTGTGCTGATATTTTGTTGAGAGTGATTGTCGTCTTATTCATAAAGAATGAGGTCTGTAATTTTCTTGCATATCTTTTTGGATTTTGGTTTCAGAGTAATATTCATCTCAGAATGACTTGGAAGCAATTTCATCTTCTATTTTTGGAAGAGTTGGTCAAAGATTGATGTTAACTCTCTTTTAATATTTTATAGGAGTCTCCAGTAAAGCCATCTGGTCCTGACTTTTGGTTTTTTTGGGAAGCTTTTCGATTGTGAACTCAGTCTGTTTTTATAGGTCTATTTAAATTTTCTGTCTTTCTTCAGTCAGTTTCAGTGGTTTGTCTCCTTTTGGGAATTTGTCTTTTTCGTCTGTTTTGTGTAACTTGTTGCTGTACAGTTGTTTGTGATATTCCCTGATGATTTTATTTTTGGGAGGCTAATAGTGATATCTGTGCTTTCATTCTTGACATTAGAAATGTGAATTTTCCCTTTCCTTCTCTCATTCTCTCCCTCTCTCCCTCCCCGACCTTCCTGCTTCTCTGTTTGGTCATTATAGTTAACAATTTGTCAATTTTAACTTTTCTTCTCTTGAAAGAACCGATTTCTGGTTTCATTGGCTTCCTCTGCTTTAACACATTCACTATTTTATTTTCACTCTAATTTCTACTCTTTGCTTCCATTGTTCGCTTAGGGTTTAGTTTGATCTTTTTCTAGTTTCTTAAGGTAGAAGGTTAGATTGACTTGAGCCATTTCTCCTTTTTTAATGTAGGCATTTATAGCTATACATATTCCTTTCACCACGTCCCATATCATTCAGTATGCTGTTTGTGTTTTCATCTGTATCCGAATATTTTCCAATATTCTTGTGATTTCTTCTTTAACCAGTTGGTTATTTAGTGGGAGGTTTCATTTCTACATATTTGTGAATTTTCCAATTTTCCTTTCAGTTATGATTTCTAGTTTCATTTCTTTCATTCATTCATTCAGAGAACATACATGATTTCCAGCCCTTTCAAATATTTCGCACTGAGTGAAATAATTCACAAAGAAAAAGAGAAGTACAGGATGGTGTAACTCATATGTGGAATGCAATAACACAAAACGAACCCCAGCAAAATTCACAGGACACAGACAGTGGTCGGTGGGGGCGGGGGGTGGGAGGGAAGGGAAGAGAGAGCAAAGTGGTGGTAAAGGAGTTTGAACTTTGGTTGTGGGTGTGGTATGAAGGACTCACAGAATGAGCTGCAGTTTCATGACCCTAAAACACATATAGCAATGTAAGCAAAAGTAGTAATAAAATTATGTTAAAAAGAGCAATCCAAACCAAATAAAATAAATGTATGGATATTTTATGGCCTAACATATGGTATATACCAGAGAAATTTTTATGTACCTTTCTGAAGAATGTATACTTGGCTCTAGTTGAGTGGAATTTTCTGTAGGTACCTGTTATTTGTGTTGATTTACAGTTTTGTTCAAGTTTTCTATTTCCCTATAAATTTTTGTCTAGATGCTCTATCCATTTTAAAAGTGGATTAGTAAACTCTAACTTACTGTTGAATTATTCGTCTTTAATTCTTTCACCTTCTGCTGCATATATTTGGGGACTGATTGGTGCATACTCATTTATAATTGTTATATATTCTAGTTAGAATATTTTAAACATTCTTAAGTCTTTGTCTTCAGTAGTATTTTTTTGTCTCAGAGTCTGTTTTTTTCTGATACTGATATGGGCACTTTTATCTCTCATGTTTACTGTTTGCCAGTTGTATCTTTTTCCATTCTTTTTCTTTCAGTCTCTATATTTAGTCTGAAGTGTTTCCCTTTAAAAACAGAATATAGTCAGATCATGTTATTAAAAAACCTATTCTCTTAACCTCTGCCTTTTAAAATGTGGGGTTTAATCCCTTTAAATTTAATATAATTAGTGATATGGTAGGATTTATACCTGCTACTTTGCTCTTTCTTTTCTATGTAGCGTATGTCTTATCATTTTTCTCTTTATCCATTACTGCCTTCTTTTGTGTTCAGTATGCATTTTTCAGTGTGCCATTTTAGCCCCTTGTCCTTTCTTTTACTGTATTTTGGAGTCATTTCATAGTGGTTGTCCCAGAGTTTCAATTTAACATAATAACTAACTTAATTACAACGGTATACAAAAATTTTGGCTTTATGTATGTCTGTCCATTACTCCTCATTATTTACTGTTATCTTAAAAATTACATCTTTATACATTGTTTTCTCCATCAGCAGAGATACGTAATTATTGTTTTATATAAATATCTTTTAAATTAGAGGGCAGAAGAAAAGAGTTCTTGCCCCAGCAAATATATTTATATTACCATCCTTTTTATTTATATGTGAAGTTACTTTACTTGTGCTCATTTTTTCTTCTTGTGGATTTTAGTTACTCGCTAATATTCATTCCTTCCAACCTAGTGGATTCCCTTGAGTATATCTTGTGGGGCAAATCTGTTCATAATGAATTATTTCAATATTAGTTTGCCTGGGAATATCTTTCTTTCTTCCCTTTTTGAAGGATAGCTTTTTGTTTGTTTGTTTTGGTCTGTAAAATCCTTGGCCTCAACCAATTCTTCAAAAGTATTTTACTTTTCGCAGTTTGGCTATTTCATCCCACTGCCTTCTGATGAAAAATTATCCCACTGTTAGTCTTACTGAAGATCCCTTCACATGATGAGTTGCACTTGCTGATTTCAAGATTTTCTGTCTCTCAACAGTTTAAAAAATTGTTGCTTGCGTGTGCATACCTTTGAGTTCATCCTGCCTGGAGTCTGTTGAACTTCTTGCCTGCTATACGTTATTTTAATGTTTTTGTAAAAGCTTTCTGTCACTGTTTCTTCAGGTACTCTTTCTTCCCCTTTTAAAAATCTCTCTTTTCCTTCTGAGATTCCCGTTATGTGTATCTTGAATATTCAGTGGTGTCATAGATCTGAGGCTAAGGCTTTGTTAATTTTCCTTCATTCTTTTTCTCCTGTTCCTCAGGAGATCTTGATCTTAATCGACCTTGATCTTAATTGACTTGTCTATAAGGTCACTCATTCTTTCTTCTGCCTCCTCAAATCTGCAGTTAAACTGCTGTGTTAAATTTAAAAATTCTAGTTACTGTGTTTTTTCAACAATAGAATTTCCATTTCATTATTTTTGTAATTTATCTTTATTCCTCTATATGGAGAGACAACATTCTTTGAGCATATTTAAAATAGTTTATTTGAAGTCTTTGTTTAGTGTGTCCAACAGTTAGACTTTGTCAGCAAGTTTCTATGGATTGCTTTATTTCCCTTTGTTATATGGGACATATTTTCTTGTTTCCTTGGATGTCTCATAATCTTTTCTTCAAAATTAGACACTCTAAATAATATAGTGTGGCAACTCTGAAGTTTTCTTATTTCCCTGTTCCCAGTGTCTGATGTTGTTGTTATTTGTTATTCATTTAATGACTTCTGAACGGATTCTGAAAAGTTTGTGTTGTTACATGCGGTTACTGAATTCTCTGCTCACTTAGCTTATGGCTCACTCAGAAAGTTCCTGAATGCCTGGAACCAGTTAGACTCCCAGTCTTCACAGAAGGGCTGTGAGTGCATATTGCTGCTATGCCTTAGCCATGACTTCCTGCTTGCATAGAGCCTCAAGGTCAGTCAGAGGTGAGAACTTCGTGCTTTCTCATTTCTTTCTGGAGCATGCACATGCATAGCTCTTCGCATGCCTTATGGATTTCTAGCTTTCCAGGATTAAGTCGCAGCTTTTCCATGGCCCTAGACACATCCCATTTCGTGGCTTTTTCCTTGAAGCTTTTTGCTTTGCTTGCTTTTTGCCGCTTTTGGGATCACTGCAGCTCTGATTGTTGCAGTTGTTTTCCACAAATACTCTCCGGGAAAAAACTTCGTTCATCGAGCAAGTTTTGAGTCACATCAGTCGAGGCAGTCTTCTGAGTGCGTTCTTCCAGACTTGGCAAATAATGACACTTCTCTCGAAATGGGACTTTGAAGGATCTTCAGCTGTATTTGCACAACTAGAATAAACCATGATTGTGAGCTGTTGCTTAAGACTGCAGAAGTGGGAAGGTGAAATGGGAAATAGTGTAAGCTAACAGGACAGGAAATTCACTGTTCTTACCGAGATGTAGCTATTTTTCTTTAACCACTCAACAGATTGCTGGGTGCCTTTTGTGAAATTCTGGAATTCTAAAAAACAAAAGTTGATTCTGACATACTTGCCCAATTTTCTCATTGCTTTTGTGGTGGAGAGAATTTTCATTGGTCCTTACTCTGCTGTTGTTTGCGAGCATCACTCTTTCTGTTAAATTTTGAGAGTTCTTTTGATATTCTGGTTGTAAATCATATATGAGATGTATACTTTTCAAATATTCCCTCTCTCTACGTGGGCTTTTTCTTTGATTCTCTTAAACCAGTAAGTCTTAGTGCCTTTACAAAGATAAAACATAGAAAAGATTTTCAGTTTTTTCTTTCATGACATTCTTTTGGTGTTGTAACTGAGAAATCTTTGCTAGGTCCATGGTTACAAAGATTTTCTTCTCTCTTGTAACCTTTATAGTTTTTTATTTTGCATTTAGATCTATGACTCATTTGAAATGAACTCATGTGATGTGAATTTAAGTTTATTTCGTTTTTGTTTTCCATGTGGATATCCTGTTTTCAGCACCATTGTTGAAGAGACTCTACTTTATCCATAGAATAAATGCTGTTGTTCCTTTGTTAAGTTTTTTTGTTCGTATATGTGTGGGTCTATTTCTGAATGTTCCCTTGATTGATTTGTCTATCTTGATGCATGTGTGGGAAAAACACCCTGTGAACTTATGGGTGTGTGTGTGTGTGTGTGTGTGTGTGTGTGTGTGTTTTGACAAGAAATGCGGTTTCTGAATTAGAGAACAGACATTATTCTTGGAGCATCTTATGTCAGCTTCTTTAGAGGGAAGAGTGGTGAGGGTTGGGTGCCCAGTGTTTTCCAGTGGAGACAGTGATTTTGCACCATGAGGGAAGAACTGTGAGTTTGTGCTTCTGACTTTTTCTCCTGCAGAGGGAGGAGGGGAGAGAGCCTTACTCTACTGTATAAACAAATCCTCCTTGGGAAGAGGAAGGAAAATTCCCTAGGTTTATTACACAGAAGAAGCAAATGGCTACAAGGGACACAAGTCTCTTAACTTTTTCCTGGACAGCGCATTCCTTCTAGCTTTCTAGGCATTCCATCTTCAGCCTCTCAAGGTGCACTCCAGTGCTGCTTCTCAGGAGCCAGAACTCAAATTCACAGAGCCTTCTCTCTCATCCTAGTGTAACTTTTATATTAAATCTTGAAATTAGGTGTGTTAGTCCTCCAACTTGGATCTTATTTTCCAACAATGGCTTGACTCTCCTATATCCTCTGAATTTTTATGTGAAATTTAGAATGAGTTTTTCAGTTTTACTGTGAAGCCTGCTGGGATTTTGATTGCAATTATTTTAAATCTATTGATCAGTATTTATCAACCCCAGTGCCAACACAGTTGAAAGTTTGGGGCAAGTAATGTTTTTTTTTGGGGGGGGCCTGTCCCTCTGCACTGGAACATGCTTAGCAGCATCCCTGGTCTTTTACCCACTCGATAGCAGACACATCCCCGCTCACGTTGTAGCAACCAATAATGTCTCCAGACACTGCACATGTCCCCTGTGGGGACAAAATAACCCCTGGCTGAAAGTTACTCTTATAGACTTTGGGGGAATTGATATTTTAACGATAACGAGTTTTCTGCTTCGCATGCACATTGGACCCCTCTGTTTAGATGGGTCTCTGTAAGTGTCAAGGATGATTTTTCGTTTTCATTGTTCAGGTCTGGCACATCTTTTGTCATATTTATCCCTATTTATTTCACGTTTCTTGTAAATGGTACTATTTGTAACTGGAACTAATTCCTGGTCTTGTCCGTTGCATCTTCTGTGTAGCTCGGGGACTCTGCAACCCTGCTAAATCACTCCTGGGTCTCTGCGCGTTTTCACAAATTACTTTACAATTTTTTCAAATTTCCAGTGCTGTCTCAAGATTTTAAGTTGTATGTGGATCGCTTTTTAAATTTTTCTAGTTCTAATTGAAGGAAACCTGGGAGGTGTTCTGTAGGCTCGGCGGGTACAATTTAAGTCAAGATCAGGTTGCCAAACTGGGAACACCCTTGCTTTTTAGATACAGTTAGACCGTCGATAATATATAATTGAAATAATTCTGGAGGGATGAAGGTGGAAAGTGAATTCGTAAGCTATAGGTCACAGAGTTGAATGGAGTTTTTTTGTTTTTGTTTTTGGGTGGTTAGTTTGTTCCCTAATCTCCTAAAGCATTGATTGTCTACTCTCATCAGCTTTTAGAGTGTGCATCTGTTGACCATTGAGATTATATTTATTCTTCAGTAATATTTCAGGTAAAATCAGAATTGTTCTTCAATTTATAGGTTCTAAAACTTGCCTTTTTCCAGCTTTCTTGAGTATAGTTGACAAATAAAATGAAATATGTTTAAAATGTGGCTTTTTGATGTACATATACATTGTGAAATGCTTGTCACAATTCAATTAACACATCCATCACCTCACTTAGTTACTCTGTGTGCGTATGTGTATGTGTATGTGTGGTGTGTGTGTGTGTGTGTGTGTGTGTGTCGAATGCTGAAGATCTGCTGTCATTAGGTTTCAAGTGTACAATGCAGTATTATTAACTGTGCTCATAATGCTGTAAATGAGATCCTCAAACTTACTCATCCTATAACTGAATCTTAGTACCCTGTGATGAACATCTTCTCATTCCTTCTCCCTCTCCCTAACCCCCATTGCTTGGCAACCATCACTCTAGTCTGTTGACTTTCACCTTTTTTCTTTTCTTTAAGATTCCACATAGAAATGAGATCATATAGTATTTGTCTCATGTCAGTCAGTGTGAGACTCTCTAAGTTAATCCACGATGTCGTTGCATTAGCAAGATTTCCTTCCCTTTCATGGTTGTGTAATAGTCTGTCTACATTTTCCGTATCCATTAGCCATCAATAAACACATAGGTCGTTTTCCTCTCTGGGCTGTTGTGAGTGGTGCTATGATGAACTTGGGGATGTGGATAGTGCATTGAGATGCCGACTTTGTTCCCTTTGGATTCATATCTGGAAGTGAGACTGCTGAATCGAAGGGTAGCTCTATTTTGAATTTTTTGGAGGCACTTCCACACTGTTTTCCCTGATGGCGGCACCAATTTGCATTCCAACAATAGCGTGAGTGGGTTCCTTTTTCTCCACATCCTTGCCAACACTTGTTCTCTCTTGTCTTTTTGATAATAGCTATTCTAACAGGTGAGAGGTTATTTCTCATTGTGGTTTTGATTTGTATTTTCCTGGCGATGGGAGATATTGAACACATTTTCATGAACTTGTTGGCCACTTGTTTGTTTTCTTTGGGAAAATGTTAGTTCTTTACCCATTTTAAAATTGGTTTATTATTATTTTCGTGATATTTGCTATTGAGTTGTATGGGTTTCATACATAGTTTAGATATTAACCCCACCTTCTATAGAGAGTTCACAGATATTTCTCTTATTCCGTAGGTTGCCTTTTCATTATGTTGATTGGTTCCTTTATTGTACAGAATTCTTTAGTTTGACATAGTTCAAACTTATATTTAAGTCTTTAACTTAGGTTAATTTTTGTAAGTCTGTGGTAAGGGTCCAGTTTACTCTTTTACATGTGGCTATTCAGTTTTCCAAACACCATTAACTGACGAGGTTGTTCTTTTCTCACTGTGGTTTTGGTCACCTTTTTGAAGAATAGTTGATTGCACATATACAATATACAGTGTTTTCTTCTGGACTCTGAGTTCTGCTTCATTGGCCTACATGTCTGTTTTTATGCCGGTACCAGACTGTTTTGATTACTATAGCTTTGTAATATAATTGAAATCAGAAAGTGTGGTGCCTCCGTCCTTGTTCTGTCTCAAGATTTCTTTGATTGTTTGAGGTCACATATTTACAAATTACAGGGTTTTTTTTTTTTCCTGTTTTTTTTTGTGAAACTGCCTATGAGATTTTGATAGCTATTACACTGACTTTGTAAACCACTCTGAGTGTTATGGACATTTAATGAGCCACAAAAATAGAATATCTTTCAATTCACATGTGCTTTCTTCAGTTTCTTTAGTCAGTTTCTTCCTTTTTCTTTTTTAAAGGAAAGGTGCAGGCAAGAATGAAGGTGAGTAGACAGGCAGGAAGAGAGAGGAGGAAGAAGCATTTTAATTTATTTTTTTTAGTTGTTCATCTTGGTTGTCCGCACCCCCTGCCCTGGCCCTGTATTGCAAACCCCGGTCCTTGTATGTGGGCTGCACTCAGATGGAGGTGGTGGACCTAACCTCTACTCCACCAGGGTGCACTGTTTGGTTAGTTTCTTACAGTTTTCATTGTACAGGTCCTTTATTTCCTTGGTTAAATTTATCCTTAAATATTATATCATTCTTAATGCTATCGTGATGAGATTTTTCTCTTTATTTCTCTTTCACATAGTTCATTATTAGTGCATAGAAACAGGTGAATTTTGTATGTTGATACTGTATTCTGTCACTTTACTGAATTTGTTCAAGCAGTTTTTTTGATGGAATATTTAGAGTTATTTATATCTAAGATCATGCCATCTGCAAAGAGATAGTTTTATTTCTTCCTTTCCTGTTTGAATGCCCTTTATTTCTTTTTCTTTTTCTTTTTCTTGCCTGATTGCTCTGGCTGGGACTTCCAGTACTGTGTTGAATGCGAGTGTGGAGAGTAGGCTCCTTGTTTGGTTCCTGTGCTTGAACAAGTGGTCTCCTCTTCTGGTCTTTACTGGTTGACTTTGGGGGAGAAATTTCACCACCAGTCTGTCCAGCCCGGTATTCTGAGACCTCAGTCCTTTTTTAATGGGTGTTCTTGTTTCGCACTCTTAGGGGGGGTCTCGTCTTAAGGTTGCAAGCCCACAAAGCCAGGGCAGGCGTTGAGCTGTGCCAATCACCTCAGTATTCTGGGCGGGGCAAGAAAAAGGGGTCTCTTGGACAGCATCCTGCACCAGTGGGGAGACGGGTGACCTCCACATGCTTGCACCCCCGCTGGAGGCATCTGGAGCTGATGGGTCTCTCCTGGCACAGAGCTGTGCCACCTTGTGGGAGGAATGCCACAGACAGGGTAACACTGTCCCTCTTGCTCTCTTCAGTGCTTCTGTCCTTGGGATTTTGCTTTAGGGCTGTGCTGGGACTTCCTTCCTAGACCCCTGGACCCCCAGAAAGGTAGAGTGATGTCGGTGGATGATGTCAAGATTGATATTCTCCAGGGGTGGTGGGGAGTGGCAGAAGCATTCCATCCCAGCATCTTGCTAACACCACTCTGCCATTGTTTGTTTTAAAGCCATCCTTTTTTATTCACGTGATACAGATCCATTTCCAAATACTCTTCAAGTCCTCTCTGAGCTCCTGTTTAATTTAGCTTAAAGGGAACTATATTGAATGTGTGTCTGTGGGGTGGTGGGGAGAGGGGAGATACTTCAGAATGCTGATCCCTTTACTAGTGAGCTCAGTGTGGAAACTGTTTCAGGCACCATCTCCAATACTTTCTGGTGGAGAGATGTTTTCTTCCATCAAATAAGTGTCTCCTTTTGTGGCACTGCAGTGCACTTACTTCTTTGGAAAGTAGCAGTTCATCTTGAAACACCTTTTATCTACACACTGTCCCATACTGTGTGTTCTCTCCTCTCTTCCTCCCTCCAGGAGTCTTAGTCAAGGTGTGTTCTTTATTGTTTTGCATTCTGGCAGAATTTCTGAAGCTTTGCCCTCTCTCACTAGTGTGGGACCCAGAAAGATTCCTAAGTTCTGATCTTCACTTCCTTCAGCATGGACTCTTCCTCCCACTTTTAAGTCTGTGTGGCATTCCCTCTTAGGACTGTAATGCATGTGCCCTGCCTTCCTCTTACCTCTTCTGAGCCTGCTCTCCCCAGGGCCCTTGGCCTCTGCTGGACCCACGTCATCCTGCAGCCCATCCTGGATGCCCATTTGGACTTTTCTCTAACACAGATCACTTTTAGAGGTCCGTTCTCTCTTCATATCCACCTGTTCCTCATTTAAGGATATTTCAGTAGGAGGCACCCTGCTCAGTTTTCTTTGAAAAATATTGTTTCTTGGACATTTTATTTAGAATAGCTCTTGTGAAAAGTGATACATTCTCAGGTTAAAACATTCAAGCGATACAGAAATATGGACAAAATAAAGACCCCCCCCCAATGCCACTTCCACCTAATAGCCTGTCAAAGACGTTCACCTGCTCGTCATGGATAGCTATAGAAGGTTTGTGCACAAGACCATGATATTATACATTCTCCTTTAAGGATAGCTATTTAAAATTCTTAAAAAAATTAATTTTGCTTTGACAAGTAAAAGAAGACAAATGTGCTTCACAGTTTGGTAGAAAAGGTTATGACATTCTTTTAAGTGGTTGGACTCATTTTCTTAAAACTAGAAGTTCAAGTGTAGCCAGTGTCTCTTGAGGGCAGAGGACATTACAGAAATATAATCTATTATCTTCCCAAGCAGTGGGTTAACCCTTGACACCCAGGCAGCCTGGTTCATGTCTCAGCGGTGCCACTTGACTTGGGCAAATTTTGAAGCCTCATCATGACTCAGTTTCCCTCCTTGGTAAGAGAAGTATAAGGAGTATTGTTCTTGAAAGGTCACTGTGAGGATGAAGTGAATGATTGTTATAATTTGTAGTGTAAAGCAGTTAGAGCCATGCTGGACTCACTCGCATCAGTGTCCCCTCCCTGTAGCTCGTTTTTTCTTAGGTGGTTTTGTGGACAGAACACGGTGGACAGCACTGCTGTTGTCTCCTCTGCTCCCTTTCCTGCTGCACTATCACGTCCTCGTCCCACATGTAAGTGCCTGACTTTACCACACACCGAGAACCACTCACCGCTGCCTCTGAGTATTTTGTTTTCTTCCTAAAGGACATTCCTAATTTTCTTCTTTTGATTGATTTATGTGTGGCCAGTTTGTTGTTAAGTAGTCAAGTAGCTTTATTTATTTATTACCTTTTTTTTAAAGGTGGCTTTGATTTAAACTCATTTTATGGAAGGAACATTGAATCATGGCATCATAGAGGTTTGAGGCGTGCATCTGTGCAGGAGACATGAGTTCAGCGCTACTTCAGGGCTCCTTCACTGCACAGTTAATCCCCTTGGCCCTGTCTGCGTGCTCACTTCCCCGTCTTTTTCTGGAACCACTCATTAGCTCTTGCTGGGCCTGGGCCTCGAACCCAGGTCCTTGGGCTATCGTGGCTGGCATCTCAGCCACTGAGCCGCCGGGTTGCACCTAAATACATTAGTTGAGGGAGCACTGTTTCACCACACTATGTGAGTTTGCCAGACGCCTGCTAGTCCTCCCCACTGTCCGTTAGACCCCCTCCCCCTTCCGCCCCCCTCACCCCCATGTCCCTGAAATGTTTGAAGACTGTTGGCTCCGACTTGAAGGAAAATCTCCCTGGGAACACATTTCTTTCCCTCAAAACGATACCATCCAACTAACCCTCTGAGAGACACCCTCCCCTCCGCTGCCCACCATGGGGTCTTCTCTTTCTGCCTGGAGACCCCTGTGTTGGTCTCTTTTGTTATGACGAAGATGTAAAACACCGAGAAAAGTAGAGAGAAAATGATATATAATGTGCACCTGTGCTGTAGCATCAGACATGATAAATCATAACATTTCATAATTGCTTCAGATCTTTTTAAATGAAGGCGATTGCTCATTTCCATTGAAACTCTCTCTGTACGTGTCCCCAAAACCCCCACCTGCTTTCCAGCCCTTTTTATCCTTTCTCAGCAAGTTGCCACCATCTTGTAATTGGTGGGGGTGTGTGTGTGCACGCGCATGTGCACGTGCGTGCTTATAACCAGCCCATAGCATTGTTGGGTTATTTTAAAGCTCTAACAATCTGATATGGTTCACAGTGTTTCTGACATTTTCTGTAGTCTTCTGTTTTCCATACTTACGCATACAGATGTATGTAGATCTTATCATTTACTTGGTGGCCTTGTCCATAACATTCCATTGCACTAATGGAAAACACAGCATTTCTAGTTTGGGGTTTTACCAGCTGGGGATTCAGCTCCATCCCCTGGATTTGACAGCACGTGCTCCTGTGTGGCCACCTGCCTGCGCACGGGGTCTCTAACTTGCCCGCACATGGGAACGCCCGGAGAGCCTTGAGAAGGCTGAGGCCTAGGGTTTTCTGGTTGAATGGGGCAGCAGCAGTTAAAAAAGCCTCCGCAGGAAACTAGCGTGCCGCAGTGTTTGAAGACCTCAGCTTGGGCGCCGCAAAAGCTCTGCGGCGTTTGCATTTCAGCAGCACCCCTCCGTGCTTTGGGGCCGTGCTGTGGCCCTGCCTCCTGACTCTTCTGCCTGCTGATTTTCACACGATTTTGTTTGGGGTGTAGTTCACAAATAGTTCCACCACCACTGCCTCGATTTTGAGAGCTCTCTCCCCTGTGGGTCAGGTGTGAGCTGTGGCCAGACAAGGCTTATCAGTCGACAGCACTGGGGTCATTTGCCATCTCTTGATGGGTGACAGGAGCAACTCCTGACAGCTCATCTGCCTCTGTCCTTGTCCCCCAACCAGGTGTTTTCAGCGCGGGGGTCCCCATCAAGACAGGAATCAGATCATACCCCTCCCTGCTCAGCACCTACCAGGGGTTCCTATTTCTCTTTAGTTCAAGCCCGGTGTCCCCAATAGCTTGCAGGACCTGCATAACAGAGCAGGCTCCAGCCCCGCCCCAACTACTCTCCTCTTCCCCCGGCTTGTTTTCTGTAGCCACACTGACCCCCACTCTTCCCTTGGGCGCACCAGGCATACTCCTGCTCCTACTCCACCTGCCTCAGCCTTTGCAGGGATGATTCCTGCTGACCCGGATGCTTGTCCCTAGATGTCAGCATGGCTCCTCCCTCTTCTTGCTCAGACCGTCCCTCCAGGTCTCCTGGGCGCTGCACTGAGACTTCTTCCCCACCCTTAGCCCTGCCTCTGCTCCCTTATCCTCCAGCCTCCCCTCCACCTGCGTGCTGTGAAACGCTTAGCTTGCTGTGGCCACTGTGTATTGTTTGCTGGGTTGCTTACTGTCTGTACCCCCTCAACCTGGGGTTCTCATCTGTTTGGTTCACTATCCTGTCCTCCGTGTCCAGCACATAGTAGGTGATGACGAAAAGAAGGCATATAATGAGGGCTGAAGAAAGAAGACTTCCTCTGCCATGTTTAATGACAAACATCTTCAGCACGACAATATAGGTTCATGAATTATAAATGAGCACATTTCTCCAATCAATATATCCACACTCTCAACCTGGGGATTCTGTTGTTCTTTTTCTCAGATTGCTAGGGCCATATAATAAATAGCTTCAATGATAATTGCTAAAAATACTGACACGAAGCCAAGCCAATGACTCCCTGGGCTTTGAACTTCTTCCCAGCCCTCAACACTTCCTTCCCTGCGCCACCAACCCTCTACTCCTTGGGGGAAGGGCGTCTGGCTCACGGGCAGAACCAGGCCAAGAGCAGCTGCCGGTGGGTCACCCATGTGTCCCCTCCGTCACAGGAAGAGGCAGAGGACAGGGAGGAGGTGAAGGCAGGCTCACTTTTGATGAACTCGTAAAGCAGGTTCTCTCTAGTATATGCTTAATATTAGAGTCAAATAAAAAATACACACACACACACACACACACACACACACACACACACACATATATTCATCCTTTGAAATAAGCTCTTAGGAGAGAGGCCTTGTGAAATCTGAAATCCTCAAGGATTTATTCATCCCATGTTTCACCCAAGCACAGACCAGAGAGCTAACGCCTCCCGAGTGCTGTCTGGTGGACACCCCAAAACCCCACAGAACAGTTGTCTGGACGCAGAATAGGCATCACTGGGAATTGGTGGCACCGTGAGTGGCAATTCGCCTGCAGGCGGTTTATTTCCATGGCTCCCTCACCCGCCACCTGAGAAGCCGGCCCGGCCCCCTCGGCTTCATCTTCTCCCCACCTGCTGGTCCAGGTGGCCTTGCAGAGCTAGGACAGCTCTGCACCTGGCGGTGGCTGGGGGTCTGGCTCACGGGGGTCACCTGGGACTCACCTGTGGATGCCAGCCCTGTGTGGAATTGTGGCGTGTCCTTTCTCGGCTCTGCTGCTCTTCTGGGGACCATGAGCACACAAATCACATCCCTCTTTCAGAGTGACCGGAGTGCCAGTCACACAGATCGCTCTGCATTTGCCGTGCTCTGATTCTCCCCTCCATCGCTGCTGTCTGCGCGGGGGCTGGGTTCCTGCTCGGGGCCCTGCTGCTCTGCCTCGGTGCAGTGCTACGAGCCATTTTAAGCATCCGTTGTCCAAATTCAGTGTAAATGTAACTGCAGGGAACCTTCTGGTGCATGTACGGACCTCTCGTCCGCTCTCAGAGGTGCGGACTTCAGGCCACGAAGCAGGTGTGACCCTGCTGGCTGCTGTCCTGTCCTGTCACTTGGTCAGGGTTTTTTAGCTGTCTGGGGACTTTGTGTCCTGGTTATTCAGGGCTGTGAAACCCTAGAATCACTTTTGTCAAAAGTCTTCTTTACACATTTCAAAAAAGCCTTTTAGGTGGGTTTTCATGCTGGTGCCAGCATTTTATGGCGAGGTCATTCATTCATTCATTCATTCATTCCTCAGTAAGTAACGGCAGCGGGGTCCTTGCTGGGGCTCCGGGCACCACAGGCCTGCCTGTGCTGCCTGGTAGAGGAAATGGCAAGCGGGGCAAGTATTTGGGGGAGGAGGAACTGACAAGTCCAGGAACATGTCAAGCTGTTCGCTTGTGTCCATAATTTATTTTCACTCATCTCTCCTAAATCTTTTCATACACTCTGGCCCAGAGAGTCCTGTGTGTGAGAACCCATTTTTGGAAAACAGATGCTTTTGATTTTATGGACATCTTGGTTGCTCTGAAAATGCAGGTTTGGAAAATGCAGCAGCAGCCTAGCTGCTGATAAGAGAGTGATGGAAAGGAGGCTCAATTGGGTTATTTTCAGGAGCCCGAGGAGCAGAGCCGCACAGACTGCTGGGGAAGGAAAGGCAAAGCCACTGCACAGGGTGAATGTGGAGAGGCTGGGAGAGTGAGGGGACGTGGTTTGGGGGAGGACAGCGGCCTGGGAGGGGTGTGGATGGCAATGGGATCCGATGCTCCACCTGCCCATACTCAGCCAGTGGGGCCTCTGGCTGTGCCCTTGGGGACGCCCTTGACAGCCACATCTGCCCGTCACAGGAACTAAAGTCCATCAGATTGTGACTGCTTGCCTCTCGCCTCTCTCTCCTGCCACTGCATGTCCAAGCCAGGGTCCTCTTCATCTGTTGACTCTAGTACCTTTCCCTTTCTTGCTCTGACCTCGGGTCTCCTCCTTCCCGGGTGCTCGTGCTCATCCTCTGTCTATCTCTGTCTGTATCTGTCTCTCTCCCACTCTTATTCCCATAGCCTTTCAGGCCTCTAGCGCCCCTGGTGGCCCTCCTGCTGCTGCAGGGTTCTCCCAGCTCAGTGCCTTGGCACTGCCCCCCCCCCCCCCCCCCCCCCCCCCCCCCCCCCCCCCCCCCCCCCCCCCCCCCCCCCGCCTCTCATGGCTCCCTCTGTCATCTCCTTCACGTGTTGTCTCAGATGCCAGCTCTCAGTGAGAACCACTTTGACCGCCCTAGTGGAGTGGGGATGGTAAAACAGTAACAGGGCTCAAGTGTACGGCGATGGGTGGAGACTGGGCTTCGGCGGCCATCGCAGTGGGACACGTGCAGATGGTGATGTGTGAAGCTGTGCAAACTAACCAGCACAGCCAAACAGAAGCACACTCCTGGATCTCAGTGAGGAGTGATGGTGTCACCGTAACGGAAAGGGTTGGGTGGGCAAGTCAGGTAAAAGGGTCAGTCAGCGGTGATAGCAGTGTAGTGTAGACGATGTTGAATGATAATGCGACACCCCAGAAACCTTTATAATGTTATGAACCAATAGTAATTTAAAAGTGAAACCAAAGGCAGCCAGGCCTTCCCTGAAAGCAGGGTTGGCACGAGATGTCTGCACTATGGTATTCATCACAGCATTACTATACAATAGCCAGAAGGTGAAAACACCTTGTGGAAATGCCCAGGGATGGATGTGGATAAAGAGAATATGGTCTTTTCATACAGTGGAATACTATTCACCTATTAAAAGGAAGGAAATGCTGCAACATGGATGAGCCTTGGGGACATTCTGCTTTGTGAGATCAGCCGGTCACAAAAGGACAAATGCTAGAGGATTCTACTTCTGTGAGATGCTTGGAATCTTCAGAATTAGAGAGATGGGAGGTGGGATGTGGTTGCCAGGAGCTGGGAGAGGGGGGCGGGGAGTTGTGGGCTGCTGTTGTCAATGGTCCAGTTTTAGTTTTCCAAGAAGAGAAAGATCTAGAACTCTGCCGTTCAGCAGTGTGCAGTTAACACAATAGCCCTGTGTCCTCCCCAGCACCCTGTGCCCCTCTTTGGCGCTCCATGTTTCCTGGGAGCACTGGTCCCTCCCTTAGGCATTTGGTTTATCGAGAAGGTCTCCCTTTAGAACATGAGCCCAGCAAGGGTGTGATTGTTTTCTTCCCCCAGGTCTAGAGCAGCTCTGGGTCCCATCAGGCACCTCATAAATATGTGTTATTTATGAAAATGTGCCCCAAACCTGGATGTGGATTTGGAGGTGCTCCAGGGGACAGTGTCTTATTTGTCCCAGAATGGGCCTTCAGGTAGGAGTGCTCTGGTGGGAAAGACTTATTGGATCTAGAAGGAATGCTGTTTGCTATTAAACTGGAGCCAATTCTCAGCATTTCTGAATGACTGTTACAGAAGTCTTACTGCACTGAGAATGACTGTAAGATGTGTCACACAGAGTCCCTCCCCATAGTCATGCAGGGTGTGGGCCTCACAGTGGGCTTAAGTCCCCCTCTTCTGCGGACAAAATAGAGGCGACCTGACTTTTGCAGAGAGAAAGATGCTGCATTCCACTTCCTCCTGCAGTTGGTAATGCAGGTCAGTGGTTTCCAGATCAGAACCTATGGATCCCTAGCCCCTTTCAATATAGCACCTTGATTTTGAGGGGCTTAATTTTTTGATGTGAGCCTAATGGTTCATTTGGCTGAGGGTGGAGTCACATGTGCTGCAGAGTTTTGGGGTCGGGCAGTCCAACCTGGTTTGTCATTCGGCCCTTTTGCTGCTTGGCCATTAAAGCAGAGGGGCTCTGAGTTTCTTTCTTTTGCCATTTTTAAAGGTCAGGAAGAGCTTCTAATAAAACAAGGCAGGGAATGGAAAACAGCTTTTCTTTAAGATTCAGTACTTAAGGCTAAGATGTCCCACAAAAGAAAGTGTTTAAAGAGGGATTTACAAAGAAAATCTCACTGCAGATGAAAAGAGGCTGACTTTTTCCAAAACCTGACCGATTCCAGGGAAAAGAGAATTGTTGGGTGCATATTCCCTATGGTATTTATAAAACATTGAAGCGCCCCATTTATGTATAAATTCCAGCAGTTCCCGAGGCTTAAAGGGCTGAGGGCTCACAGTGGACGGTGCCCGCGCAGTTGTGGTCGTTAGAGGGGAGGGCAGGCGTGTCAGTTGCCAGGGCTGCTCTCTCAGAAAACTGCAGCCTGGGCGGCTTACACACTTTCACCCTTCACAGTCTGAGGCTGCAAGTGCAAGGACTCCGCAGAGCTGATTTCTGGCGAGGGCCCACCTTCTGGCAGTGTGCTCACAGGACGGAGGGCGCACTTTCTTTGTCTTCCTAAAAGGGCACCAATACCTTGATGGGGTCCCCACCCTGATGACTCATGTCACCCCAATCACCTCCAAAAGGCCCCACTCCTAAACCATCACTCTGGGAGGTTTGGGTTCGACATTGAATTTGAGGGTGGAGGGGACACAGCTGAGTTCATGACAGCAGAGGTGATCATTGTGAAAGGGTGAGGGGGGACGTTGGCTGGACTGTCTGGGAGTGACCCTGAGTTTCCTCATGTCCTCACCGCAGTGACACATCTCCATCTCTTGAGAGCAGTCAGTGTGGACTTGCGAGGTAATCTATATTTGTTGGCTCTAAGACAGATCATAGTTTTACGGGACCCTCTATCACAAATAATGCAAAACTGCAAATATAGACAAGCCTGGGAGTCTCCCCGAGACTTGGATGGAGCCTGGGCGTACAGGAAGCCCCAGGGCGTCATCTTGATGAGTTTCATGGTAAATTCACTTGTTTCACTTATATTTTTCTTCTAAGACTATATTTAGTTGTCACTTTTCCAGTCTTAGCAGTGATCTAGTTACTACAGAAAATGCAGAAAATAAAGATGGGCCAAACACCTCTTACCTCTGATACTTTAGTATGTACATGAGGACTTTGATTCCAGAAGGCACACAACTTCACATTTTAACATGTTCGGAGCCCGGAAGGCTGCTTGCTGTAGATGGCGTGTTAGCATTTGTGGGCAGCTTGCTTTATTCGGGGGCCATGTCTTGGGCTTGTGAGTCTGAGATATGCTCCAGTAAGGGGTGTGTAGTCACAGTGTGCTGGACTGCCATGGCTGGAGGTGATGGCAGAGCAGAATTAGAGGCTCAGGGGCGACAGAGTCAGTGTCACGTGTCTGTGGGTGATTCTACTGTCTTCCCATCCCGTGACACTGAGATGAGAGCACTGCCCCGTGGGGGTGGCCAGGGGCATCCACAGGACACCTGTGCCTGACGCTGGTCATTCTGATGATCATCAGAAGAGGGCGGTGAGGTTCCAGTTTCAAGTCTGACTCTGAGGGCAGCAGGAGGCTGCTTTGGGGTCCCCGTGACAAAATGAGTCCATCTCCCCTCTGCAGGCAGCCACCTCACCCACTTCTGCTGGTTTTCTAAGTCCTTCAGTGTCCGTCCCCCACGATGCCAACACACCCACCCACTGTACGCTCCTGGTTTATTTCTCAAACTCCTGCCCACCGAGCAATTGTTGGGCATTTTGGTGGTTTTCTTATTTTCTATCTGCAGGGTGACTAGGGACACTGCATCCTGGTTATCAGAATCTTTGCGCAGCTTTTGGAGACTCATTAGGATAAATTGTCAGATTAGAACTTTTTAAGGTCGTAAGGCTTTTTAAGATCATATGGTGACAATGCTCACACCACTGTCATCTGGCCATGACCATGGGGAGACGAGGGAGACACCAGACCTTCCAGTGTGGAGGATGAAAGCGTTCACACATTACCAGTTTACTTACCTTTCCTGGATTGCACGTGACTGAAACCCACACTCCTCTCCCCTCTTTATTTGACAGATTTATTTTTTAAGACCCAAGTATTTCTTCCACTCAGGTAACTATTCTTAATCTTGCTTCAGACTGAAAAGGTCATAGACTGAGCTTGAGAATACACAGATCTGCAGACTTCAGGTGCCTAAGCTTTGAAATATTTGTATCAGTTCTTCACACTCTTTTTAAAGAGCAAAATGCATCCCCGGTCCAGTTACAGCCTCCTTTGCACACTTCTCCAGGCTGTCTGGTCCCTTCATCACCCAGGAGAACTCTCCTCACATTTTTTTTGGCTTCATTTCTGTGTCTGCAAGATCATCGTATAGTACCTGACGCAGAAGTGGTGTTAGCTGAGCCCGCCGTTCTGAAACCTGCTTTTTGCATACGTCCATCCGGATGTAGAAATTCTTTTCCCACCTGTTGAGAATGCCCTGCTCAGCATCTGCCCTGGTCGTCTGCCTGTACAGCCATGTCAGGGAGCGGCCTGCCTGCTGATGGATAACCAGTTGGCAGACCCTCCTAGAAGCAGATGGTGTGTTTTTCTCTCCGTGACATCTGTGTGTCCTGTAACATGTTCAAGGAGAGTGTCTCTTCTTGATTGAGAGAAGGGTATGAAGTGCAAAATCCACTGTTTTGATGACTGCATTTCACCAATTGTTGGGCAGGACTTCATTGCATTAGAGGGATTATCTTTCTTTTTCTTGTTTTTAAGGAAAGATATAGGCATGAGTGAGGTGAGTAGGCAAGCAGGCAGGAAGAAGAAGAAGCAGCACTTTCTTTTTTATTTCATTATTCACACTGGTTGTTTCCCCCAGTCCCAGGTCTTGAACCCAGGACCTTGGGAGGTATGTGGTGTGCTAGGTCACCTGGGTCCACCCGGGACTGTCTTTCTTGGTCTGTTAGTTAGCTAACGAGTGACTACATTAGGCACTTTCGGGTTTTAGCTGGAGTTGTACGTAGCTTACGTTTTCATTCTTTGGTTCTTTGCTGTTTCTGTTCATTCATAGCGTTATATGAATAAACATTGCAATACCAACCTGAAAAACTCAAAATTCCTGGGTCACTGGACCTCTTACCATCATTAAAATTACTAGATTGTTCTATTTTGTATTCCTAGTAGGGCCAAAAAGAGTTCCTGTTTTTCCACTTCTTCTCTTGTTATTGTGGGACTCAACTGTAATAGTTCTTTTAACCGAAAGTATACTCTCTAAATACAAATTTATCCTGAAAGTGGGTATCTGTCTAGAATGAGAAAATAAACCAAAAAATTATAAATTTTTAAGAATTTTTAAAATATACCAACTATTATCACCCAGTCCATAAAAACATCATCTACAAAGTTGAGGAACTGCGGGACATACTGCCTTAAAATACTCCTTGCTCCCTGCATTGCGTGCCCATACTCTGCCTGCCTGGTTTTTTACGTGATTCTCAAAAGATAGTTTCTTTCCTGTAGCATGGCTGATTAAAATGATTTTTATTATTTTATCTTTTATTATTAAGAAATTACTCACATTGCATAACGTTCACTCCTTTAGAATATGCAGTTCAGTGGTTTTCAGTTCAGTGTCGTGTACTCATTACTACTATTTAATTATGGAACGTTTTTATAACCCTCAAAAAAGAAATCCTGTACCTATTAGCAGTGCCCTCTAACTTCCCCCTCCCCCTAGTCACTGGTGACCACTAATGTATCTCTGCCTCTATGGGCTTGCCTTTTGGGCCTTTTGTATTGAAATTGTACTGGAATTTACATAAACTGTTACATAGCGTGAAACATTGCTTCCTTTAGTGGCGAATGATAATCCATCATGCGTGTATTCCACGGTTGTTCAGCCAGTGTCTGTTGATGGACATTTGGGTTGTTCTATCTTTTGTCTATTATGAGTAAGGCTACTGGGAGCGTTAGTGTACAAGCTTTTGTGTGGACATGTCTTTTCAGGCCTCCTGACTCCATGCCTGCAAGTAGATTTGCTGGTCTGTGGTAATTCTAAGTTTGGCATTTTGAGGAACTGCCAAGCTGTTTTCAAAGCAGCGGCACCATTTTACATCCCTACCAGAAAGGTATCAGGGTTCTCATTTCCTCGTGTCCTCTCCAACACTTGTAATTTTCCTCCCTATGTTTGTTTAGATTTTATCTGTATGAATTGGTATCTTATTATGGTTTTGATTTGCACTTTCCCGAATGGTTAATGACGTTGAGGTTCTTTTCATGGGTGTATTGACCACAAGTATATTGTCTTTGGGGAAATTTATATTTGGATCCTTTGCCCATTTTCTAATTGGGTTATTTGTCTTCTTAGAGTTGAACTGTAGCAGTTTTTTATGCATTCTGGATACTAGACCCTTATTGGATACACGATTTATAAACTTTGTAAATGTATTCTCCCATTCTGTGAACTGTCTTTTCACTTTCTAAGTACTTTTTGATGCACAGAAGTTTCACATTTTTATGATGAAAGCTTTCTTTGTGCTTTTGGTGTCTTCTCCAAGAAACTGTGCTTAATCCAAGGTCATGCTGAGTTACACCTATATTTTTTCCAGTAGTCTTACATTTAGGCTTTTGATCCACTTTCGGTTAATTTTTGTACGTGATGGAAAGATAGGGAGCTAACTTCTTTCTTTCACATATGGATATCTAGCTGTCCTAGCACCATTTGTTGAAAAGATATTCTTTCCCAATTGTGTGGTCTTTGCATTCTCATTAGCCTTAGACTTCTGGGCTCATTTCTGGAATTCTAGTTCTATTCCATTGATCTACTTAGCTCTCCCTGTGCCAATACCATAGTGTCTTGATTACTGTAGTGTTACGGTGCATTTTGAAATCAGAAAGTGTGAGTCCTCCAATTTTGTAGTCCTTTTTCAAAGTTGTTTTGGACCATCTGGGTACATGGTTTCATATGAATTGTAGGATTAGTCTGTCACTCTTTACAAAATATGTAAGTAGAACTTGGACACATCGCATTGAACCTATCCAAGTATGGGGGCTGTTTTTCTGTTATTGATATCTTCTTTATTTGCTTTCCACAATGTTATATTTGTCAGCGTGCAAGTCTTATTACACTTCTTTGGTTGAATTTATTCTGATGGTTTTTCTTTTTGTTGCTTTTGTTAGTGGAGTTGTTTTCTAAATTTTATTTTCAAATTGTTCATTGTTAATGAATAGAAATACCACTGTTTTTGTATGCTGAACTTGTATCTTGTAACCTTGCTGAATTTGCTTATTAGCTCTAGTAGATTTTTTTTTTGGTCTTTGTTACTTTAGGGTTTCTGTGTATAAGAACATGTCATATGACAGCAAAGATAATTTTGCTTCTTCTTTTCCAAACTGGATGCATTTTATGTACTTTTTCTGCCCAGAACTTTCTTGCCCTAACTAGAGGCTCTGGTGCAGTGTTGAATAGTGAACATTCTTGTCTTCTTCAGCTCATACAGGGAAGCTTTGCATTAAGTATGATATTGGTTTTTGCATACATACCATATAGCAGATTGAGGGCCTTTCTCTTTCTAACTTGTGTGTTTTTATCTTGAAAGGATGCTGGAGTTTTGCAAATGTTTTTCTTCATCTATTGATCATGTAGATTTTGTGTTTTGTTCTGTTAAAATGATGTGTTATAATATTGATTGATTTTTGTATGTTAGATGAACTTCATATTTCTGGAACAGATTCCACTGGTTATAGTGAATGACCTGCTTTATATGCTGTTTGATTCAATTTGCTAATGCTTTGGTGAGGATTTTTGCATCTGTATTCACAAGGGATATTGATCTCAAAGTTTCTTTGATGTTGTTACCTTGCCTAGGTGTCTGGGTTATACTGGCCTCATAGACTAAATTAGGAAGTATTCCACCTCTTCTATTTTTTGGAAGAGTTTGAGAAGAATATTGTTCATTTTTCTTCAAAGCTTTTTTAGAATTTGCTAGTGAAGCCTCTTAATTCCAGGTTTTTCTTGTTGGAAGTTTTTGAGTTTCTTACTGTCTTAGTTTGGGCTCCTATTCATTGGGATTTCTTCTTCATTAAATTACTTGCTCCCTTGCTCATTTTCCTGTTGGGCCTTTGTCCTATCAGTGTGTTTGGGATCTCTCTGTAGTGTGGATACTTTTGAATAATGTCTTACAAATATCCTCTCCTAGACTCTAGATTGTAACCAGTGGTAGATTTATAAGGTCCAATAAAGGAGTTTCATTGAAATTTTGATGTAGTTAAATCTGTAAATATATATTTGAAATTATTTTTTGTGTTATTTCAGAAGTATTTCCATATCCCTGTATTATGAAGAAATTCTCAGAATTTCTACTAAAAGTTAAATGCTTTTTTACTCATCTATACTCTGTGTGTTTACTTTTGTATGTGGCATGAGGTAGAGACTTTTAAAAACATCATGGACCCATTGTCCCAGGATTCAGGGATGGATATTATATATCTATACATATATATGCATATCTGTATCTCTCTCTCTCTCTCTCTCTCTCTCTCTCTCTCTCTCTCTCTCCTCTCTCTCTCTCTCTCTCTCTCTCTCTCTGTATTTCTGTTTCTAGCATTTAATTTGGGTTTGTTTGGTCTTTGTGAATTTTGATATTACTATCACAGGTGTTGAAATTATAACCTTTTGATAAGTCTAAGTTTCTCTTAGGGCAATTTTCTTGTATTTCTTCAATTAAAAGTTCCATTCTTAAATCTTTTCTCTTCCATATAAACTTTTTCTTGTATTTCTTCAATTAAAAGTTCCATTCTTAAATCTTTTCTCTTCCATATAAACTTTTTAAATCAGTGTGTTAAGTTCTGTAAGAAGCTATGTTAGAATTTTGATTGGATTTTCATAATTTCATAATCAAGAATTACCATAATTTTACTATTAAGCATTCCAGTCCATAGATGTTATTCAGGAATATATTTTGAATGTATTTTGGTATAGTTTTTTAGTTATATCTTTGAGGTTCTTACACAATTGCTTTAATTTTATTTCTAGTTTCCCAGTGGTATTTATTGCTAATTCTAAAAATTATTCTTGAATATTACTGAAATATATGTTTTTGTAAGTTTTCCTGCTGCATTCTTGCTGAGATTTCATTAGTCCTGTTATTCTCTTTTGTATATATATAAAATATTTATTGAAGTAACAGATAATTTTATTGCATTAGAATGTATGTTTCAGATGTGTATCATTGTGACTCCGCATCTGCATTTAGTGCATTAAGATCAGCACTGAAAGTCCAGTTCTCTCCATCACCATACAGTTGACTTCTTTTACCCAGTTTACTCAACCTCCTTCTTCCCCCTTCCCATTTGGTAAGCGCAGATTTAGTCTTAGAGTCTAAGAGTTTATGTTTGTTTTATTTAGTTCATTCATTTCTTTCTTTTCTCTACAGTGAAATCATATGCCATTTGTCTTTTTCCCTCTGATTTATTCCACTTAACATAATACCCTCTAGTTCCACCGATGCTGTAAAGCACAAAATTTTTATCTTTTTTTAAAAAATAGCTGAGTAGCATCCCATTGTCTTTATAGGCCACATCATCTTTATACAATCATCTGTCAGTGAGCATTTAGGTTGTTTCCAGCTCTTGGCTATTGTATGTAATATTGTAAAGAGCAGAGGCATGTACTAATTTTGAAATTAGTGTTCTTGTATTTTTTGACTAATTATCCAGAAGTGAGATTGCTGGATAATGTTATATTTTTATTAGTTAGTACATATTTTTGATTTTTACCTGTAGATAATCATTCTATCAGCAAAGATCCTTGTTACTCTTTCTTATTATTCTCTTTCTGTTGGATTCTTTGCTTTTCCTGGGAGTGCTTTGACACAGTCTGCATGAAGTGTACTGGCTGCCGCAGACTTTTCAAGCTTCTCCTTATTAGTTGAAGTGAGTTGTCAGAGAAGCATGGGGAAGCGCTGTTGTTAATTATTAGTGAGCTCATTAATTTTGACTTTAATTGAACTCATTGTCATTCAAAATAACTTACTTCTACACAAATTAAAAATACTAACAGTGGGTGGTATGTTTGGTGGCATGCTAAAAATTATCATTGCCTTTTATTTCCCATCAGGAAAATCGATGAAATATGTTAATATTTTCAACACTTGAAGTCGTAATTCAGTTAGAGAATAGAATCTTAACAGCCTTGCTTCCTACTGCCATGACTTTGAGGCAACTCTCTGAATCCTTAGAGTTTCATAGAGATGCTTTGATAACCTGAGCTTTGACATACTCCTTCCCTTCTTTTATATAGCTGTTAATTTTGACTATCATATGGAAATTGTGGAATTATAATTTGAGTGGTAGATCCAGGTGTTTTTCCACTATATAAATGTGAATCTAATCACATCTAGTTGCTAACATGTAGTAGTTGGTGACTCTTTAACTGATATTTAACCCATGTTACTGTTGGTCTTCCCAATGACTTTGCAATCTAAGTGTTTTTTCCCCCTTTTGCAGTTGATTAAACGGAAGCGTTGAGAAATTGCATGCAGGAAATGTAGAACTGGTATAGTCTGCTATTGAGATTCGTTTTTCCTATCAGAGAAATTTATGTTTTTGCTCACCCACAAACGAAACAAAACTCGAACCAACAGTCGATATAAAATTAGTGTACCTGAAGGCTGGGGTGCTATGAACAGGTTTGGTCTTGCTATTTGATTGTAAAATAGATAAGCTTGAATCCTGAATTTTTGATTCTTGGTGAAGTAGTGCCAGAAAAGGACTTGCTGATTTAAAGTCTTTCTCCAGTTGGGATGGGCAAGTCGGGTAAAAGGGATTAATTAAATGGTGAAAAACAGAATTGGCCTGTTGTTGATGGACTTACTGTAATATACACAAGTGTCTTACATTGATGCTCATCTTAAATCTGTATAATGTTATTATTCAGTGTTCCTTCAATAAAATTAAAAAGCTTTTTTTCCAGTTAAAAGAGAAGGTTGATGTGTTTAGTATCTATCAAAAGAATTTTATTGTAAACTCGGTAACTTAGCTTTAATGAGGCAGTTATGACTAAGATTAGAAACTTGTTTTCTAGCTCTTAAGCTAAGTCACAAAGGGCCCCCCATCCTAGCTATTACACTGAGTAAGCAAAGACCCTTGTTTTCCTTTAACTTTTTGTAACAGTGTAGGCATATCTGGGAGGAGTGAAAATACAGGGATTTGTTTCCTTATGCAGTCAGGTGTAGCTAGTGTGGGTCACTTTCTGAGTTTACCTTTGCTCTTCAAATCATGGACTAATATGAATTTGAAGGGTTCTGGAAGCGCAAACTTAGGGGACCCTAGGCTTCACATGATGGAACCTAAAATTCCCGGGTGCAAAAGTTCTTGGTGATTTGTTTCCGAAAATGTTGATACTCAGACTCAGCAGACCTGTGCTTGTTCTCGGAGGAGGCAGGGTGGACGGCCTTCGGCCTTTGATTGCCCGCATGTTTCACTTATTTTCTGCTTTGAATTCAATGGAATCACTGAACTGCAAGTTCTATAGAGCTCCTTAGAAAAAGCGAGGTCATAACTTCAGAGAATTAAAGCATTTTAATGAGCGTGGCTTGCTTTCACTTTTTTTTTTTTTTTTTGCTGATGATCTTTGGATGAAAAACTTCAGACTGTGTCTAAATCATCGGCTCTGCTCTTGGCCTGGCATAGCTGATGCATGATCACGGCCTCTGGTAGGGGGCTGACTGCGTATGTGAGGAGGGAATATATACCTTTTGCTTAATTTTGCTGCTCTAAACAATGAAGTGTTTTAAGATTTGAAAATGCAGTTTTCAGTGCTAGGAGGGGGCAGAATGAAAGCCTGCTCGTCCAGCAGTCGGAGAACTGTACCCCATCCAACAAGGAGAATGATGTTGAGGACCAGGTTACTTGATTTATAAAGGAAGGCTGGGGCGCTGCTCTTTTATTTCTGGCCACCTCCTCGCCTTCAGCCCCCAGAGCATACTGAGTCAGGATATGCTGAGCTACATTTAACATTTTAAATCCTTATGCCTGATACATGTTTCCTTCCAGATTTTCATCAGACTTCAAGTTGATGAGGTAGGATTGCAGCTTGTTCGTACTAAGCTCAGGTGTGGAGGGAATATGTGGCCTCCTTATTTTTGGTATAGCTGATATGTCTTAGGCATGAATCTTGCGTCTGCTTGAGAATTGGGATATGTTAAGCAATTAATTGAATGTTTTTTTGATTTTTATACCTTACAAATATTTCTTATTTAATTAATTCTGCTCAGTGCAAACAGATCCCTTAGGCCCTTAGCACTGGAAGTGTGGTTTGTAGACTCAGTGCATATCTTGGGGAATCTGCTAGAAAGGCAGGCTCTCGGCCCCGCCCAGACATGGCATGTGGCGGGGATGGTGCTTTACTGCGTCCCAGGGGATGAGCGTCTGCACTGTCTGATTTGGCAAGTGCCCCATAAGCACTGCTGAGCCTCTTGGAGTTCTCAGCCCTCTGCAGGCTCCGCTGCAGATTGACTGCAGGACGTAGGACAGGCAGCTCTCTGACCTGCTGGAGGTGTCTGGGGTCCTGGGCACAGCGTCCTGGGTGTCATGGATCCCCAAGCCAGCATCCCTTCTCTACCAGCTTGTTGCTTCTGGAGCAGTGTGAGGGCTTGTCCCCTGTGTCTGGGGACAGCCTGGGCCCCCTCTCTCACTGACTCTTTTCCCTAATACGACTCACCAGACCCCTAAGTATTTGACACATCTACATTTGGCCCTTGGGGTCACCTCATCTTGCCTTGGGAGACCCCGTCTCCTATCCAAGGTGCCCACCCACCACTTGCTTGGTGGGGTTTTCTGGATCCCCTCATGCCCCCTCGGGAAGTTAGAGAGGCCGGAAGCGACTGTAATGTCTTCTGTCCCGGCTGGTGTGGCTTTATCCCAGACTTCCTTTATACACAGCCCCCTCTGCTGGGCTGTGTACGGGAAGCCTGGACTCACGATGTCTCCCCAAGTCCCCTCAACTCTCTGCACATCCCCTTCCTTCCACCAAACCCCTTTTCTCTGCCTCCTCCTCTGACCGTCACTCATCAGACTGGCCCAGGAGCTGTCCACTCTGAGAGGGAGGCCCTGTGTGTCTCAGCGTGCCAGGGGGACTGTTCAAAAGCGAAATTTCCCTAAGGAAGTTTGGAAGAGCTCACTGGTTTTATTTAGGGATCTCGGAGCAGACAGCATCTAGTTAGCTGGAAGAAAGGCCTTCTGAGGAGCTGGGCAAAATGAGACTTACAGGCAGAAGGGAGCGTGAGCAGAGTCACAGAGGACAAAGGAGTAGATTGGTGACGGCAGGCCTGTCAGGGATGGTAGGGGCCTAGTGGGCAGAGCACCTGACCGGTGCTGAAGCAGCGATTCCCGGTTGCCTGGTAGAAGTTCCATTTCTGGGAGAGCCACAGCCCATTTGGGAACATGGCGCTCAGTTCCTTTTGGGGCCTCTTTTCTTGCTCTTATCAGTTGAGTCCATCCCTTCAGGCCTGGATCCCAGTTCTTTCCTGGTGTTTGTATTTCTGATTTTTACTTTTTGCTGTAATGAGCATTCTCACTGATGCTGTTTTGGATACTTGTCTGAGTGTTTCCATGGTGGGAACCCCAGAAGGTGAAATTCCGGGTGGCGCAGGCGGAGACGGGCTGCTGTGGAAAAACCCAGTCAAATTCAGAGCCTTTGTGTGCATGAAAGAATGTACAGCAGGCTCATTTATCATTTTTATACTGTTTACATGTTAAAATGATACTGTCTTTGATGTATTGGGTTGTGAAAAATATATTGTTAAAATTAATTTCTTGGTACTTTTTTTAAAGTGCTTACTAGGGTATTTTAAATTATACCCAAGACTGGGATTATCTTTCTAAGGGACAGTGCTGGCGATTGGAAGAAGAAGAGTAATTGTCCAGGGCAGTAGAAACAAGTGTTTATAGCTGCTTATATACTGTCTGCACAGCCTGTTTCCCCGTGTGCATCTGCGGATGTCCGTGCAGGGCATCACCTCCTCTCCAACAGGGAGCAGACTTGAGTCTCTCCCAGCTCTGGGGCCTCGGCATGATTCACAGGCTCCGTCCAGTCTGGGAGGATGCCTCTCTGAACACTGTCCCCAGCCACGTCTGAGGTGGGCAGGGTGCCCCTCCTCGGACTGTGGCCTTTTCAGAACCACCTCCTGTGGGCACAGGTGGATTTGCAGGTGCGGGGCAATCTGAGGCTGTTGCTGGCCAGGACTGGTGTTTCTTTGGTACGAAAATTCCCTGAGACATTAGGCTTCTGTGTGTGCTGGCTCTCTGAGCTCCGAGGGCTAATAACCACAGCCAGAATCCTGAGGTTTCTGTCTCCTAGCAACAGATTCTCTTTCCAGCCATTATTTCATCTTTTTGAACTTTTTATTGAAGTCTCACATACATGCAGAGAATTGCAAAAGTGGTTGGGGGAGCCGCTCCATATGTTTTTTGTATTTTTTTACAAAATGAACATCCTTGTGTGACCAGCAGAGCTGCCGTTGCACCCCAAGCACCCCACCCCAGACCACATTCCAGTCACTGCTGGTGTTCTAGTCTTGTCCCAGTGGCCACTCCCTCCGAGGGTGTGTGAGTGTTTTGAGGCTCCCCACTGGCCCTTGGGGTTTCTTATCCCTTTGGGTGGTACTCTCATGGCTTCTGCCTGGGGAAGGAGATACCCTCCTGCCCTTGCTCATGGGTGGCGTCTTCTCTCCCTGCTTGGGCAGAGGCTGGGTAAGCAGGTTTGCTTGGGAGGAGGGCCTTCAGGCTTCATGTTCCTACTTGTGACCCCCAACTCGGGTCTCAGTGCCTCCACTTGTGCTAATTTTAGATCAGGGTGAGAAGTCCAGTTATCGAGTTTTAGGGATGTAAGATAGGTGCACTCTCAGCCCATAGGATTTCAGTCTGAATGGACCTCCCTCAGCTAAGACTTCTCTTCTCACTTTGTCTCGTTCTGATGGGCCAGTTTTGCCCTGAGATGCTCAGCCGCCGGGGGGCAGGGAATGTCCTACCCTCAGCCTCCCTGGGCTTGGGGACAAGTCCCAGAATCCACAACAGCGGACGGGGCCATATTGGTAGGTAGTTCAGCTGATGTCCCAGTGTAAGGAGAGGGATCGCCTCTGCATCCCAGCTGACCCCGACCACCCAGGCTGGAGAAGCAGCTCCAGGTATGGCTCTGCCATCCAACCAATGTCAACAACTAAATAAAAATGTTTAAAAAAAAAAAAAAGTTCTTATTCTCCCAGCCTGCCTGCCTGCCTACTCGCCTTCATTCCTGTTTGCACCTTTTCTTAAAAATAAAGTCTAAAAAAATCATGTTTGTGCAACTCTAATATATTTGAAAATCTTATTGATAATGACGTTTTCCTATGAAAAGACATCATCATATATTCTAAAAATGAAGCAAAGGTCGAAATGAACTAATATCTAAGGAAAAAATAGAATAGTGGCTTTCAAGAAATTTTTTATAAGGCAAAAGAAGTGAGAGGGGTATTTCCAGGGAGCTATTAAACTATATTGCTGTTACTTTAATAAAATTAAATATGAATAGAAAACTCAAAAAAATGCCTGTAATAGGAAATATATTAAAGTATTAATGTGTTACATTGAACAAAATATAAGAAAAGAATATTACAGTAGAAAATTGGTAAGAAAAAGAATGAATAGGCAGCTTAGAAAACAACAAATACAAATGACCAGCGGATTTGAGAAGCCAATTTGGTATGAAGCCTCGTTAGTAGCTCGATCAGTGAGGCCGATGGCCAGGTGGCACTGATCTTCTAGGCAGCCTGGACATCAGATCCAGGTAATTGGGCTGGTGTCCTATCCCTGGCAATCTTCAGCTTTTGATCTGGGGGTATGTGTCTGTCATTTTCAAGTCTCAGCTTTCTCAGCTGTGTAACATCAGCATAACAATTCCTGACTCTTTGGATCGTTATGAGGGTTAAATCAAGCCACTGATGCCAAACTCTTCAATATGATGCCCGGGCCATGATGAACAGTCAGTACGTAGTGGTTCTAGTGACACCGTCATTCTCTATAGATTTTGTCTATCAAAGCAAAAAGACTTAAAGAATGGTACACCCATTGCTGCTGAAGATACGAAGAAACAGGAGCTCTCAGAGGCTGCCCTGACCCACTTAATGTCATAGGCCCAACTCCTGGCGCAGGAGCTGGCTTGTCGCAGCCTAGTGTTTATTCTGAGTGCGTTTCAGTGGGCGCTGGCAAGTCTTTGAGGCTCATTGGCGGTATGATTCCAAAGCCTGAAAAATGTGCCTGTTGGACTCAGCAATTCTGTTTCATCGAAGTTAGCTTGAGAGTCATCGTTAATGCAAATATGTCCATTTAAGAGCAGTCAGTATGAAAGGGAACACAGTCGTGGTCCTCAGGGGACCACTTAGCTGGTAGCTAAGTCAGAATTCTCCTGGAGGGCGCCGTTAACTCTTGGGGCAGGTATGTGCACAGAGAGCCTTGAACCATGGGGTCTTCTCCTTGCGCTGGACCCCCCCACCAACACAGTACCACCCCCTAGTCCTGGGGACAGCCAGCTGACTCCTAAGGTAAGTTCTGCCCATGCTGTGAAGCCACACATGCTCGTGACAGATGGCTTTATAGAAGCGTATTGGTCGACATGAAAAATGTTGACGGCACATTAGGCAGAAGGAGCAGTTTACAGAAATTTGTGAAGGAGGAGGCAGAGGGTGACCCCCTAGATGGTCAGTAGATATTTAGGGGGATATGTGGACAAGGTCTCCAAAGGAACATCAAGAAGTCAACAATGTGGTGCATGACTGGTGTGGTGGTGAGTCGTTTTTCTAATTGGTGTTTTCTGTACTTAAAAAATTATTGACGGAACACTCTATTATAATATGATACAAGTTTAAGGTGTGTGTCATCGTTAATAACGTCTGTATATAAGGCACTAAGTCCAGTTCCATCCTTCACCCTATAATTCACTCCTTTTTCCCGATTTGCCTACCCCTTCCCCTCCCCTTCTGGTAACCACAAATTTGAGTCTATAGACTTAAAGTCTCTTTTTATTTGAGTTCATGTGTGTGTTTGGTTTCCCTACTGCATATAAGTAAGAACATATGAGATCTGTCTTTCTCCTTCTGACTTAGCTCACTCAGCATCAGCCCCTCCAGGTCCAGCCATGTTGTTGCAAATGTCAGGATTTCATCTTTTTAACAGCTGAATAGTATTCCATGTGCACTTATACTGCATCTTCTGTATCCACTCATCTGCATGAAAGGCATGACTGAAATGGAATGGAGAAGCACCCCTCCTGCATGAGGGATCTTGACCTTGATTCTTGCCCTGTGGAGGTAAGTCTCTGCTCCGGGTGACAGGAGCTGGGGAGTGCCCCCAAGAGAAGCGGATACAATTCAGTACCACCGAGGGAGGTGGCAGGACAGGTAGGTGGTCACACTGGACCCGAGGTGGCCAGACTCAAGTGAGCTTCCAGGCCTGTTACTGGTGGGACGGGCTGCCTGACCCAAAAGGAGACCCAGGTGGGAACCTGTGGAAGGGTAGGCCTGAGGGTCAGGAGGCACCCATGCTGTGGGGGGAGGGCCGTGTGCATTCTGATGTCCAGAAACTGGTTTGAGAGGAGCCTGGTGGTCAGGGACGAGGTGGGGGAGTAGGGCGTGTCTGGGCTGCTCCTACCTGGTGATGGGCCCACAAGGAGGACCTTGTCCTTCCTCTCTGTAGGACCCTTGCTGACCTCCTTGGTGCCTGGGGGCAGTGGGCTTTCAGTGACCATTCAGTGAATGGATAATTTGTGCCCTCTCCTTCTGGTGTTTTAACTCAGTCTTCTGAAAATAAGGAAAGGTCAGCTCTCTGCTCCCCGATGAGTTCTAATTGATGTGAACAGAGACTTTCCTTCTTAGGTTGGGGCCGCTGGAGGTCAACTTTTAGTGGCTTCTGAAACTGTAAGCTTATCATAGAACACACAGAATACTTTTTTCAAGCCATCATCACAACCATTATGCAAATAACCAGTTTCATTTGAAAATACCAGTGTGTCTAGGATAAAAAGAATGGCAGATTGCAGTTATGAAGGTTACTGAACTAGATCTTGAACAATACTTGTCTGAAACTTGTGTGTGCACATTATGAAATCTGGAGAGATTTCAGACTGTTATTCCCCTCCGCATGCTCTAAGTGGGCACTTGTTTTATTTGCGGGTCTCTAACATGGTCCCTGATATGATGATCTTGTCTGCGGGTGTTTCTCAGTGAGGGCATCTCGTGGATGGGTATCAGTGTGACCGTCGGTGGGAACCACTGTGGAGTGAAACAGGTGTCCTGCCACTGGGGTCAGTCTGTCCTTCCATTGGGTCTGCTTCCTTGGTGACCATGGACGGTCCTGGAGGGATGTTGACAGGGGAGTGGGACCTAGGACAAGCATCCAGAGTGCTCACTCATCTCTCCCTTCTGTGCTGTAAAAGCCTTGTGTCCCCACTGGGGGATGATGTGATGGTTCAACGATGTCCGCTTCTCTTCATTTCCCCCTGGACGCTGGGGCTGCATTTTTCCTTGGAGCTCCTCTGCCCCGCTGCTCCCTGCTTGCTCAGCTCCACTTACCGCCAGGGCTTGTTTTACCAACTGCCTCAGAGGGTGTCGGCTGCAGACCTGGCCGAGGTCAGGGCTCTCCGCAGAGTGGACAGTCATTCCACATCCTGGCGGGCATCTGGTTTTTCCAGTAGTACTGCCTGTCAGTCACTGACAGGGGCTTCTGCTCAAGTCACTGGTAATAACAGTGATAGGAATTGCTCTTGGGAATCAAAAACTTTCTGAGAAGTTGTCAAGTCAGTCTCCAGCACGATTCCCAAAAACAGAATCGCATATCCAAGGATTTTAGTCACATGCGGGCCCCACCCCTCTGCTCTGTTTTGTTTTTAAAATTTAATTTTTATTGAGGTCTATTAGATCTTCATCATCTTTGCTTTAGTTACACAGCACAATGATTCTGTGTTTGTATGCGCCGTGAAATGGTCACAAGCCCAGTGAGCATCCATCGTCACAGTTACAGCCCTCAGTGTTCCCGTGATGAGAACCTGCAGGGGCTCTTCCTCGGCAGCTCCCGGTCGCTGCCGCAGCAGCTTTCTTCACTGCGGCCCCGCGCTGGACACAGCGCCCCAGCTCGCCTCCTTTTTAACTGGAAGTTTGTACCACTCGACCCCTCCACCCGTTTCACCCGCCAGCGCACTCCAGCCGCCACTGATTTATTCTCTGGATCTATGAGCACAGTCTCTCTGTTTTTATTTTTAAGATTCCACTTATAGAGAGCTTGTCTGTTTCTGTCTGACTTGTTTCATTTAGGATAATGAAAGGTCCATGCACGTTGTTACGAATGACAAGCGCTAATCTTTCATATGACTAAATGATATTCCATTACATGTATGTATGTATATATGTGTATGGATGTGTGTATATGTATCTATGCATGCATATGTGTATATGTGTATACATGTGTATACGTGTGTATATATGTATATGTGTATATACATACATGTTTGTGTGCTTATATAATGCCACATATTATGTATTTATTCATCCATTGGTAGACAGATTGTTCCATATTTTGGTTTTTGTAAATACCACTGGAATGAATCTGCGAGTGCATATATCTTTTCAAGTTAGTGTTTTTGTTTTCTTTGTATAAATACCCAGCAGTGGGAATTTTGGATCACAGAGTAGTTCTATTTTTAATTCTTTGCGGGATCTCCATGCTGTCTTCCAGAGTGTCTGCAGCAGCCTGCCCTCCCTCCACTGACACAAGGCTTCCCTTGTCTCCACCCTCGTCAGCACTTGCTTCCTGTCTCTGAAGACAGCCCCTCACAGGTGGGAGGTGATCTCACCGGGGTTTTGATCTACATTTCCCTAATGGCTAGTTATGTGAGGCATCTTTTTCAGTACCTGTTGGCCATTTATAATCATCTTTGGAAAAATGTCTGTTTAGGTCTGCCATTTTTCAGTTGAACTGTGTGTTTTCCTGCTTTTGAGCCCTTTACATATTTTGGATATTAATTCCTTATTGGATATTTGATTTGTCAAAGTTTCTCCTGCTCAGTAGGTTTGTCTTTTGTTGCTGGTGTCCTTTGTGAGTGCCACTCTCCTAAGTGCTGCATCCATTCAGCCATGTCAGCGTCAGCCTTGCTCCAGTGAGGCCCAGAGCTGCTGCTGGATTATTCAGCACAGGGCAGGCTGGCTTCTGTCGGAAAATATAAGGAGGTGTCTCCTTGGTGGGAAAGCAGAGCTTCCTTCTGAGGGTGACAGTCACCTAAATCAACATTAATGAATGCGTGAAGGGGACTTGTCATCTATGGAAATCATCTCCAGAGAGATGACCTTGAACTGTGTGGCCGAGGGGATTTAGGGTCACTATTGTCTACCTGTGGTGACCAGGATATGTAGACGGTCAGGGAGGGTTGGCCAGAAAGATTCAACAATACCATGAAGCTGAGGTGTAATTTTTTTTGTGTCTTAACTTGTTTGAGAAAAACTTGGAGAAATAGTCTTTGCCTAGAGGGGTGTCCCAACCAGCCTGACATAGCCTTTCTGGGTGACAGGTCCACCCTCCCCTGGCCGGTGGCTACAGCATTAGGAAGGCCCACGTATTCTGGGGCCCAGTCCTGTGTTAGCTGGTTCCCTGTGCCTTTCCACCTGCTGTTGTTGAAAGGTGCTGAGCAGCCAGCCCAGACCGCTGGGTGTTTCTCTCCTGAAATCCAGCTGGTGAATTAGCATCCTGTGGAATTTTGCAGAACGAGTCTGATGCAGAAGTGGTGACCGGATGGGCAGAGAGAGGGTTTGGGGACTAGGTGGTCGTATGGGAACCTGTCACTATTGTGTTGTTACAACTATCTATTATTATTAATTTTGAGTCATTATTTCTTTAGGTTTGTTTTTCACCCTGGCCCCAGGTAATAAATCTGGGTCCTTCAGCTTTACGTAGTCCTCATGCCAGTATCTCTGTTGCCTGAGCCACAAAGGCACGCCCTCACTTAAAATTCTCACCTGCAAAGACGGTGGCAGAAGCCACATGGAGTTGGCAGGCGGCTGCCTTAGCATCTGTGCTCCCACTTCAGGGAGGTGGAAATGAGTGGCTTTGATTTAAGGCCCAGTGGCCAGGCAGGTACACAGGGACATAAAGTCACGGATGATTACAGGTCCCAGAGCCAGGGCCAGGGCGGGCTGGAAGACAGTGGGGAATAAGCGCTGGTTCCTTGTGAGGCGATTGCGGTGGAGGCCCCGACGTTTTGAGGGCTTAACAGAAGTGGTCATTTGAAAAGGTGCCCGGGAAAAGTAAAGTAGGTACACGTGACAGGTTCTTCTGCAGGTGTCCAGACTTTGGGTGTGAGCAGGGTTGTCATACTGTAAAATCCCAGGCAGCAGTTCCAATAACCTCTTCGTCATCATTGGGAGGTGTCTGCAGAGGGACGTTGCAGTCCTTTGGTGGCGGAAGCCAGGGGACAGGAAGGAAGGAAAGAGCACCTTACAAAGACATAGAGATAGTGGGGGTGGCCACAGCTGGCCTGACCATGCAGTGGGGCCAACAGGGCAGCCATGGAGGATGGTGCCCATGGGAGGTGGTGGGTCTCACCCCAGGGTCCCTGGGGCTGGTGGGCCTGGGCCTGCAGGGCAGCACTTACAGTTGGACAGGTTCCTAGGACCGCTGGCCAACAGGCTCACAGGCCTGCCTGTTGTTCAGGGGCTGCAGCCCTGTGCCGGTGGCCGTGGACAGCCAGCCCTTTCCATCTGAGCCTGGGGCCCTGGGCTGGGAGTCCACACCCCACACAGCCCTGGCTCTGCTGCTGGAGGTTCCTGGTGATGAGCGCCACCAGCAAGGGCACAGCTGAATGGTCTGCCCAGGCTGGCTTTCCCATCATCTATGCGGTCATGCATTGCATATTGACATTTTGGTCAATAACATCATCACTGTTGAATCTGTCATGGTGGTCCCCAAATCCTTGTTGCTCAGTGATGTTGTAGCTGTCACAGTGTCATTGTGTTTCACACCTGCACCAGCCTCATACCTCTCGATGATGTTGAATTCACTGCTGGTTCTAGGAGGTTTGACAGTTCAGGAACCGTCATCCGTTCACAAGGTGACAGTGAGCGGTGATCTGCAAGTGCTGATGTCACGGCAGCTGAAAAATAACTGGGAACTAGATAAGCTGATTGAGGAGGAACCTTACTTGCCAGAGCGAGTCTGCATAGACGACTGTCCTATTCTGGAAATGATGCCGGAAAGGACTTCCATCCACAAGAAGCCAGGTTAAGACAGGTTTCATGGCCTTCACGGGCAGGGTGACAGTCTTGCTTGGGGGACTGTTGCGGATGACAAAGTCAAACCCTTGGTGAACTGGTGCAGTGAGAAACCCAGGGCCTGGGAGCACAGTGCTGACCACACTGCTGGGCAGCACAGGGGCGCAGGGAGTCAGATGTCTGGCTTCTCTCCCGAGATGCCCTCTTGAATGGCTCTGCCGGGGAATGGGGACGTGCTGCTTGGGGAATAACATCCATCGTTCTGCCATCTCTGCCCTTTGCTTTTCTGCTCTGTTCATGATGGGGGGCGGGGGCAGTGTAGGGGCTGATTCTCTCTTCCTTTTCAGAAGATTGGATCTGTAGCCCTGTGGTCAGGTGACCCCTCCCCACCCAGTTCCTACCTTCCTGTTTGTGCACAAACTGTCTGGTCCCCTTGGCTTTTCCCTGATCAGCTTGTCTCTAGGGTCCGAGGTGCACATATAAGAACCCCTGGCTGCTCCTGCAGCTCCAGGGACCCCGAACATTGGATGCAATGCTGGCAGGGTTTTCCGGGAGGGGTACGCTCTGCAGACAGTGCTCACCCAACAGTCGGAAAGCTTTTCTGTTGACGACAGAGCCTTTCCTTCCTCTACTATCTGATGAGAAGGTTCCATACGTGAAGACAGAGTTGCGAGGGGTGAAGGGGGCGCATGGGGCTCACATCCCTCCACTTAGCAACGCCTCTGCTTGGAGGCCCTGATTCCCTCGATCCCGGCGGGCCCCGTGGGTGCTGCCTCTCGGGATGCACCCTCCCTGATGAATTTGGGGGCAGCCAGGAATGGGTGGACAAGTCCACGACCCCACTGGGGCCTGCTTTTAGCAGTCGGCCGTGGGGAGCTGAAGAACATCATTGGTAAGGACTTTAAGATCTTATTTGATCCCGCCTAACGGTGGCTGCCATTGTACAACCAGGCACGGCTTTTGTCACACGGTCATAAGAGCGAGAATAATTTTTAATTGTGACTTGAGATCAGAAATGGACATTAATTAGCCACGAAGCAATGATTCATTCTGAGAACAGGGTCACAGGACAGAATTATTCAGCATGTCAGGTTAGCGCATCTTGGAGAGACGTCTCATCTCAGACTTCTGGAATGCAAAGCACCCTCATGTCACGTTGACAGCTGACAGCTCTTGGGACCCTGTTCAGGATGGTCATGCATGCCAGCCACATTGTCTGTTATTACCCATCATTTGACTGGGGCTTCTGGGGGTTTCTGGAAGGATTGGGAAAGCCTGGGAGGTGCATCTTGGTTTCCCTAGAAAACATGATGTGGCAGGGTCAGCTGTGACTGGGGAGGTGGGGCCAGGTGGTCTGAGGGACAGGTATTCCCACCTCCGGCTTGGCTTGTAGGAGGGAGGGTGTGAGTTGAGATGGAGTGTGCACAGGAGCTGGTGGACTGAGCTGAGGGCTGGCCCTGGGAGCAGTGCACACGCAGCCCAGGTGCCGACTCTGCACTGGACTCTGCACTGGGGCTCAGGGCCCCGATGCCACACCAGGAAACAGCAAGCACGACAGCTTTGGGGTCACCTCTGCGGCTCCCCACCTCAAGTCAGCCTTGACCTGTCTACCCGTGTTCATAGGCACATGGTGATTACCTGTGGTACATTTGTTCAGATTTAAATGTTTAATTCCACATCAATTCTTTGATCTTGGCTTTGGCGCTTCTTAGTGATTTGAACCATTTATAGTTTTGAGAGCTGTGTTGCAGACAGCTAATGTCGAATAGTCCAGTGGCATTAAGTTTGGTGGCTTTATTGTTTATCTCCAGAACTTTTTCATCTTGCAGAACTGAAACTGTCCCAAATCTACACGCAGACCCTGTGGTCCCGTCCTTTGGCAGCCACCACTCTCCTTTCTTTCGCGACAGATTTGCCGACTTTCAGCACCTCACATCAGTGAATATACAGTGTTTTCCCTCTTGTGCCTGATTTGATTCATTCATGTAGTGTGAGGTCCTCACAGCTCATCCATGTTGTAGCAGGTGCTAGAATTTCTGGACGGAGACTGTTGGGATGTGGAGGAGAGATGGTCCCTGAGGACTCTTCCTCTCACCAGCCAGAGTGCCAGCCTCACCCCCAGCCTGGAGCTTTCGGGGGAGAAATGTCTCCTAACATTTGGCCACATGGGTTGCTCATAGATCCTCTGTAAAGGGTCTATGAAAGGAATTGCCTTAAAATGGAAGAACCTTTTAAAAACATTAATATTTACACTTTATTTTTGTGTAAGCTCACAGTTACTGTCGCCCTGATAGCTAGAATTATGTATGAATGTCTCTATATGGGCAAGTTTCAACACAGATTTAATCATCATATACAGCAGGTCCTCCAAAGGCTTTGTTTGGTTCAATGTTGTTTTGTAATAACGATGAGAAAAAAACATCCCAGCCAGCGTTGAATGGAACAGGATCTGCTTTCTTTATATGTTGTTTCTCTCGAAGGTGAAGTTTCCAAGAGCCAGCGGATAGCATTAAGTGGTTGATGGGTCTCTGCCAATGCTCACATGGCTTGTGTGTCTGTCCTCCACTTTTGTTAATCGCTCACTTGGAGTATGATTGGTGGTCCAGGACTGCAGACTAGGTGGCACCCCAAGGACCAGCCTGTAAAATGTGTACTTGTCAGGTTGAAATTTTTCAATTATGTTCAGTATACATTTTGAAGCATTTCTGGCTCCACAGTTTTGTAACTGGTACCAATCAGTGAGGGTTTGCATGCCCAGTATGAGACTGTTCTGGGTTCTCTGGGGGAATAAAAGTGATGTGATGATGGCTTTTGCTTTCAAGTAGCTCACCTGTGGCGTGTACCACCTGTTCTCAGAAGGAGCCGTAACCAGTCTGCTCTGACAGCGGTTTGGTCAGTATTAGGGACAGGTGAAAGCTTTGGCGGCAGGAGCCATCAGAATGGCTTCAAGGAGGAGGAGAGCAGGAACCGGGCACAGCAGATGGGGTTTGTCCGTGGAGAAGCCCCAGGGCGAGTGGCCCCACTTAGATGGAAGTCAGGGGGAGGCAGTGCGTTTGGAGACTGTGGAGCCACACTGTGCAAGGGGGTGTCAGAGGGAGCAGAGGTCCCTTTAAGTCTGTGGGTAACGTGTGTGGCACTATGAGGGGTGAGGGGATGAGAGCTGGGTCACGAGGCCCCTGCCTTTGCTCCCCGACCCCAAGGAGGTTCTCTAACTAGGACAGGAGTGCTCAGGTGGTTGGTCCTGTCCTTAGCATCTTGGCCCAGCCGCCCCCCTGCATAGGTAACCTGAACACCATTGCTGAGGGCAGCAGTGATGCCGTCACCACGTCCTACCACATGAGCTTTAGTCTGGCACTGCCATTTGGCAACGGCTTAGCTTTGAGCTTCAGAGAGAACCTACCTGGGCACCTCACTGTTGTCGTCAGAAACCTCAGCAGCATCCCAGCCCTGCTGCTCTGCTGCAGGACACCCACAAGTCAGCTTTCTCTCCCGGTCCTCATCCTGGGTGTGGCGGGGGCGTGGTACCTGTGCTCGCCTGGTGGGGCGCCTGCCTTGGGGGCCTTCATCTTACAGCTCACCTGGGGGCTATGTCTGTGGCTCACCTGGGGGAAGGGCTGCATCTTCCTGCTCATCTCCACCGACAGTTAGAGCGATCCCCACAGAAAGCCAGACCTCCTTCCCCTGCGCACATGCTCGGCGCTTCCTCTCACATTGCCGCCTCCCTTGATTTCACTGGCCTTCCAGGCCCTGGTGGACTTGCTTTCCCCCATCCTCAGACCAATTCTCCCTGCCCCTCTGGCTCATTGCTCTCTGCTGGCAGCTCCCGTTCTGTTCCTCCAGCCTGAAGGGGCCCTTGGCTACCACCCCTGAGTCCGCTGTCCGCTTGTCACGTGTCTCCTTGTGCGCCTTTGGTACCTGTTTCTCCTACTCCCACGTTGCATCTGTCTCATTCGCAGCCGACTCTCCGGCACAGAGAACGGTGCCTGGTACTTAGCTGACACTCAGCGAACATTTGCTGGATAAATGGATGAAGCTGCAGGGCATCCACGTGGGGTAGTGTGGGCCTGTCTAATCAAGCGCCAGTTCTCTGGGGGCCCTCACACAGCTGAACTTGCCCGAGGACGAGCCTGCACGTTGTCCGGTAGCCCAGTGATGTCTCTGAAAGAGGCCTGCCAGGTAATTCTAATTAGGGCTTGTTATTAGACAATTCGTTTTCATTTTAAACTGATTAAATTTCCCTTTTAAATCGAAAGAATTATGCAATTATTTATCTATGACTCATCCTTCAGAACTCACAATTTATATAAAATTGTAGTTTTTTGGTTGGATTATTGATTATATTCATAATGGACAATAAACTTCAGAAGTTTACAGGGATTTACAGAGTAAGGATGCATTTAAAGTGCACCCAGTATCACCTGGCTGTGGTATAAGTTTGTTGTATTTTTAAAGGAAAGGGGCAGGCAGGAATGAAGGTCAGCAGAGGCAGGAAGAGAGGAGGAGGAAACACTTCACTCATTTTATTTGGTTGCTCCCCCTGGTCCCGGGACTTGAACTGGGGTCCTTGGGATGTATGTGGACTGTGCCGGCTGAAGGCGCCTGACCGATTGCAGCTCTACCAGGGTGCGCCCGCGGTGGTACAGGCTTAGTAAATGTCAGTTGTTTTTGTCATCACTGCTGTTTTTCTTAGGTTGTAGGATATTAGAAGGTGCGTATACATTGTTCCTTCAATAAAATAAAAAAGATGTAAGCAACTAAATTAATTAATTAAAAATAAATAAGCCATCCCTTTGCAGAAGGCAGTGCTCTTTCCATGGCATTTCTGATTTGTGAGTAGCTCTGTCGTCTGACCCCAGGGACCAGGAACCACATCAAGCAGAACTCACTGCATCCAAATCTATTTTTGCACAAGGGTTCTGCATCGCTACTTCTTTCTGCAGAACTAGAAATCCCCTTCCCGCTCCCCATGCTAAAGTCCCACTCGCGGGGAGCCACTTCTGAGGGCCACCTCTGCCTGGCTTTTTGTTTTCCCAGCATATTCAGAGACTCATCACCAGTCTCATCTGGTGGTTCTGGGCCCTTCTGGACAAGGCAAGCCCCAGACGAGATGCAGGGACATCTCTGGGCTGGGCCTGCTGTGACCTCAGCTTCATGTGGAACTGCCAGTCATCCCAAGCCCCGAGCTTTCTTCTTTTCCCCCTTGGTTTGCTGCTTGTGGCATTTTATGAATTTGGATGCCAGAATGCAGAATATTTGCAAGACTGATACATTTGCCTGTTTGCTTTCAGAGTTGCTGTTCCAGCCTGTGGAGATTATCTCTGCTGGATTTGGGGGTCTTGCCTCAGAGGGCGTGGACCTGTTGGTGAAGTTCACATGGTCTTAAGTCAGACCAGAGCTCTGTGCCGGGGGACCCCCTGTGCCCCTTGGTGGCTGTACACAGGGTGGTCACAACGGCTAGATGTGTTAACATCTTGCTGAAATGAAGGCCTCATCTGCTTAGCATTCCTCTGATATGCCAATCTCGTAACCTTATTAAAAGGGAAAACATGAGTCTGGCCCGGCACTCTTGCCTGAGTACTGCACTCCTCCTGCCCCGATAATCCTCTCGGATCTGGCGGGTGATTGACATCAGCTTTATTGGTGTGCGGCTTCCTCGATTTGCTTTTCCTTTCATCCCACTGCTCCCCATTATGTTCTGAAATTAATATCAAAATCCGTCTAGTACTCAACAGAGTTCAAGTCAAATAGAGCAGAGAGGCCGATAATAACAGCAGCAGCTGTCCCTGCACCCCAGCCCCGGAACACCCGCTTTCACGTCTCTCAGCTAGACTTGTTGGTTTTCATTCCTGAGTTCTTCTGCGGGAAGAAAAAAATGACCCCGTTGATTGTTATTTTTTATTGTGGTAAAATAGGCATAACCTGAAATTAGCCATCTGAATTGCTCTTTAGCGCAGTTGAGCGGCCTAAGTACGTTCACGTGCTGTTACCCTCTCCAGGGCCTTTCCACATGCAGAACTGAAACTCCATGCCCATCAAACACCAGCCCCCCACCTTCTCCTGCCCTCCACCCCTGGAAGCTACCCCTCTTACTAATGTGACGGCTGTCGGAGACTCATACGAGTGATCTTACAGAACCGGTCCTTTTCGCTGGCCTATCTCACTCAGCTTAGTGTGCTCAGGCACCGTCCATGCTGGGGTCTGGGTGAGAATTTCCTGCTCTTTTCAGGCTGGATGCTAGTCTGTGTATGGACAGACCACGTTTTGCTCATCTGTTCCCCTGTCCATGGTCACTTGGGTAGCTTCTAGCATTTGGCTGCTGTGATAAGACCGCCACGCACCTGGGTATCCATGTCTCTGCGGGTCCTTGCTTTCAGTGATTTTGGGTCTGTACCCAGAAGTGCGCTCGCTAGATCAGAGCAATTCCTTACATTTATTTTACAACTGGCCTTCCTTTCAGACTTATATTCCGCATGGTAGCCGGAACAGTATCTAAAACTCGGCCATTGGCAGTATTTGGTATTTTCATCACTTCTGTTTATCTATCTGCCTATTTTTAAAGTTTTGACAGCAGTAGAATTAATTACAAACTTAACTGTTCCCTCATGGTAAGTATACCTCTTATTGATATTTTGTAAATCAAGTGGTTGTCCAATCAGTACCATCACTCAGTGTTCAGAGATACCTCCCTTATCCCCTGCTGGCCAGCAGCCCCTCTGGCCTGTCCCATGCCTGTACCCTGTGCTCTTCTCAGCCCCAGGCCTCTGCACTGTCCCTGTCACCTCCACGGATTGGTCTTTAGTGCCCTTCTGGAGTGCAGTTGAGTGGTCATGTGGCTTCATGGGTTGGCCTCAGGCAGCTAGTGCCCAAGGGCATATCCCTGGTTGGGACTCACGTTTCCAGACCAGTGGGCTCCCAGCAGCCTGCCTCCCAGAGTTCCTGGCCCCACAGCCCCCTGAATTCTGCAGGGAATCACTCACACCTCTGTGTCCATGTTCAAGCTTTAGCGTAGTGTCAGAGCCTCTTACCCTCAGTCACCCCTCTTGTCTCCTTGTCCTTGTGAGTCTGTGGCTGTGAGGTCTTCAGGGGAGAAAAGAGGTGGCGAAGGGTAAGTTATCACTTTTATTTATTATTTTTTTAAAGGAAAGGCCAGGGAGGAGTGAAGGCAGGCAGGCAGGCAGGAAGAAGCATTTTGTTAATTTTATTTAGTTGTTCATCTTGGTTGTTTTCTTCGACCTGGGTCTTGATTGAACCAGGGACCTCGGGATGCAGGAGGCTATGCCTGGTCAACTAAACCACTCGATCACTAGGGCGTGCCAAGTTATGGCTTTGAATTAGAATTTTCTACTCTGTTATTTTTCGAAACTACCAGGAGGGTTGGAAACATATATTGATGATATTGTATTTTTTATTTTAAAGGGTTCTAATTAGTTGAAATTTAGTTTTCACCATGTGTGGCAGCCACCCTTGACCAAAGCCTGCGCCTGGGACACAAAGAGAAGGGCTGCTTTGCTCCGGATAGTGATGGAATTCTTGGTGGGTCTGAGCACACTTGTGTCTGGTCATCACCTGCCCTCTCAAGCTATCTGATTGTATTGTGAAAAACCACCAAAGGAAAAACGGCATGGCAGCCTCTTAAAAAAGTAAGCAGGCCTGCCATGGGATCCCATAACTCCAATTCTGAGTAGACATACAAAAGTCTTGAAAGCATGCACTCAAAGAAATATTTATTTGCACACCCATGTTCATAGTGGCATCATTCAAACAGCCCAAAGATAGAAGCAACCAATAAACACCCCCTGGTGGCCTAGTGGATAAGGCCACTAGACGTAGTCCACATATATCCCAAGGACTCAGGTTCAAGACCTGGGGTCAGGGGAAGCCACCAGGATGAACAGCTAAATAAAATAAGTAAGTAAGAATGCTTCTTCCTCTTCTCTCTTCCTGCAGTCCTGTCTACACCTTTCCTTTCCTTTTTTTTTTTTTTTTTTAAAGACAGAAGCAACCCAAGTATCCTTTGATCTATCAGAGGTTGAACAAAACGTGGTTGTTCATGCATCACGCTTAAGGGTGCATCAGTTAGCCATGGACCATGTGCAAAGCTGTGGGCCCAGCAGCCACACAGCGGCACCTCAGTGTGTAATGGGCCCCACCATGTAAGTGTGTGTAACCACACTCAGACGTTGGCACAGCGGTGGATCTACATCCTCATGCATTTCTCAGAACGTCTCCCAATTGTTAAGCAACACACCACTATATTCCTACAGTGGAATATTATCCAGCCTGAGAAAGGAAGGAAATTCTGATACATGTTATAACAGAGATGAACTTTGAGGACACTGATATGGGGCAAATAAGCACTCACAAAAGGACAAATCCTGTATGATTCCGCTTAGATGAAGTACCTGGAATAGGCATGGTTTTCAGGGGTGGGAGGAGGAGGGAATGGGGAATTGGTGTTTAAGAGAGCTCTGGTTTTGTCAGATGGAAAAGGCTTTGCAGAAGCTGCACACCACTGTATGTGCTAATGGTGCTGGACTGTAAACCAAAAATGGTTGCAGTGATGCATTTTATGTTATGTCTTTCACCACAGATAATACAAAATCTTAAAACCACCATTTGGATATTAGCTCCTTTGGTGGTAAAATACGGGGATATCTTGGATTGTTAAAAAATTCTTTTTGAGCACTAACTCAGATTTTCTGTTTTGAGATTGCTGTAAGCCTTGGTTTAGAACAGTCTCGGCTTTTATCTTTGACAGACAAATGTATGTGACAGTCGAGTTAAATAAACTTGGCATTTATAAAATGAAGGGAAATAAAGGATTGTCAACATGGTTCCCTCTGATGATACATTTATCACAGAGATCACAAAGAACAAGGCAATAAATTTACCAAGTAGGATAGTGTCAGGCATGCCCAGCATCCATGAAAATAGGTAAAAATAGATTTCTTACAAGCAGCCCAGTGTTGTCAGTCCAGTTATTGTCTTGAGAAAATCCCATTTGTAGACAATAAATGCTCTGTAGGGAGGCACATAAAAAAGTTGTAACTTGACAAGTTTTCCATTAAATAAAAACAAGAAAGAGGTCAGAAAATAACTGAAGAGCTGGTTAGTTGGTTTTTTTTCACATCAATGGAGAGCTCAGAGAAGACTGACTTCTAGGTTTTACTCACCATCAGCTGCCTATTAATTGTAAAAGAGGAGATAGTGACTCAGATGTTACTTTCTTCTGCGCTGTTCGGCCAGAATATTTAGAGCTGTTAGGCCAGAATATTTAGAGCTGTTAGCTTAGAAGGAGTCTAATGACCTTGTTATGATTGCTAAACGTCTCAAACATGTTAATGACTGGATCTTCGTTCAACATGATAATTGAAGAATTGCAGCTGACACATGAATCGCTTCATATTTTCAGAATTAAATGTTTCGCCTGGAAGAGTTGTCTTTAGGTATGTTTCTAACTAAGAATAGAGAGCGATCGCTCCACTGCTCTCAGTGAAGCGGGTCACGTCACTGTTGCTCCGGACAAGGCACTGCCCCTCAGAGGCGGGCTGCTGGGTCCAGCAGTGAGGCTTCTCATGGGAGGGTCTCTGTGTCAATGCTGCATTCCAGCAGCCGGGGCTCCTGGGTGGAGAGGCTTCCTGGAAAGAGCCCAGTCTCTGCGAGAACCCTGACTTTATTACCCGGTGGGCTTGCCTTCTTGGCAGGTCACTCAGCCCATCAAATGCAGCCTCTGAGTCATTGGGGATGATGCCTCCTTGGCCACCATGCTCATCCTCACATCTCCTCATGTCCCACTTCCAGAGTGAAGCCAGCACTGTATCTTTGAAGACTTGAGAAATGATGGTAACAAATAACAAGCGTCTTTCCAGGTGGGTGTAATCAGCCCAGCTCTTCACCAGAGAGCACAGTGCCTGCCAGTGGCGGGACTCATCATCCTCACCCAGGGCTGTCACATGGACAGTGTTACGGGGCTGCCACGCACCCACAAAGCCCATGGCTAGGGTTCCTGTCTCTCCTGCCCCATCTTCCTGGTCTGTTTTGAGATTGATTACATTCTTAAAACATGCAGGGTTGACCAGAAAGACCAGGACTGGGACTCTGGCCAGGGAAATCCGGGAATGGTTGGCCAACCTCCGTGGTAGTACTCGAAGGAGACCGTATTTTCTTGGGAATCCTGTTGGTTGAATGCATCAGAGACAGAAACAGTGGGTGTGGAACATCCCGCTGCAGCCCTGTGTGCACCTGGGACCACGTGAGAATAAAAGCAGACAGGAGGTGCACACGCTCTTATCGGCAAGCTCTGGGCAGGATCAGTGTCCTTCACTGGAGGAAGAACAAACCGAGAGGAAGTGGCATGCGGTCTATGGCAAGAAAGAGCATAGCATCCAAGAAAGGGAATTACACCTGAAGAATCAGAGATGTGTTCCTGTAAAGCGAGCAAGAGTATACCCAGAACACAACTCGTATTTCAGTTTGTCGTCTTCACGGAGAATGTGTCCTTTCGTGTTACAGTGCATGCATAGCTCTGACTGTTCAAACTTGAAGGCACTGAGAGAAGCTGGGCAGACCCAGCGCCCAGAGGGGGCGTGACCATGGCTTGGCTTATCCCCCCTGCTGGCCTGTGGGGGTTAGGGGCTGGGCTCCTGACTGATTCCTCCTTTCAGGTGCCCCAGCTCCAAGTCTGGGCTCAGAGACCTAGGCTTTGGGGCCGAGGTGCTGTGGCTTCTATGTGAGTGGGGAGGCACGCCTCTTCCCCACGCCGATGAGAGGGGCCCACCTGGCTGCAACCTCGTTAGAAGGAGTTTGTGGTTTGGGTGGTCCATGGTGGAGGGAAGCTAAATCAAATGCAAATCTGGGATCTGAGGTGCCCTTGAGTATCTCTTGAGTGCGATGTTCAGGTATGACACTTTTGTCCCATCTGGATTGGGGACAGCCAGCAGCCTCTGATACCAGGGAGCAGAGCCTGACGGTTGACGGGGTGTGAAGAGAGAAGGAGCTCCCCTGGGCCAGCAGGACCTCTGCTGTAGGAGACCTTCATGAGCATGGCTGGAGGGATAGATGGTGTCACCCCAGTAGGACAGCCACTGATCAGGGACCCGGGCTCCTTCTGCCCCCTGCTGAGTCCCTGAGTCTCTTTTGGTGTGATTTCCTCCCAAAGCTTTGCGGGTAAGAGCTCCATCTCGGATGGTACAACTGCTCCCCTGGGGAGAGGGCTGCCAGTGACAGACGCTCAGGGTCACGATCGATCGTCCCCAGGATCTGGATTGCATGCATTCCCATTCAAGCTGTAAATCTGGGTTCTGAGGAGCCAGTCTGTCAGCCAGTCAAAGCTGACATTCCATATAATTTGTTCAAAAGCAGAGAAATCATTTTCTTAGTGTGGAATTGTCTGCGAAGAATTAGTCAGGGCAGGAATGTCCTGATCAGACCTTTGAGAGCTGGAGTCTGGAGGCCTTTGGGACTCGGCTGCCCACTGAGCATTCTTGGGGAAGGCACTTCTTTGAGGGCTGGGGAGGCCGTGTTCATTCAGCATTCCCAGATGGTTTCAGGGGCAGAAGGCTTGCTCTGCAACCTGTGGTCTCTTACTCTTGCTGCTTAGAAAGACGTGGTTGGCTCGTCCGTATTGAAGACCTGACATTGAACGACCCTCCATCAAACTGGCTCTTACCCCTTCCTCAAACTCACCTCTTAGTTCCTATTTAGACTTTCTGTTCTCACCATGTAAATCGCTTCCTGCCCATGAATTGTTTGTTCCTGCTTCCTGCCTGTGAGCACACATGCTTTGCTAATCGTAGTCCTCAGACTCTGAAAATGTTCCTCCAGGAAGCTTTCCAGGATTGCCTGCAGCCGTTATATGCCACTTGCATTGCGTTAGTTTGTTTCTGAGGATTTGTAAGTACGATCTCTGGAGGTTTAGGATGTGGGACCCTCTTCCCCTTGAGGCTGTGAGCAGTGGAAAGCCGGGACCGTGACATCTCTCTTTGCGCCCTGCCCGTCCCTTCAGTGTGCCTAGTGCCACACTCAGAAGGAGCTTGTGGATTTCAGGTGCTGACTGGGTTAGCGACTGGGGATGGATTTCATTTTGATTTCAGAGGAAAAGTGGCCACGAGTTCTCCCTTTGGTAACTGTGTCCAACTCGTCCTTCTGCTCGTCCTGGATCCTCACCTCTGTGCTCCCCTTGCTGGGCTCATCACCCCTCTCCTGTGCAGCCACTTAGTGAGTGTTTCTCCTGGCACAGCCGAGAGCAGAGCTCCCAATGTCATCCTGATCAAATACAAATCAATGGCTTTCTGGACTTGCCAGTATACTGGCAGAAATGATCAGTGGAAATTATACCCTAAAATTCGCTTGATTCTAATAACGAAAAGAACACATTGCAGCTTTATGGAGAGGAGAATTATGATAAGATGTTGTTAGATCTTCACCTAATATATGCCCCCACCCCCCGCCAAAAAAATGGTTTGCAGTGGAGTAACTAAATGTAAAAAGTAAAATTATAAATATGGCTTTAAGAAATCTGTGTGGCCATTTAATTGGTCCCAGGATAATAACAGGAATGATAGATAAGGATGGCAGCTGTATTGGTTAGCAAGTGCTGTGTAACAAAGCACCCAGAACTTGCCCACAACCATTCCTTCTGTTTGGGCCTCGGTGTGGCGGGTGGCTCTTTGAACTGGGTTCACTCACGGGGGTCCAGTTGATGTTAGGTGGGGTGTAGCAGGGTTGAGGCGGCCACGTTGTCTTAAGCACCCCCCACCCCCCACCCCCAGAGTCTGGACTTGCTCGCATGGCGGTGGCAAGGTTCCAAGTAGCAAGAGGGTAAGCCTTTTGGGTCTCTGCATTATGCCTGGTTACATGGTCAAATCTGCTTCAGGGCATGGACAAGGAGTCTGTCTTTTCATGGGAGGGGTGGCAAAATATTAGACTGTTTTTTGCAAACTACCACGGCTGCTATTCTAATACCTAGTATACCTGGCATATTTGTTATCTTCTGATAGATTATAAACCACCTTTAAACTTCAGCACATTGAAACAACAAATGTGCATCTCCTGTTTCTGAGGGTCAGGGATCTTGGCTTGTCTGGGTCCTCTGGTTGGGGCCTCACAAGGCCACAGTGAAACTGTCAGTGGGGTTGTGTCATCTCATAGTGCCGCCGGGAGGACTGGAGTCCAAGCTCACTCAGCAGCTGTGGGCAGGTCTCCTGCACTTGTGAATACCAGGGGGCAGCCGCACACTAACCTTCTGTAGTAAGTGCACTCTCATTACCGTCTATTTCCATCAAGGAAATTGAGGCAAAGACAGGACCACGCAGGTAGTAAGTGGGGGAGCTGGGGTTGAACCCTGGGCGCTCCACTGGCAGTGGGAGGAAGGAATTATCAGGAGAAAGACTGACACAACTGACCACAGATCCATTAGTATCCTGTGTGTGTCAGACACCATCACCAGAATTGGCAAGTCAGGCCATAACACTCTACCTGCCAATCCATCCCTATTATACTAAAAGCAGTCATAAATCAATAGGAAAACATTAGCATTAGACGAAGAAAGTCTGCCATGGACTCTAGTCCGCAAGTCACTGAAGAAACAGGAAAGACAAGCAAGTACACGAGGGTTGAACTTCCCGAGTCATCAGAGAAATGGGCATTAAAACAATTCTTTCTCTATTTATTTTGCCCAGCCAACTGGTGAAGAGTCTTTTAAATATTCATTCTTAGTTTCTGGGTGAGCATTGAGGAGGATTAGTTATTTTGTACCTCGCTGGAGGCAATGCCAGTGGGTATAACCTGGTAGAAAACAAATATTTAACCCCTTTGATGCAGTCATTCTATTTAGAAGGGTTTGGGCTAAAACCAGAGATCTCGGTAAAAGTTAGGTGTGAAGATACTCTCTGTACTTTCATTGATCTTAACTGGAAATTGGAAGCTACCGATATCCTGCAAGAGCAGGGTGGTTAGGGTCTGTTAGTCCTAGAATATATGGCCATTAAAACCATGTTTTCAAAGAATACTCAGTGGATTCTGGGACCCCTTATATTATGTCAAATGAGCACAGCAAGAATGCCGCTTGGCAGTGGAATTCTCATCTTGTACCTTTGATATGTGTAGGGAACAATGGTTGTATAGAAGCAGATCAAGACTGGACAGTGGTCTGTCCTGGTAATAATATATAACGTTCATTTTATTCTCATGCCTCCTCCATTCCTCCTGGACCACTTGCTACTGACAGAATTGGACACAAAGGCAGCCTGAATCCCCTGCCGAGGGCCAGGGCTCTGTCGGCCAGTGGGCTCGCCCGCTCTGGATTCCCCAGGAACAAAACCAACCAGTCTCCTCTGCGGGTGTGCCCACCGCCCTGCTCCCCAGCAGTGGGTGGAATCCTCAGACCCCTGTGAAGATTTGGCCCTGCGGCTGCAGATCTTTCCTGTGTGTAAAATCATTTCAGTTAGGTGAATGTATATGTTTAATCTTGCCAAAGAACGGTGAGCCTGTCCATGCACGTGTGGATCCCAGCCTCCCCTCTGCCCCCACCTCTGAGGACACAGGTGTGACACTGTCCTCTTGAGATGAAAGCATTACTCTTCATTGTTAAAGTCTCTGTGTAGCGTGTCTGTCCTCATTTAAAAATCAGGACATTTCTGATCAGCTCCCTCTGTTGTAATAAAAGACCATGTGAGGTCAGTACCCTTGCCGGCTTGTTGTAAGGGGCGGGAAGAGGGAAGCCTTTTCCTTTTCATGCTGTCTCATTACTTGGTTCTTTGTACTCCTGGTCAATTTTCTCCCACCCCCTGGGCCTTTCCCTCCATTCCTGCTCCATTCCCTGCATCCCTGCTGCTCTGCCGGGTGACCAGGCTTCAGGGTTAATTCCTTCTTTATCCCTCCGACTGCCCCGACTCCACTGGCATAGGACTGTTTCTTTCCACTCCCATCCCTTGCTTTTGGGGTTTGCTTTTGGGTGCAATGTTGAGGCTGCAATTCAATGTGTCCTTCTGATGTAAGCAGTCTACTCTGTGTTTTAAAGATGGGAGAACTCGCAGTAGTAGCCTGCTGAGCATAAGACATTTGCATATCGGCCGCTTACTTGCGGGTCTGTCAGTCACTGAAATCCAGAGACTTGGACTCACACCCTTCCCTGAGCAGCAGCTTCTGAAAAGCCTGCTCAAGGAAGCCAGAGAGGGAGGACCGCTCTCGAACAGTATAAAAACACCAAATGAAGAGCAGCAAAGCAGTTTCTAAAAAACTTGCAACTACCCAGTGAGCTGGTAATTCTGAGTATACATCTAAAAGAATCAAAAGCAAGGATGCAAAGAAATGTCTGCACACATATGTTCATGGCATCATTGATAACAGCCCAACATGGAAGCAGCCCAAGGGCCCACTGACAGATGAATAGATGAATAAATGTAGTCATCTTTTGTCGGTGTTTAACAATGATTTGGTCAGTGACCGACTGCATATACGACAGAGGTAGGAAGAGACCGTACCTTGCAGCTGTGGTGTGTAACAGGCTACCCTTCCTTCATGCTCTAGGTTTGTGCAAGTATGCTCTGTGGTGTTTGCATAGTGATAAAATTGCCTAATGAGACATTTCTTAGACTGTCTTCCCATCATTAAGCAATGCATGCCTGCTGTGTGTGTGTGTGTGTGTGTGTGTGTGTGTGTGTGTGTGTGGTGTAACTTTATAAAGAATTCCTTACCTTTTTTCTTGGCATACTGTGATGGCCTAGTGACTAGGTCTGCTACGGTGTAGTCCACATCCCAGGGACCCAGGTTCAAGACTTGGGGCTGAGGGGAACTTCCGCTAAAATAAAATAAAGTGCTTCTTCCTTTTCTCTCTTCTGCCTGCCTGCCTTCTTGCCTTCAGTTCTGCCTGCACCATTCCTTAAAAAATATTTCCTTCCCTTTCTAAGGCGGAATACTATTCCATTGTGTGCATGTGTATGTGTGTGTTACACACATATATAATGTATATGTGTGCCCATCGTGTGTGTATATACTCATATAAAATGGACTGTTATATGCACAGACATGTTATATGTGTCTATAGACATACACCTACACAGGATGCAGTATTATTCAGCTTTTCAAAAGCAAGGGATTCTGACACAGGCTGAAACATAGACGCACCTTGACGACATTATGTGAATGAAATAAAACAGTCACAAAAAGACAAACACTGATTGAAACAGGGCATAAAGGTATCTGTGATGTGGGGTCCCTTCTTCTTATGAACCTGGCGGATTTGAGCTCCCGTGCGCAGTGTGGCCCCGAACCTCTCCCTGTCATTTCACAGGCGCCTGGGGTGAGTGCTTTAGGTCACCTCTCTGGGCACATCATATTCCCTGGGGATTTCCGACACGCACTCCCTCAGTGCCTGCCTGGAGGTGGGAGTTGAGGGTGTGTGGGTTTGTCTGCACTTGACTTAAAAAAATGAATTTTTTAAATTGTTTATAATTTTTTTATTGTAGTAATCGTTCTACACATTAAAATAATTTCCTGTGCATAGGTTCCCCATTTCTTAGATATATTTCATCACACCCTGCCCTCCACCAAATCACCAGGTGTTCTTCTCCACTGTCCAGGGGGCTCGGCCACTCTTTACCCCCCACCCCTCCATTTCCTTTTGGTGACCTCACTTCTGTTGCAAATGCGTTAGGGTTGGTTATGTCTGTTCGTCTGTTCCTTTGTTTTGTCTGTTCACATTCCACCTGTGAGTGAGGTCATCCTGCCTCTACTTTCTTCTTTTGACTCATTTCACTTAGCATCATACCCTCTAGTTTCATCCATGTTGATTCAAATGACAGGGTTTCATCTCTGCTAAGGACTGTGTAGTGTTCCATTGTGTATATGCACCACATCTTCTTTATCCATTCGTCCGATGTTGGGCACTTAGGTAATTTCCGTTCATTAGCTGTTGTGAATAGCTGCAGTAAATGGGGATACATACATCTCTGTGGATGGGTGCTTTTATATCTTTTGGGTTGATGCCCAGAATGATGGGCTCATGTGGGACTTCTATCCATAGGAGTTTTCATAGGAGTTGTACCAATTTGCACTCCCACCAACAGTGCACATCCTCACCAGCATTAGTTTTGGATAATAGCCAGTCTTTCAGGTGTAAGGAGGATCTTGAAACCACAAACCCACCCGCCAGGTTAACAAGGGGAGTCAAAAGTTATATTTGGGTTTTTGACTGTGGAAATTGGTACCCCTAACCCCCAAGTTGTTCAAGGGTTAGCTACATATTTAAAAGATAGACTTCTCTTCCTCATTGATGATATTCTGCAGAACATCTAATGAAAGCCATAAAGAGATACCGGCTCTGTAAGGATGATAAAAATAACAATAAGTCTTGAGTCTCAGCACAAGTTTTGGTAATGGGTTGAACACATTTCTGTTGGTATGAGAACTCTTCTTTAGTAGTTAAATTTGGCCATCTTTCATCTTGCCATGTGCAATCTACTGTGCTTTCATGTGTTATTAGCCATAAAATACATAGAAGAAATTGTAGGTGACATGCTAACGTTGGCCTTAGGGATGTCTTCATCAAAGCAAAAAGGCATCTTACTGAACAGGAGAAGATATTTGAACATCATGCATCTGACAAGGGGTTAATATCCAAAATATATAGAGAACTTGTGAACTCAACAGCAACAAAAAACAGCTTGATTAAAACATGAACAAAGAATTTCAATAGGTGCTTCCTCAGAGAAGACATGAAAAGACAATCATCTTCTCTTTTTATTAGGGAAATGTAAATGAGAACAATAATATCACCTCATACTTATGAGAATGACTATTACCCAGAAGATAAGAAATAAGTGCTAGAGAAGATGGGGAGAGAAGGGAGCCCTTGTACACTGTTGGTGGGAATGTAAATTGGTTCAGCCATTATGAAAAAGAGTGTAGAGGTTCCTCAAAACATTAAAAATAGAAATTCCAATTGGTCCAGTTATGCTACTTCTGTGTATTTACCCAAAGAATGCAAAAACAATAACTCGAAAGAATATGCATCTACCTGTTCATGTCAGCATTATTTAAAATAACCAAGGGTTGGAAACAACCTAAGGGCCCATTGACAGATGATTAAAGAAGCTGTGGTTTATGTACCCAATCAAAAACTAGTCAGGAATGAAAAAGCAGATGAAACCCTGCCATCTGCAACAAAAAAGAGGGACCTAGAGCATATTATGTTAAGTGAGGTGAACCAAACAGAGAAAGACAAACATCCTATGATTTCACTTATGTGGTACATAAACAAAACAAACAATTCAACTAAATAAAGCAAAAACAAACTTAATTCATTATAAGACCAAATTAGCAGTTACCAGAAGGGAAGGGGGAAGATGGGTCAGTAAACTGGGTAAAAATGGTCAATTTCATGGTGAAGGATGGGATTGGATTTTGAGTGGTGAATAAAATTAGTACATACAGATGTTGATTTATGATGATGCATGCTTGAAACCTATGTAATGTTATAATGCAATGTTGCATCAATAAAAAAATTAATAGTTAAAAAAGCAATAGCTAGATTGAATTTCACTCACCTCATTGAGCAGCCTAATTTTTATTCTTACTGATGTAATGCAATATTTATCATGTAGAAGAGTTTTTAAAAGCTTTCATGTGAACTATTATTGATTCAAAAAAAATAAGCCTGCATTACTTGTTCATCTTAATTCATTCTAGACATGAACACGCTCATTAGTTGATGGTTTCTCTGCCTACCTGTGAGCATCACACACACAATAGTGTAGGCCGGTGTCAACGCTCAGTGCCAGGACCCTGGAGGGAGGAATCATTAAACTCATTCAGGATGCAGTCCAGAGTGGAGTTTGTGACCTGGGCTAAATTTTCTGTGGCAGGCAGGCAGCTGTCCTGCTCAGTGCTATGTAGCTGGCCTGAGGTTCCAGGGGTAGGTGAGCTCCGTGTTGGGAAGATACCTGTGTCAGGACTGCACAGTTGACAGATGCCAGCCCCAGGGACTCTTGAACCTCTGCTATGTCTTCAAGTTAAAAAAAAACACCACTATCTTTGAAGGACATTGGCCTCTTCTTGTTTGTTTGTTTTTTTCTTTAAGAAGCGTATCTGGTGCATTGATTTGAAAGAAGGATCTTGGTAGATTTATTTGCTTAAAAACAAATAATTGCAATTTGCATTAGCCTTGCCTTTTTAAATTAAAAGGTATCATGGACCTCAATACTTTTTGAATGGGAGATGAATTCAGTGCTCGCTCAGACAGACACACGAGGTATAGCAAGGGGCCCTTAGCTTGGCACAGACTGAAGTGGTTCAGTGAAGTGTTCCTGGATCCAATTCAACGTGAGCGTGTGGAGGTTTCCCCACACTACTAACAGGGAGGCCTCAGACGCCAGCAGAGTGTCTAGGATTTCAGCTTAGCTCTGACGCTGTCTTCCTGGAGATAGGGTCAGAGTCCATAGGTAAAGGGCTCAGTCTCCAAGACCTCCCGCCAGCCTCCACTTGCAGGTCCAAGCTGTTTACTGTGCTTCTGAACAGCAGGTTTGATTAATTTGCTAGAACAGCTCACAGAACCCAGGAAACCCATTCGGGCACCAATTTTAAAGGATCTGATTCAGAAATAGCCAGATGGAAGAGGTTCATGGGGAGGAACAAGGAAAGGTACGGAACTCCCTGCCATCTCCGGGGGCACCATTCTCCCCAAATCTCCACGTGTCTGCTGACTGGGAAGCTCTTGAAGCCCTTCCTTCATTACCGTGGCATCTTTGATTAAATCACTGGCCATCGGAATAGAACTCAATCTCTGTTTTGTTTTATCTCTTCATTTTGCCCTGGACACTTGGGTTGGTTGCTTCCGTGCTTCAGTTTTTATGAGTAGTGCTGCTATGAACGCGTTGCGTAGAGAACCCTGCTCTCAGTGCTTTCGGATGTATACCTAGGAGTGGTATTGCTGGGCCATGTGGTAATTCTGGTTTTTAAGGAATGCAGGGGAGGTTAATTTTTAGAATAGAGAGTTGGAATATGTTTCTCATGGATGATTGGAGCCCCGTGGGGAGACTGAAGGTTCATGGGAAGGAAACCCATGCATAGGGTCCTGGAGGAGAGGGGTTTGGGATTCAAGAAGAGAGGAGCACAGCCATGATGGCAGCTCTGAGACAGGGAACAGTGGAGGAGAAGAGGCAGGGAGAGCCCCTCTCCATCCAAAGCCAACCCTACAGTGAGATACAGGAAAGCAGGAGCGGGCGAGTTGGTGTGTTTGGGAACGGGGACACACAACATGACTGCTGAACTAAAGTCGGAAACGATATGTATGTGACCTTAATTGTCACAGTTATGCAGTTTTCTCCAGTAAGATTTGGAAGCTTGAGCATGACTTTTTCTCTACATATTTGTGTTGGAAATAAGTGGTGGTATAATTTAAAAATTTTTTTATTGAAGTAACTGATTTACAAAATAATATAAGCCCTTTCTGTGCAGACTCACCATTCAAATATATGAAAACACACCATGTCAACCACCAAACTACCAAAAGTCCTCCACCACTGTCCAGTGGACACCACCAACACTTGCCATGAGCCCCCATACCCTTCACCGCTGGTAATCCCAGTTCTGTTGTCAGTGTCCAAGTGTTGGTTTGGTTTTGTCTGTTTATTAGCTTACTTTCTTTATATTCCACATATAAGTGAGAATATCCAGTATTTTCTTTTCTCCTTCTGACTTGTCTGACTAAGCATAAGCCTTTCTAGTTCCAACCATGTTGTTGCAAAGGAGAGAAGTTTACCTTTTATAGGGCTATATAGTATTCCATTCCATCTATGCCACAGCTTCTTTATCCATTCATCTGACAAAAGGCACGTAGGTAGTTTCCAGTTCTTGGCTGTTATACATAATGCTTCAGTAAACATGTCAGTGCATATATTTCTTTGAATTGGTGTTTTTATGTTTTGGGGGTAAATACCCAGAAGTGGGATGACAGGATCATCTGGAATTTCCATTCTCATTTTTTTTGATGAATCACCATACTGCTTTCCATAAAGATTGCAATCTCGTGGTTATAGCAATATTAGCTCATGATTACTGCAGGACATTTTATGCTTTGTGCATATTATTATAGGTAGAATAAAAAATATTTTTCCTACACATAGTACTCTATGTAAAAGAATGTGCATGTTGGCTAGTGTGAAACATTAGAAAAGAAAAGGAAATTAGATCACTGCTGTAGTAATTATTAACTCGGGGGGATTTGTTCAGAAATCAGTTTTTAAGAACAATAGCATTTTATGTTTTTGATGGGAAGTTCAGAACAGCCAAAACTCATCAATGGTGAAAGAATTTTAATAATAGTAGCTGCCTGTGAGGGTCTGGACCAACTGAAAAGGGCTTGGGAGAAATTTCTGGACTGGTGGAAATGTTCCCTATCTTGATTGGGGTATTAGTTACATGGGTTACATATTTGTCAAAACTCATGTACTTGCCATTTATGAATTTCCTTGTATGTAAATTTTATCATAGTAGAAGAAAAACTTACAGCATAAAATAATCCCATAGTGTTATGGTACTTTCTCAAGGATGTACACACACCAGGAGCGTATGTAAATGTTATAGCCCAAAACTTAAACTGTCTATGAGGTAAAATTCTCAGGAAATCTTTTAACTTCAAGATCAGTAATATGGGGCATAACATGGGGCTTTGGTAATTAATTTCTAAGATGAGGCGGGAAGAGAGTATTTGGTGGTGTATATGTACACGTGTATATATTTGTGTGTCTATATCAACCTGTTTGCATAATGACCTTACATGAAATAATAAAACACATTCTTATAGCACTTCCAGAGTGATATGGGTGGCATTACGTCCCTTTAACACGTTTGTGTTGAAGCTGTAACTCCCATACCAGAATGTAACCGTCTTTGGAGATGGGTCCTTACCGAGCTAATCAAGGGAAAACACGGCTTTCAGGTGAGTCCTTGTCCAGTCTGACTGGTGTCCTTACAAGAAGGAGAGTTAGGTTGAAGACACTCTTAGAGGGAAGCTCATGTGCAGCACAGGAAGAAGGTGGCTGTCGTTAAACCTAGGAGCGAGACCTCAGGAGAAACCAGCTGTGCCAACACCCAGGTGTCTGACTTCTAGACTCCAGAACCAGAGAAGATGCGCTTCTGTTGTGTAAGGCCCCGTCTGTGGCAGACGTCCTGCCTCAAACAGTACGCTTGGCTTTCCGCATCCTTGTCTCTTCTGGTCCCTATTCTCCGGGTCCTTAGGAGAAGGATGACAGGGAGGGTGGTAGCTGATCTGTAAAATAACAGACCCAAGTTCAGGCTCTGTGACTGGAAAGTGGAAGAGATCATTCTTCTCGCTCTTTTACTCTTAACTCTCCCTGAATCCCTTATGGGCAGGTGACTGCTTAGTGTCAACGTCCTGCTCAGAGTGTTTTGTAAGATCCTGAGATTCGTAGGGCTGTGCGCACCAGGGTTCTTGACTCAAGACGGAAGTGTATTGAAGATCACCATTCATGGCTTTCATCACTATTTTTTATTCCAAATTTTCATAGAAGTTTAATTTCCATACAATTCAGACTGTTTGAAAAATGCGTGCAGAGAATATGACTCCTTTTTATGCAGACAGTAACGTGGGTCCTGTCTCGACTGCATCGAAAGGGCACCTACCGTCAGTGCAGCCCTTGCCTCGGAGGCTCCAGAGGGGTCTGACTCCACGCAGGCCGGGAGGTGGGTGCAGGAGACGGGTGGGCTGTCCCTCTCGCTGGCCCTGTGTCCAGGCACACCTGCATGGTCACCTGCATGGCTGGCTGTGACTGAGGTGCCTGGCAGTCGTCTCAGTCTGTCCTTTCACCCGAGCACAAGTGGCTTGAACCTGCCAAGCAGCAGGCTTGATGGCAGCACCTCTGCCCTCTGCGGGGAGTCAGCATGTGGACCAAGTGGCTCCCGCGCTCAGTGGCCCAGAGCTTCCTTCTCAGGAGAAGCAGCCTTTCCTGGGCTGCTGTGTGCTACTTTCTTCAGCAGACACCCCCAAAGTAGTGTGGTTCCCCTTCTAGGAGAAGGGCGGGGACGCCACAGTGGTGATGACTTCTGGTCACAAATATGGCCACGCGCTGGGCCTGAGACCACCTGTGGTCCCAGAGCAGGGGAGCCAGGTGTGTGTGGGGCTCGGGCACTCTCCTGTGAAGCCAGACTCAGGTGTCCGGCGTGGAGAGTGGAGGAAGCAGACGCTTCTCATGGCTCATGCCCTCAGACCCCAGGTGATAGGGGCACACCTGACAGGACGTGGGAGCAAGTATGCCGTGACTTTTTATTCTTATAATTGAGCTTGTTAGCCTTGAGTTTCATGGGGTCCAGAGAGTGGCTGTCTGCAGCCTGGAGAAATCGTACCACCTTCATGCGATGAAGACTGAGGGCCTAGTCACTTGTACACATGCTCTCATAGTTTCCATATGTAGGTAATTGCACGTGTTGGTTATGATTTTTTTTAAAGGAAAGTTGCAGGCAGGAATGAAGGTGAATAGTCAGGCAGGAAGAGAGAGGAAAGAGAAGCACTTTATTTATGTTTTCAGTTAATTGTTTATATTGGTTGTCCCCCCCCCCCGGCCCTGGGTCTTGAACCTGGGACCTTGGGATGTACGTGGGACTGCTCCTGGGTGTACTAGACCACCAGGCCACCAGGGCCACACACCACACATGTGGTGTATTAGACTCTGAAGAACAAAAGCTGGAAAGTCAAAGATTCCAATCCCCTTATAGCACAGCCCCAGTTCCACTTCGTACTTCTCAGTCACTTTTCAGTTCCTTTGGCTGTTGGCTGTACTGATGTAGATAATAGGCTTATGCTGCTCCTTGTGACAGAGGACTTTCAAAAATAAAGCGCAGTTGAAGTGTAAAAAATGGGTCCCGCTTTAACCCTTTCATTCGTTGTACTCTCACCATTCCATGCGTGGTTGGCACCATTAAATTGTGTATTATTTTCAGTGCCCTAAGATCTACTTCTAATCCCGCCAGCACCGTCAGTCACAGGGTAGCGGGTTGAGGGGAGACTACCACGGAGGTGAGGTTTTCTTGCTGCGTCATGACATGTGTCCTCTTACTGGTGCTGTCACTCTGGGTCACCTGGTGAGGTGGTGTCTGCCAGGTCTCTCCAGTGCAGAGGTTCCATCTTTCTCCCGGTGTCTGTAGGGCCATGGTGGTTCCTCCTTTTTTTGAAGACCGATCACCATGCTGAGCTTGCGACGTGTGAACCCACATGGTTGCCCGTGGCCAGAGCCAGGATTTGGATCCAGGCCTGTTAATGTTCAAGGCTGACCCACGGTGTCGTGCTGCTCTTAAAGCTTAGACTCTCTTTTTAACCTGCTGGCTAACGGATTCTAAAATTGGTGAATTCTTTTGACTTTCACTCCTCGCTCCTGTTTAAGAAGCTATGTATTCCCGGCTGCCCAGGTCAGGTTTCAGAAGAAACCTAAGGATTTTAACCCCTGAAGCACCCTCAGCGCTGGTGCCAGGATAGTGGAGCTGTGAGTTCTCTGCCTTTCCGGAAGAAGCCACATTCGTCACTCAAGAGCCAACCCTTCAAGATAGGGTTGGCGTTACTTGAAAATATTTTGGGAATTCACATCTTTGCTGCAAAAACGAGTGCAATTTGCATTTACTTAGGAAATTCAAGCACATTTTATCTGACCCACAGGCACTAATGAAGAGCTGATGAACCGCTGAGACCCGGTTCAAATAAATGATTACAATCGGCAAGAAAAGCACAAACACGAGCCTGATGAATGATAATCAAGAGTGGAAGGAATGATGTTATTAATGATCTGAACTCGAAATCCAGCTTCAGAATGGGGAATAATGACAGAAACTGGGGCCAGAAGATGATCTGAATTGATCAGTTACTCTTCACACAGGTCACTTGATGTAAGACACCGGGTCAGGAGAATCTTGACAGCTGTTTATTTATTTACATGTCCTTAGAGCTGGTTATGAACCTCTTAGAATCCAAAAACTCAGTTTCTTTTACTAATGTGAAAGTTTACTTAAATATTTATGTATATATACACTCTGTTTTAAAAACTAACAGCAAAATGTCAAAAGTAAGTAAGCAAGTTTTACTGTTGTATTATGTTTAATATTATATTATTATTATATAATTATATATATATATAAAACTTGGTCGAAAACATGTTTAAACATACCAGTAACATTTTAAAACATGCTTGCTTACTTTCTGCATTTTACTGTTAGTATTTACAACATTGGAGTTGCTTTTTTTCTTTCAGTATAGGGCTTTCAGCTTGTGTTCTTGAAGGTATACAGCCCCCACACTTTATGGGGCTTTGGGAAATCCTGTGTACTGAGAAGGACCTCCTGTTCTTTTTGCCAAAGGGGTTCTTCTTTGACCTCTTGAACAGATCAGCGATGTTAGAAAGCTATAGGATAAGCCGAGGACATCTTCCTGGACTTCACTTAATGAAGCAGAATGTAAAACACAATTTAAGATGAAAATGATATTTGTATTTGCCTACACCCTCCCTGTCCCTTTGCTCCCCTGGGGCCCCATGAGTCCTTGAAAAGGAGGTTTGGAGTCAGAAGAGAAATCAAAGTAAGTTTGACTGAAATTTTGTCTGAAGAGTGTCTGTGTCCTGAATAACATCTTTCAACTATAACATAGTTGGAAATTCCACCGTGTTGCAGATGTATTTGAAAAATATTCCACCACATCATTCATATGTAAACTCCTGCTAAGCCCTGCATCGGTTCTTTTTAACTATCAACATTGAAATCATCTGTCCCGTGTCTTTGGTTTCCAAGTTCCTGGATTCGTTGGGTATAAGAGCAATCTAAAGTGTGTAAGGTGAAACGGATCTCTTTTCAAACATTTCTCTAAACTGGGCACTCAGAATTAAATTGAGATGTAAACCATTTTCGGAAGTGGGGTGATTGCGACTGTCCTGTGTGGACCCAGTTTCTAGCCGCCATGATCTCTTGACCAAATCGATAAGCGATGCTTTAAATTAGCGCTTATAAAATAGATCTCTGCTAAACTAAAACGCCACTTTTATCTGTTTTAATATATTGGATTTTACATAGAAATTTCTTTGGAGAATACAAATTCTGCTACAGTTTAACCTTATTGATCAGGTCCTGGAGGCCTGGTGCAAGGATGAAGTCCTCTTTGTGTCCGTGAATGCACATAGATGAGGAATATAGAATGTTGCTGGTGTGCAAAACATCATTTGAATCTGTTACAAATGAATCAAACAGGTACAATTTCTTCTCCAGGTGTTTTATTGTGTGATTCCTTTGCCTCAGCACATCATGCCAAATGGCGACTACCTGTGACATCCGAACTCTTGCCAAATTGAATGGCAGGAATTTCACACTCGAGTGGAAAACCAGCAGAGTTGGTTCCAGGGCCACACATTCTTCTTAGCTCAGTTTATTCAGTTTGTTGCCACTGACCTCTAGAGTATGAGTTGCCTTGTCAAGAGCAAAGGGTTGAATGGGTTCTCCCAGTAGACACATCTGGTCAACTGTCATGTTGGATGTAATTAGGGTGACCAGCCAAGATGCTGACCATCTGGTGCTAAAATGTAGAAAGTTCCAGGCAAACTGGGATGCAACATTTTTGTAGCCCCATTTACGTTTGTAGATATGTATATTTTTTCAGCAACATTATCTTGAAAGATACTGGGACCTCCCATTCCTCCTATAAAGCAATTTGATCGTAATCTAAGGACAGTGTCTAACATGTCCATGCTTTGAAGGCATATGTTGTTCTTATCTTTAAAAAATTCCATAAGGTGGTAATAAGCATAAATGTTGAGCAGTACTGGCAGCTCGCCCCTGCATCATCCAGGATGCATTGTCTAGATAGAATGTCCCTGTGTGCCTGTTCCTGGGATAATCAAGTAGATGCACTCAGATGGGTCTGGCTGCATGCAGCGGTCCTGAGGAGCTGGGGTGTCCCCTTCTTGGAAGTTTGGTCTCTTTCTGAGACCACAAATTCCCCCCCCCCCCAGTGACCCCAGGTGGAGACCTATAGGTCTCAAAATCTCCAAGAGCTCGCGCAGTTGTTGCCTTAAAAACACAGACTCTATTGATCGTCTCTCTCCCTGCCTATGTTCCAGAGACTCTTTAAAAGATTGTATTTGTAGATTTTTTTTTTTTCTCTGAAGCGATAGCTTTGATTTTTAAGTTAATTTTATTTTTTTGCATTACAGTAAAACCAATGTTTTGGATGTCTAATTTTATGAATTTTAACACGTCAGAACATGTCTTGGTTCTGTTGCCCTAGAAAACACCCTCATACTAACACTTCATAGACAAACTTGTCTGCCCCTCCCAGCTGGCCACCCCTGACCCTCTCTCTGCAGTTTTGTCTTTCGCAGATGGTCACGTGGGTAGACTCATGCCACGAACAACCCTTCCAGGTTGGATTCTTTGGCGACTTATCCACAGTGTTATTGTGTATTTTATGGAGAGCTCCTTCCTTTTTCCTGCTGAATGTTGATATATGACTATACAGTTTGTATACCTTTCTTTCACCCGTTGAAGGACTTTTGCGTTGCTTATAGTTTTTGATTTTGGCAGTCGTGGGTAGAATTGCTGTAAGTATTGTGGACACATCTTTCTGTGAACATATTTCCGTTTCTGTAGGGTACATGCTCAGGAGTTGGACTGCTCGTCCGTGTACACGAGAGAAAAAACAACAACCCACAAATGTCAGCCAAAGTCAGATTCCCCAGGAAGGAAAATGGGAGGAAACCCTGAAAGACAAAACGCACATCTGTCAAGCAGGGTGGAGTAAGTAGATTCGAGAAAAATGATTCGAGAAAAATGGAGAAGAGAAACAGGCTCTTCAGTCTCTTTGACAATGCCCGTGACTAAATGGTGACAGGAAGCAGGTCTCACTGAGTTTAGACCCGTTTCTCGACCTTGATCTCCCCTGAGATTCCCGGGGATCCCCGGACTCATATGAGAACATGCCAGGGAGTCACATTATACTGGGCCTGCCTGCCATGGTCTCTTGTGGATTCTTTTACCAAAATTCTGCTTTGAAATGTTTGGTAGCAACAGAAACCTTTTTGCAGGTAGGATGTCATTTCTCAAATGTGAGCCCTTGCGGTGCCATTGACCACCCAGTGGCCTCTAGACCTCAGCTTTGCTGTCCTGGAGTGAGCTGTCCTGTGGAAGGGGTGTCGTCACTTGTGCTTCGGGTGGAACCCACTGGAGCAAGAATCTTTTCTCGATAGCAGTTTGTGTGGCAGCGTACGGGCCTGTCTTGTGTACATTGGGACCCTATTGTACAATCCATCGCCCAGCTGTGGATTAGCATGGGATGCTGACCAGGGGAAGGGATGTTGATGAAAGACAGGAATGTGGTTTTAATCACACAGATATCCAGCAATCAGAAAATTTGCATGAGACTTGTTTCTGAAGGCCAGGGAGACAATTTACAATGCGGACCTTTGCACCATGGAACACATCTTTTTAAAAGCCATAATGCATACCAGACCCTCCCAGGTCACCAGCCTCACCCAAAGCAGCTACAATGACATACCTAGATATTTGCTCATGGATTGCTGAATTCTGCAGTCTCTGAAACCCCTATGACTTCTCTGAAAGGTTGCAGGGGTTCTTGAATTACTGAAAATCAAAACATACTAAAATGGCCTGCTAGCCAGGATGACACCGGTCGCCAGTTCATTAGTTTAATTCAGGGTTTTTTTTGCCATCTGTCCTAGATACTGCTTTACAAAGCTGACATTCTCTAGTAGAGACAGAGAGTAAACAGACAAATAAATCTGTAAGTATCGTAAGTCTTATAATGACAGATGATGCAGGGTGTGGGGCCAGAGGACAGGACTGGTTCCTGAGTCATTATGTAAATGATTGCTTTCCAGTTCTTTATGAAAAGGTGTGAGTTCTTCAGTTAGCTCAGGCATCAGGGTCAAAAGTGGTTGGATCTTCTTCCATGGAGAAGGTTCCCAGATTTTTCATGGTCTCTGCTGTGTGCCCCTGAGGAACAGGCAGTGGAAAGAGAGTGTCTGGAATAGGGTTCTTCCCTGAGACTCTCCAGTGGCCACTAGGATGGGTTGTGTGGCCAGCCTTCAAAGCCTCTTTCCGGGGGAGTTTTTCCCTGCGTTTATCAAGTACCAAGTGGAAATAAAAAGAACTTTCTGGGAAATGCTTTATCTTGAGTAGAAAGAACTCCGTTATGTGATGGGAAATAAGATGTATACCGGTAAGTGCCTTTCTCTCGTCGGAATGTGACTGCTGACCTCAAACCATTGAGCAGCCAGGTTTTTCACCAGCAAAATGGATTTATTTGGAAACAGCAGTGAAAAGCACTTTGGTCTTGTGCACTCTTTCCAAGAACAACAAAAGAGAACATTCGAATGCCAAGGTCAGAGGGATTGTCATAAACAGCGTGGCAGGACATGAGGGTTGTGAGAATCGTGGGTCTTCCCTGACTGCTTAGGGCAGCTCTCGTCGGCCCGCTGCTGCTGGGCCAGGAGGGCCTCTTCCTCCTCCTGGTACCAGATTTCTGTTCTTTTACCTGCCAGCTAGTAAGAATCGAGACCACAAGTTAGAAATTGAAAAAAGAGGTTTATTCATTGGCCAAGGAATGGTGAGGGAAGCTCCGCCTCTAAGTCCTGGAAAAGGGAGAGGGTAGAGGTTCATAAGCCATGGGCGAGGTACGGGGGCTGCGTTTTAGGTCTCTGACATCTGCAAGATTCTGGGAAAGGGGTGGCGATTTGCAGAGTGGGAAGAAGTATCTCTCCTTCTTGACCAAATTAGACAAGGGTCTTAGGAGTTTTGGGATGAATGGGAACCAGGATGCATGGGGGCAGAATTTATAGTTATGATGTATTATAACGAAGTGGTGGGCCTCTCAGGTTAGGGCAAGTTCCTAATGCGCATGCTTCTGAAGTGGGGAGACTCCTCAGGCTCCTGTCTCTGTCTCTGTGTGTCTCTGTTTCTCTCTCTGTCTCTCTGTCTTGAGTCTGGTTCCTTAATTCCGTTGGTTGCTCTTTTTCTGTGCTCTTTGCTCTTTGTAGGGCATCCTCTGTTCTGATACTTGTAAGTGTGCACAGCTGGAGTAACAGGTTAGTTGATCAGTTTGAGGGACGGCCACCTGCCAGGCACCTCTTCCTCTTCCAGGTCAGCAAAGCCACATCCCTGCCTGTTGGAGGCACAAGGCCTGTCTCTTCCAGTGGATTCTGCGGTGTGCGCTGATTGCATGTGTTAGAGATGACTCCTCTGGCCTCCCGACCTCATGCGGATGAGGGTTCCATAGGGTGCCCTGTGGCTCAGGTGCTAAACCAGTGACTGGGGTGTGGACTGTGTAAAACCCAAGGTCCCTGTTTCGCAGTCTGGAGCTGGGGAAACAATCAAAAATAAAATTAGTAGATAAAAGTGCTTCTTCCTTCTCTTCCTTAAAAATGTTTCTTAGGAAAAAAAAAGGATTCTGTGTTAATTTTCATAAACCTTAAGAAAAGAACAGGGAAGTCACCACTGAAGTTTAGGGTTTCTAAGGACAAAAACATTTTTGACCATTGTTCAAAAACAAAAGGAGCATCAAGGAAGGAAAAGAGAAGAAAGGAAAGGAAGGGGCCTTTGTGACCCTTTCGAGCTGACCCCAGCTCTTCATCTCAGTTCTGATATTAGCTACCAGGGAAATACACCCCAAAGGCCACGTCACCTGACTAGGCTAGATGCCCCAAGTATGCTGGAGAGGGTTCTGGACCTGGGTTTTCCCAGTGGTCCCAACACGTGGAATGTCAGGACTCGGGCAGGAGCCACCCGCAGGGCCCATGCAGGCAACAGGGGCTCTGAGATCCCCGCCGTAGGGGATGTGTGCGGGGCTTCAGTCATGGCCCCCATGTTTCATGGAGCTCCAGTCGGGGAGGAGACTGGCGTTCCCACCTCAGATGAATGTCTGCATTGAAGGTTCAATGAGCAGGTGCAAGACAGGTGAATACATCTGGGTTGCCTGGGGCTGGGTGGGTCCAGGTGATGGGGTGACAGATACAGATGTACTACATTTTAGAGGTGAAAAACAGGACAAGTTGGAGCATCACGGGCAGGTGCCATCACACAAACCATCGTCCCTTATGCAAAGCTCAGAACATCTCAGTCTTTAAAAGCAGAATTTGCTCTTAGATTGAATGTGCTCTCTGACACCCACCAGAGTTCTGATATTAAGGTGTAGAAGAAAGTCTTACATGCTGGAAAGGAAAACTGAGCTTCTCACAAACTGTGATTAAAAGTGAGACAGAATTTCAAACTGGGCGGGAAGCCTGGACAGCATCGCTAAACTAGGACAATCCCGGTCAAGACAGGACGTATGGGGACCCTAGACAGATGCCACGTGGGCATTGTCTGGTTAGCTGAGGGGATCCCACAGGGTCTGGGGAGATTGCAGCTGGCAGCCTGGGAGCGGGTGGAGGCGAGACCAGGCTGGAGCAGGGTCCACCGCACTTCTATACTTGTGATCAGCTGTGTTGTTTCCTACCCATTCTTGGGGTCCTGTGTGTGAGTCCCTTGACTTTGGCCAGCTGCTGTCCCCAGAGGTCCACTGCCTGTGCAGAGGACAAGCTGAGTGGGAGAGAGGATCAGACTGGAGACCAGAGGGTCATTTAAGGTGATGCTCATGTGAGGATGATGACATGAGGGCAGGTCTTCACAGGAAAGACACTGGAGAGGTCAGATTGAAGCAGATCTGGGTGGAGAAGAGTTGTCAGTGGTGTGGAGACCTAAGGAAGAACATTCTAGGCACAGCACTCAGCACACTGCATTACCCACATGCACCAATAACAGGGCTTGTCAGCATCACCCACATGCACTGAGGCAGTCCCCAAATTCTTCTTGCCTGCTGACATCATAGCTCACACTACCGTGCGCTGCAGGAGCAGTGAGAAGTCATGAACAACCGCCTCCTCGTCCCAGATGCCTTCCTGAATGGCTGTGCCAATGAAGTGAAGTAGTTTGGAACCAAACACACACGGTGATGTTTGCATGATGACAGAATCACCTAAAGACTCATTTCCTAGACCATGTCTGACTGTGGAAAACAAAAACACAGACAAAACCTCCACAGGCTGGGTGTGCTCCTGGGACAGGCAGAGAACAGTGAGTGGCGGGAAGGGCTGACGCCGAGGACCCAGGACTTAGGGTGGGTTTGATTCTACTTACAAAAGCCTCTATTGCAAGTTATTAATAGGCAGGTATAGGAGTTGCATTGAGCGGACAGAAATCTTTTCATTTAGAACTGGGACTGTTGCATAGAGAAAACGTGTCCCTAATTTTGTGTTTAAGGCGCCCCACTTTGCCTCCCCATTTGAAGGTGGTAAATGCGCTTTGTAGTGATACGGCATATTACACTTGGCCAGCCACTTGAGAGCAACAAAGGATGAAATCGCCTGCAATTTGTCATGGTTTTTCTAACTATCAAAATAGCCTGCTTCCCATTGAAAGAAAATGCAAATGCATCAATCCTTTCTAATCAGAGTGATCTTGTGTTCATTTCATTAATTTGAAGCATAGAAGATGAGAATTGTTAGACCTGGAGTGAGAGGCAAATTGATTGATCTCTTTGCTTCCACCTCCTACTCCTTGCCCTTCTGAAATTGTAATTTAATTTTTTTTGTGGATGAAAATAGGCTTAGAAGATTTATTTTACTTTTTTAATTTCTTGACTGATTTTCCTGAGGCTGGGCTCTGTAGTTCAGCACCTAGAGATGACAAGGATTATAAGATTACCATCAAACTCACGAGTTTACCATTGCTTAGGTCTAAATAGAATTTTAGCAAAACTGGTTCTCTGTGTGATAGAAGTATGGGGAGCATTATTTCCATACCACGACTTTTCTTTTGTGGCTTCTATTCTTTGTGAAAATCTGGCCCGTAAAAATCTCTCTGGGGACAGGGTATAAAGTGACACCGTCAGGAGAATGATTTCAGGCACAGTCTAGCACTTGTGAAGATTCACAGTGATACATGGGTGGGCCCCCTTCTAAGCAGAACCGTTTAATAAAGATGCAGATTCATGAAACGATATGTGACATGGGAGTCTTGGTTTTTGGAAGACCACCTCATCGCAGTAAAGCCGACCTGCAGGGGCTGGAGTTCGGAGCTGGAGGGAGCATAGATCTTGCTGTCAGAGTTGTTGGCCGGTTCACGTGCTGGCTCCCTGTCGTCAGGGTGGCCTCTGCACGCTCCTCAGACCTCTGCTGTCCCGCTTGTGAGGGCCAGATGCGAGCATCCGTCTTCAGCCTCCCGTGAGGGTTAGACACGCGCATTGTGTGGGACTCGGGGTGGACACGGCAGGAAGCACAATTCGAGCATGATGTCGGCAGCAGTGACTCATAGCTGTGATGTAACTCCTGCAATGGGGCATATTTGCGGGCCAGGCAGAAGCCCACTAGGCTAACATAAGCTAAAAGGGGGCTGTTGGATGGATGGTGGGGAGGGGGAGGGTGGGAACTCACAGCTCTGTGTGTCTGAGACCAGAAACGGACCACTTGGACAGTCTCTGGCACTTTTGCTGGATAGTGCTCATTTCGCTCTTCCTTCTGTCCTTTTGTCCATCCACCTGACACTCAGAGTAGATCCTTGGCTGTCTTTGGGGAGGTGATGCTCTCCAGAAATAGTAAAATTAGGTCAAATCAGGCCTGGTTGTACAGGCTTATTTCGCTTCCTCCCCCACCTCCTTTTCTCAATGCCTTCTTTCCTATCTCTCTCCCTTATTCATCCATCTATCTATACATCCATCCGTCTATCCATCCATCCATCCCTCACCCAACCATCCACCAATTGATCCATGCATCCATTAATCCATCCATCCATCTCCCATAAATCCATCCATCCACCCCTCCATCCATCTGTCTGTCCATCTGTCCATCCATCCATCCCCCTTCCAGCCATCCATCAACTGATTGATCCATCCATTGATCCATCCAGCCATCTCCCATAAATCCATTCATCTGTTCATGTGTCTGTCCATCTGTCCATCCATCCATTCCCTATCCAGCTATCTGTCAATTGGTCCATCCATCCATTGATCCATCCATCCATCTCCCATAAATGCATCTATCCACCCCTCCGCCCATCTGTTTGTCCATCTGTCCATCCATCCCCCATCCAACCATCCATCAATTGATTGATCCATCCATCTGTCTAATCCCCAGTGATCTACTTAGGTATCACTCATCCTTCATCCATCCATTCATTTACCTGCTCATCCATCTACCTACTTACCATCCATCCATAATGGTCTTCGTGCCTGTTGTGTTCCAGGTCCCAGGCTGGTAACTAGAGAGACAGTTGCCCAAGACAGACCAGACCTTTGCCTGGTGAACTGACACTGTGGATTAGGGGACACAGGCGATAAATAAGTAAATCATTTCACATGGAGACAGGTATTGAAAAGGAAGTGAAACTGTAGTACAGTGGATGGGCCAGGACTCTGCTTTGGGCTCGGGGGGCTCAGTGAAGGCCTCTGAGCTGGCATTTGAACTGAGACCTGCAGGGGAAGGGCACCAGCCCTGGGAAGAACCTTCTGCTGACGGGGAGAAGTAGCCAGAATCTCTTTGAGTCTCTTCCTCCTCCCTGCGTTGTTGAGGTCATCTGGAAGTTTAGTTGCAGACTGCCTCATCATCACAGGATCTTGGGACATCAGGGTCACATTTCCCTGGCCCTGACCTTTGCCTCGACACCTGTCTCTGGGATCTCTGTGGGCGCCGTACTGCCAGCAGAGAGCGGCGAGCAGAAGTGCCCATGTTCTGCATGTCTCAGGCCGCTCCCTCAGAGCTCGTTTCTCCTTCACGTGAACGTGCGCGTGGGGCTGCAGCACAGGTTTCTGAGCATCTTGCCCAGGACAGAAGGTCGTGTCCCATCCCTTGTGCGGGCGGCCTCCTGGCAGGCAGGGGGAGCAGTTGGGGTGGCCTGTGTCTCTGGCTCCTTTAATTGGACCTCCTTCCCTCACCGGTCCCCCCAGTCCTGGGGTGGGCTCCTCTGGGCTGAACTCCGGGACTCTTCGTCCTGTGAGCGTTCTCTGGCCAGTTCCTGGTTGCTTCTCTGAGAGCCGTGGAACTTCGTGTCAGGTCATTGCTGTCTGTGGGTTTCAGCCACAACTGTCCCTCCCGCTACATCTTATTCGAGTCTGGACAGGGGAGAAAAGACAGAAACCAGCAAGGCATGCCTAATGGGGCAGATGTGCCATTGAGTACACATGGAAATAGCAAACTCCAGCTTTATCCCAGGACACCCAAGCCAAAAATAAATTTGGCAATGCAAGCAGAGGGTGGAGAAGACCTCGCGCTTGGGCAATTAGTGAGACAGGTGGGTGGTCAGCTGAGAGCAAGTTCAGTATGAACCAGTATGTGCAGGTGCCTGCCACAGCTTAGGGTCTTTTTGAGAGGAAGGAAGAGAGAGGAGGAAGATGTGAAGGGAGAGAGGGAGAGAGGGACAGAGGGAGGGAGGGAGGGAGGGAGGGAGGAAAGGAGGGAAGAAGGGGAGGAAAGGAGGGAAGAAGGGGAGGAAGCCCTGTTTGTTTGTTTTGATGGTTCCCCCAGTGGGGAGCAAGCCCTAGGAGTTGGGCTTTACATGGTCCACACTCTAGCTGCCAGCTTAGTGCCTTGAGCTACCGGCACAAACCTTTTAGCTTCTTTGAATCCTGGTGCAGCTCTGTGTAATGAAAGCTGCTGCTTGTGACGGCCCATGACTATATTTAAAACTTTTTATTTGGCAAGCATTAAGGATGATTGATAGCTTCATCTTTGCATTTCGTGGTTTCTAAATGTGGTGCTGTTTCTTGACATTTTCATTATACTAACTTTTATATCAGCTGGTGAACGGCAGCCCAGGAGACCCCGGCATTCTGAGATGTCAATTCTGGGTGCTATTTATAATATCCATCGAAGCACATTTGCAATATGGGCATATACTAAAAATATTGGCCATTTTAACTTCTATTTCCCCACTTAAACTTCAGTGATTAAAAAAAAATCAAACATAAGTATTAAATAAGAAAAAGCAGACCACTTTCAAAGGAAAGCTATCAGATCGATACTGGATTTTAATCCCCAAATCTAAATGCTAGAAGATAACGCAGCAAATGTAAGTATTTTAGAAGGAATAAAAAATTTTGCTGTTCAGCAAGATTTCTCTAGACTTTCTGTCTTTAAGTTTTCTAAGCTCATTTACTTAAATGAGAAAATAATAGTTATTTCAGAAGAATGGATTCCAACTCTTTGTATTCCATTTCTGAACAAAGAAATTACTTGTTAAATTCTCATCAACAGATGGCGGGATAATGAAGATGTGGCCGTGTACATACACATATTCACACACACAATGGAATACTATTAAGCTACAAAAAAGATGAAATCTGGCCATTTGCAACAGCTTGGTTGGAACTTGAGTTGATTATTCTACATGATACAAGTTAGAAACAGAAAGACAAATACTCATATGTGGAATATAAAGAAACAAAGCAAACAAACAGACAAAACACAACAAAGTAACTCCTGGAGTTACTTTGAGAGTCACTAGAGGAGGAATGGGGAGAGGGATCTGTTGGATGGTGCTGGAACTTTGGTGGCAGGTGCTGTGTTGTGTAAAGCTGCACTTCTGAAATATATGTAGCATTCCAAATTATTGGTATATCAGTTTAAAGATAAAGAAAAAAGGTAGATAAAAAAAACACTTAAACATTTCATTGGTTCATCTCTGCATATGGAAATATGAGTGCATTTTACTTTCTTTACACTTTTTCATATTATGTAAATTTAGCAACAAGAGTATGTATTATTTATATAGTCAGAGAAAGCTATTTCCATTTTGGAAAAAAAAAACCCACACTGCCTTATCTCTCTCTGAATTTCCACTCTAATTTTCTGTGTTAGCATTTTCTACAGAGTGTGCGGTGAAGGACAGCTTATGCAAGGTGTTTAATATGTATTTTGAATTTAAAAAAACGATTCCGAGGTCACATTTGGGGGAGGCCTCATTATTCAAGGTTGAGCTCTTTTCTTTCCCATGCAATATATTAGAATCTCCAGTGTTTGTTATTCTGATGTGCACTGTGACTCTTTCTGAAAGGGATGTACTATGTCATTTTTTAAGAATTCATTGACCATGGAACCCTTTTTTATATGAATTCCTTGAGAAGCTAGTATTCTGTGGGAAACATTTTGAGGCACAGTCATCTGTCCCCAAATTATTCATTTGATTAGGTTATCTCAGATTCCATCCAGACCCTCCAAGAGCTGATATAATTGGCTGGGACCTACATCAGTTCCCTTGGCCAGAATGTCCCAAACTCTCTCCTTACTTTCTTCTGATTCCACAGGTGATACTGCTCCATTTTCTTAAATCCCCATGTCAGGGACTGACTCAGTACTGTTCTGTCTCACCCAGATTTGACACTCAAAACCTTTTTAAGTCCTTGTTGCCTTCCCTCTACCCTCGCCTACACTGACAAAGTCATCTTTTCTAAATTTACTAATGATTTTGTAAGGGAGACAGGAATGAGTGGGGGATTTTCCTGCATATCCAAGAGCCAGCAGTGCAGATCTCTAGAATTCTCCGGCCTTACAGCCAATGGAGGATCTTTCGCTCTTATTTTTCCCTCATTTGATATACAAATGTTTTGGCTTTCCCCCTTCCAACCTCATAGCTCTTACTCCACTGTTTTCTTTTCATATCCCCAAATTTAACGTTTCTTTCTCCTCGAGAACTTGAAGACTTCTAGCTGGCTTCCCTTTGGAAGCTTACAGGGTTGTTAAAGCCCAGTGAGGCCGGAGAACAGATTCTGGGTCTCAGGGGTCCTTACCCTGGATGTGAGTTCACTCGCTCAGTGCTGTTCAGCTGGCGAGTCCTGCTTTTGAGATCTTTTCCAGAGCTCAGCGGGCGTCATTCACATCTGGAATGATGTTGGCTGCTACCCAGAGCTTAGAGTCCATTGCTCATGAAATAATAATTAGAGAAATTAACTGATCTTAATCTTTTTGGTCCTTTGTGAGTAGAAACGTTAGATTTGCTTTTCCCCCACGGCACCATGAAAAATGGGGAGATGTGGGAGTTTGGGCCTTTTTAGAAGTGTTTAAATGTTTAAAAACATGATAGAGAAGGATCAGCTGTTTTCTCACAGGTGTTATGGAGGCTGGTGTTCTTAATATAGTTAGACCATTTCAAGTTTTAACGCTGTTCAAAAAAATTCATGTCTACTTTTTAAAATTAATTTTTGTGTCATGTTGTAAAATAAGGACATAGTTTTAAAAAGTCAGATATCGAGTAAGGAAACTAGAAATTCCCTGATTTAGTTTGCCCAGAGGCAACTACTTTTGGATCTTAGCTTTTGTCCCTCATCTTCACATTTTAAATAGGATGCAGACCCTGCTCTCTTTACTTCATGAGTTTGGGAGCGCATTTTAGAGTTATTGTGGCGGTAATAACGGTTGTCCTCTCTCCCGTCCTAACTCTGCATAATGCATGTGTTGCTAGTTAAATCAGTGTTCGGGCTTACAGCACCGTGCCCAGCTGACCGTGTGTGCATTAAGATTGTGATCTAACGTTTTGTTTTCCTGAAATTGATATTTGCCTTGCTTTTTATCTGCTTAATTATTCAACATTTCCTCTTACCCTAGACTCTCAGTTTGACCTTGTGTACAAGGTCGCTTCCAGCAGGTAATCTCTTAGTGCCCATTTTCTTCCCAGACACCTTCCGTTCTCTGGGATTGGTGACTCTCTAGGCCTGTTGTATTGCTGTCAGTCAGTCTTGGCACTCTCCCTTTACTGTTATTTCTGGAATTTCATTCGCTCGTTTTCCGGATCTGAGTTTTCCTTATTCTGGCTTTGCTCCCTTGTTTTGGTGGAGCATGTCCTGTATGAGTTTCACCTAACAGGATATTGCAGCGACCGAGGGCATGACCTCAACACGCCTTCTCTTGCCTGGCGCTGCAGCAGTGCGGACGGGTGCTGGGTGCTGGTGGAAAAAGTCTCACATCTCAGGCTTTGAACCTTTTCAGGAAAGAAGACACATCCAGAATTCTGTTAGGGTCAAGAGAGGGTGTAATCTAGGAATCTGCCTTCAAGTGACCTCCCCAGTTCTCTTATTTTATCCTCCCTTCCCAGCTGTGTCAAGTGCTAAAAGATGGCCTCTGTGTCTTGGGGCTTAGGTTGCTTATTTCACCACAGGTTGACTTGAAAGTTCACGAGTATCAAACTCGAATTCTTACTCGTCCAGTTGTTTTAAATAAGTAGATTTTTTTTTTTGTTGTTTAACATTATGCCTTCCTGCTTTGCCTAATCTAAAAAATCTCCCCCAGCATCTACTGGGCATTGATGAGATTAACTTTGATTTATAAGACCCCCAACCACTGTTGCCCTTCTGACACCTCTGAGTCAGACTCCACACTGTGCTGTTACTTCACGGAGACATGGAACCCCTCTCTGTCCTCCCCACCACCTATCCCCCCGACCCCGATTTCCCTTACCCTCTTCCCTTCCTGCCTGGTGGCCCCCCCAGACCTTAAGCCCCTGGATGGTGTCATGTTGTGAGGGGCTTCTTCTCTCAGGCAACCTTGTCCAGGTGTCACTTGTCACAGCACCTGTTGTGTGTTCCTGCTTCTTTTGGTCTGTTTCCTTAGTCAGCCTCCAGATCTCTCACACTACCTAGGTCAGATCCGCCCTGGCCCCTAGAGCGCCCAGTGAGGCCCGTGCCTGAACCTCCTGGGGGTTCTGAGATACGCAGGGTCATTCCGGTTTCTCCGCTGCTGTTGCTGCCTTTTGGGGTCTGTCTTTCTCAGTTCTGCTCCATCAGCACCACCTGTCTGTATTTTAATGGCTTCTGAAGTTCGGCTGCCATCAGCATTCAGTCCACATTCATTCCTCTCTTCCGCCATCCTCACTCCTTCTTCCCATTCACCTGGGCTTCCTACTGGCTTATTTTTCTTTTCCTTTTCCCAGTGCACTTTCCCGGTGACACATCTTGCTTTGAATGCCTGAAAAAGGAGTATTTCTCCTTTGTTGAAGGCTGCTCTCTTGCTTATAGAATTCTAGGTTGGTGGTTCTTTTCTTTGAAGACTTTAAAAGTGGTTTCCCTCGTTTCTCTTAGATATTGACTGCCAGTGTTTTTGTTACTTCTTTGAAGGTAATATGTGTTTATATCCAGTTCTACCCCCTTACTGCTTTTAGGGTATTTCCTTTCCTCAGTGTTCTCCCTCCCTCCCCCCTCCCTTTCTCTCTCCCCACTTCCCCTGTCCACCCCACCCGCCACCAGCCTGACTTCGTAAGGCTTCTTGAATAGTTTGTGGTTTTGTATTTTGTTTTGAAGAATTCTCTGCCCCTATCTCTTCCACGCTATTTTCTTGTTTCTTTGTCTGGGACTTGAATCACATCTATCAGGCCTTTCCCTAATATCCTACATCTATTACTCTTTTGTGTTTATTTCTTAGTTTGGGTATTCGTTTTAGTTGGTTTTCTTCCAGTTTATTAGTTCTGTCTTCTACTGTATATTTTTTGCTCTTAAACCGTCTATCGAGTTATAAATTTTGGATATTTAAATTTTTTTATTTCTGTTTTTTTCTCTTTGATTACTTGTCATGGTGGTAATTAGTTATGAAATTCTTTTTATTTATTTTGTTCATTATGTTCTCTGTTTTCTTGGATACAGCAATTGTCTTGAAGCCAGCCAGCTAAATTCATTGATCTGATGGTTATCTGCTTAATCCAGTCAGATTGTTGAGTCTGGGCTGGTTTGCAGCCTGGGTAAGCAGTAATCTTATTCTGGGTAGTTTTGACATTTTAGGAATTTCAAGCGAAAGTCTTGTATTCTTCATCCCTTCCAACTGGAGTTTCCAAATGGTAATCTTTGTCTTCACTCTGTGTTTCTGTGACTTTTTGTTAGAATTCATGTCTTTTCCCCTCAGAATTTAAAAAATGTCCCGAGGGAGACTCCAGCCCTGTGCAGGGACCACTAGGCTCCACATAACAGCTGTGACAAGTTCCTGTCTCCTGTTCTGCCTAGAATTGGCCTAGGCTCTTAGCATAAAAGAAGCTGCAGAGTTTTGCTCTCCTCTGGGAGAGGTTCATTCCACACTGCTGTTTCTCTGAATTTCACTGCTCTGCTTTCAGAGAGTTGGTTTCCATATTTTATGTAGATTTCCAGTTCTTGAGGAGATCACTGATGCACAGCTAAGGATGCCCTCCTATCTGGAGGTAGAAGATGGCTACAGCCACGAGATGCCTTTACAGACATGAATCAAATGTAATTGCACCTCCTAATTGCCCCAGCCTGTCTGTCTGGAATCTTCATGCAGGTGAGGTGTACTAACACAGATTCCAAGTAATGGTGCCTGGAATGGTGTGTCTGGGAGGGTTCTGAGGTCCTAACCACATTCAACCAAGAGTGGTACCAAAGTACACGACCATCATCCTCTGAGTCATAAGGGGCAGTGACCATCTGTTTGCCTTTCCCGTGTTAGTTGAATAATTCCTCTTCACTAAGTGGTAGACATTTGGACAAGGTCCTTAAAGAAAAGGAAAGAACATTAAGTAAAATGCTGTTTTTATACATGGATAGCTGGTTCATAGAACGTATTGGATAACAGCTTAGATTTTTAGAGTGCTGTTATTCATGTTTTGATCAAATTCTGGGCTCTCTAAATTTTTAGTTTGTATAATGCCTGACTTTTTCCAGGATAGAATGTCTTTAAAATGAGTGTTGTAAATTTTGAATAAATTATCTCAATCATTATTCTAAAATGTTCTAAACTGTTTCTATTCTTACAGTTGTTAGTATGCCACATATTATTCCATTCTGATCTTTTCTTTTTTTTTTTTTTGCTGAGCAAAACATAATTGCTTTTGTGGAATATAGCTCTATTGATGGCGTAATCAAATATTAAAAATAGAACTGCAGGGTTTTGCAGAAAATGCAATTAAAGAAGCAGTGAATGCCTGTGTCATTTCACTCTTTTCACAGCTATTCTTTTCAGGCTAGAGCTATTAGAGAAAATCAAATCTTGATTTGAGATGATTTATATGGAAAATAGCCATGAATTATATTCGCAAGATAATATACACTACTTATATTTTGCCCACATGGAAGTTTGTCTTTTTGCTCAGATGATTACATGTAGGTTTGGAGATGTAGAACAAACAGTCTGACTTCAGTATGGAATCACGTCTGTGGTCTAGTTTTGTTGTTACCTGTTCGTAGAATTGGTTATGTTTCCCATTGTTGATTTTATAGTTTCCTAGATCTGCTTTCTTTATCCAGCTTGTTTCCTATCTTGGAGATGTGGTTCCTTTCTAAAAAAAATATTTTTATTAAACATTGTAAATATCAGTGCACCCTTGTGGTTCGGGAAACTGAGGCAGCTAAATTGCAGACCAGGGACCCGAGTTTGTGACACGAGGTGGGGGTGGGGGTCAGCAAATTGCACTGTCACACATCCATTGATGATTTTTGCCTGAATCAGTAATCACTATGAAAGCTGAAAAATGTTACTAAGTGTGTTCGTTGTCCTTGGCATCTGAGCGCTGCGGCAACAGCAGTCTGAATTGGTGAGGCTGTGTGGTACCTTCATTCTGTCTCTGCTGCTCCTGAAGCCCTGTTTGCCATCTCCAGAAGGTTCAGCTTCTGTCGAAGCTAAAAGTGTGTTTAGAGGGGTATGTTCCAAAGAAGAGCAAGAGCCATTTGATGAGGACATCAAATATACTGAAGTTGTTTCTGCCCATGATGTTCTGGTTCTCGGTAATAAAGCAGTTGCTAGTGAAATCTGTGCCATTTTGTGTAGTTTCTGTACCTTGCACTCTCATCACAGGAATCTTGTTCCTGGTCTTCTCTCCATTTGAACTCCTCGTCAGGCTCTTTTTTCATCTGGATATGGAATCAAGATCTGTAATTCTGAAACCAACCTTGGACTCTCGTCTCTGAAACCTCCATTTCTTTAGCAAATTGCACTCCGGGTTCAATCCCAGGATAAGGATTCTTGAAAGAAACTCGGTGAGAGGGTGCAGCTGGGCGGCATTGTAGCTGGCGCGGGGCTGTCTGTCTTCCCTCCTCTACATCTTCTCTTCTGGGTGATCTTGGCTTGATTCTGCTTCCTCAGTCTCTGATCTTTTCTGCAATTGGTGCCTAGCTCTTGGATTCTGAAACCAAATCTTGATTCTAGACTGTTCTATGATGATTTCTGAAGCAGGTGTTTGTTTGGTAACATAACTTGGGTAAGGTTTTTGGTTGAATACATTGATGAGGATTTCAATTGATCTTCTGTGAATTTGGTGCGATGGTGTCTATGATTGATTTTTGTGGTCTTATTTAGAGATCTGTTGTGGGCCATGTTGTGAGAAAGTCCTGAAGTTGGAGAATTCAACCAGGAGGCAGATCATCTTGAAGTCTAAGGACTCACCAAGACTTGTTTCTTTGTGAGAAGGAAGACAACGTGTATGTCATAGTTGATGCTTAATGAGATAGATAGTCATTGTGCAAGTCACAGCAAAAGTTGTCCCTTGATTTCTAATCTGTGACGCCAACTCAGTGCTCTCCGTCTACCTTTCCATATTCCCATGAGCAATTGTTATTTTAAGGAGTTTAGCAAAGTTTTAAAAACTGTAACAAAATTTGGTAGCAAAAAGGGAAGAGATGGTTCATGAGCGAAGTACTGTACAGAGGAGTTGTGACTGGAGAAATCTGATCAAAAGATAATCTGGAAATTGTAGATTTTTATAGAACTCTGGATCAAAAATCCAGGGAAGCAGACAATGGAGTAGGGGATGGAGGTCCTTTGAAAAATATTCTGATACAGCAGATAAATGTCTTTGGGAAACTCTGAATTGGACAGTGAGGGGTAGAGATCAACCTGTATTGGAATCGTAGATCCAAAAATGTTACTTTACTAGATGTAAAGCAAGACCAAGTTGAATGCACTCAGAATGAATTTATATATCTTGCATCTTATTAATTAATATGTAAAGAGAAAAAAATGTAGTCTATGAACATATTTCAGACCAGGGAAAAGGAATGATCATGTATAAAACTAAAATAATGTAGTAAAAGTATCCCGATGATAATTTCAGGAAATTGAGATCCTGGCTATGAGAAACTTTAGAAGATGGTTAATTTGCTGTTTCATTATAGACCTTATTAGATGCATATAAGTGGTAAAATTTCAGAGTAGAATCACTGCAAGAAAAGAAACAGATGCTAAATTCTCAATTGGTAAAATGACAAAAAAAAAAAAAAACAAAAAAACAGCAAGAGATGAAATATAGAAAATATGAGGTAACTGATACAGAAATTTAAAAAAATCCAAATATATTAATATAAATGGAGTAAAGTTACCTGTTAAAAAGATGTAAACTTAAAATCCAGTTGCATATTCCTTCAAGATTTACATCTTGACATTAAGAAATGGAAAGGTGGCCAAAATCAAGAAGTTTGAGAATACCAGTTTGCAGAGGAAAGTGTCAGGAACATTTATGGTGGTATTCAGGTTACTGTTACGACCTGTGAGAATGGCCTATGACAAAAACACTGTTGGTGAAGGTGTCGAGAAAAAGAAACTCTTTCATACTGTTAGTGGGATTGTATTTTATTACAGACTCAGTGGAATACAGTATGGAGATTCCTCATAAAAATAAAAATGGAACTATCACTTGATCTACCAACCCCACTTGTAGGTATTCGTCTGAGCAAACACACTAATCAGAAAAGATATTTGCACCCGTATGTTCATGACAGCACAGTTCACAATAGCCAAGGCAGGGAGTCAGCCTAAAGGCCTATCTGAGTAAAGAAGATATGGAATCTCAGTGGAATTCTACTCAGTTTATAAAAGATGAAATTTTGCCTTTTGGAACAACCTTGATAGAACTTGAGATGATTATGCTAAGCAAAATAAACCAGAACAAGAAAGAAAAAATACCGGACGGTTTCATTCACATGTGGAATATCAAGAAATGACCAAACCAACAATACACAACAAAGTTCTCAGAAATCTGATGCATGACTGTGGTTACCAGAGTGGGGATGTGGGGGGTGAGTAGGTAACCTGTGAAAGAGTGAGAATGATGGTGGTTCAGACACTAGAACTCTGGCGGTAGAGTGATGTGGCGGACATAGTGACTGAGGTGTGAACATGTTCTCCTGAGGCCAACAGAGTATTGTAAGTGAATGAAACAATTTTTTTAAAGCAAGCAAATTGGCGTTATCACTTTAGAATATACTGGAATACACTTGGCATTCTTTCATATAGTTGAACATGCTCATTACTTAGCAATTCCACTTTGAGCACATACCTTCCAGAAACTTCTGCCCTGTGTATCAGCATATTCATAAAAGTAGACAGTACATGATAGCGCCAACTGGAAACAGTGCTAATGTTCATCAGCAGAAGAATGGGAAGTTCATAAATGATCTGCTCTGACAAAGTGGGCTAATAATATTGCAGCAGAGGTGAATTGACCACAGCGACATGCAACAACACAGTAGTTGAGTTAGAATCCTGACTCTTGTGAGCCTGGATTATCCTGAAAGCAGTGACTGAGACCAGGGCTAGCTTGCGGGCCATTACCTGGGAAGCTTTCAGCATTGCAGGGAGCACCAGAGAGGTTAGGAGAGCAAGGGAGGGAAGGATGGTCAGTACTAGATGTGTCGTCGATTGGCCATTGTGGGTGACCGTGCCGGGGGCTGACGGGCCCCTGGGTGTAGTTATAGGGTGTATTTCAGATTTGTCTGCCTGAGGACCAGAGGTGGCAGGCCACTCATGAGGTGTTGTCCTCCCCCAGAGCAGCCCTCAGGGAGTAAGACAGGTGCATGAACTGAAGGACTGTTAGTGTCTGGAACACATCTGAAATACACAACTTTCCTATGATCCCACTTCTATCAAGTGCCAAGCGAGCCAAACCAAGATGCTAGTAGATAAACAAATATCCGAAAATAAGTTTTAAGATCAAGGGAAGGGGGTAATAAATACGAAGTTCCAAGGTGATGGTTGCAGGAGCACTGAGGTTAGAAACCCTTATTTTCAGGCAAAGTCTTAAATCAGGCAGGTCTGTGCTTCTCTGCTGAAAATGAAAAGCCAGGAAGGGAGGTAGGTGCCTTATTCAGGGACTACCTCAGCTCAAGGGCCTGATTCAGCTGAGTTGCCTTACTGTGTGATGACAAGAGAGCCATCGGGAAACCCGTGTGGCACTGGAGATCTTCTCAGCTATGCAGGGGCCTCTAGGGCCTCCAGTGTGATGGAAGTAAAATTACTGTGATATTTGGAACGAGAAAGTCAGAAGCAAGATGTGGAGAAATCACAGGAGAAAAGACTTTTTGTGGAAGATGAAAAACTAGTTAGAAGAGCAAGCTCACTGTCATCAAAGGAGATAAATAGGGTATAAAAATAATGTAATTCTAGATGGGATCCAAAATTCCAGATGTTATTAACAAAGAATGAGAAGTCTCAGCATAATTGTGTTTATTAAAAACTCTTTTCTAGTCCATAGAAGCTTTCACAAGTACAGTTTACTCTTGACTGAAATCCAGAGTTGTGTAGGGAAAGAAGGAACTAAAGACTGAAAGCTTCCCAGCAAAAATTCAAGCTGTGTCTGTACATACTAGGTAGTGGAACAAGTCAACTGTAAGAAGTTATTTTGGGGAACCATCTGGTAAATTTGAGTAAGGATGAGGTTTTTACATGATGTTAAGATATTAATAGTGATTTCTAGATGTATTAAATGTGTTAGTGACTTTGGGCTGAAATAAAGGTATTGCTGTAAAGTGAAGTCAAATTTATTGATTATGAGATCATTTAGAATTAAGTGGAAGATTTAAACCTGGAGATTTAAACCTGGGGGAAAAGCCTGCATGGTCACACCTCTGCATTATAGAAATTTGGTGTTGGTGTTTTATACCAATTATGCAGAAGGATTACATACAGTGAAAGAGTACATTAATTATCCCGTATTAAAGAGAGTAAGTCAAGGGAGACATTTGGTTAATTTTTAACATATTTGGTTAAAGGATAAATATGCCATTTGGTTGTGAGAAATGCAAAAGATGAAAGTTATTAATTATTTTCCTAAAAATCTCTCTCTATGACTGGAGAATCTCTCTACAATCAGGTCATATGGTCAGATATGCATCTTATTTTCTGTCCTTCAAGAATCTGTAGATACGGCTGGGACTCCTTTGACATCCTGATTATATTTTTGTTAATTTTCAGCCTTCACAGTGACCACAGAGCTTTGCAGCTATTGTTTTTGTTTATAGTGTGTGGTTACACTGAGAAATGTCCATTTTTAGTGATGCATATTGACAAATTCAGGGTGAAATGTCACCATGTATACAGTTTATCTTAAAAAGGAAAAGAGATGAAATGAATATGGCAAAATCCTTCATCAAGGTGATAGGTTAATGAGATAGTTTGAAGAAGGCAGGCAGGAATGAAAGTAAGTAGGCAGGCAGACAGGAAGATAGAGAGCGGAGGAAGAAGGAAGCAGCACTTTAATTTATTTACTTGTTCTTTTTGGTTGTTCCCTTCGGCCCCAGCATGTAAATCTGGATCCTGGGGCTTTTGATGGACTATGCTGGAGCCACAGACTTAACACCTGAGCCACCAAGGTGTACCTGATTCAATATTTTTTATCTTGTTTTTCTCGCTATTTGAAGTTGAGGAAGTTGAAGTTTTGGACAAAAAAGGCCAGGATGTTGGAAATGGGGAGAAAAAGACACAAGAAGGTAGACCAAAGGATAGAAATAGAAATGGCAGAGATCAAAGGATGTGAGGAAAGCGATCCTAACACAATCGGGATGCAAGACTGTTTCCAGAATGGAAAGATAAGAGACTTTAGACTCACAGAGTGCCCAGTTCTTTTCCCCAAGAATGAGAACAGAGGTCCTCTCACCACTGGGCAGGTTCACGTGTTACGACCCGGACCCAGGGGTCACCCATCATCGATGTTCTGTTGGGATTAGAAGCCCTCACCCTTGAAGCCCACTCTTTTCCATCTCCCAGGACCCCCTTTCCAGCCTTATTCACCTTCCTCTAATGTGTCCCTGACTAGCAGACCTCTTGATTTCGCTCAGCTTTGGACTCCCAGGCCCCTTGCTCCCCAGTGCTAGCTCTGCAAGGGAGGCACTGGCTGTCACTTCTCACTGCCAAGCCCCCCGTGCCTGCAGTGCCTGGTGAATGCTTGTTAATGAAGAATCAGACTTCTCAGCAGCCACAGTTGAGGTCAGAGCATAGCAAACCACTGCCTAAAGCATGCTAAGGGAAGTCATCAAAAACCTAGAAATTCTATCCCTGTGTGATCAGTCTTTAAACCATGTGGGTGTAAGGGGTGCTGACCCCACCGCACACTGTAGTTATCCCTTGGTGTCAGTGGGGAATTGGTTCCGAACTTCCTCAGAGACCAAAATCCAAGGGTCTTCTCGAGTCGGCCCTCCGACACCCCTGTAATGTCATAGTTTGGTTGAATCTGTGAATTCACAACCTGGGGATTAGGGAGGGTCAACTGTATTCATTGGAGAAAACCCCTTTGAGTTGACCCGCACAGTTCAAATCCACGTTGTTCAAGGATTGACTATATATCAGATACACAGGTCTCAACATTGTTACCTACCATGAGTGAGTTCTTACTCTGGAAGTTACCGGGGGGTGTGGTCCATTAAAAAATTAGGGCGAAAATGAGAAAAAAGAAAATATGGGGTGAAGGAAACTGACTGTGGCCCAGGAAAGAGAGACGAAGGGGAATCCCTGGGGGCCTGACCAGGTCAGGAGGAACAGGGGATAGAGCCCCAAGAGGCACACATCCAAAAAATCAAAATGGCTGAGGCTCTGAATATGCTCAAACATAGTGAAGAGGAGACTCTTGGGTTTGTAGGAAACTTGGAATGAATTGATGATTGCTCTGGAGAAGACATAAGTGAAAAATGAGGCAGTTAGACCCAATTAAAAATTGTTGGGTGCGCTAAGGTGGCCTAGTGATCTAGTGTACCTGGGAATTGTCCCACATGCCTCCCAAGGTCCTGGGTTCAAGACCTAGGATGGGGGAATGGCCAGTGTGAGCAACTACACAAAAAAAGAATAAAAAGAGCTCTTCCTCCTCCTCTCTCTTCCTGCCTGCCTTCCCCTCTTCATTCCTACTTGTACTTTTCCTTAAAAAAAAAAAAAAAAAAAAAAAGTTGTGTGATTTTAAAAGACACTGTAATTAGAGTACTCCTAGTGACTCAGTTATAGATTTTACACACACTCACACACCCATGCACCCACACACACACACATTTTAAAAGAGAGGATGGATGGGAGAGAAGGAAGGAGCAATTTTTCAAGGAAAAAAGAGGAAGCACTGCTTTTATTTTTGGTTGTCTGCTCCCACACCCCCCAGGCCCTGGGTCTCAAACCCTGTATCCTTAACCTTTTCACATGGTCCACACCCCAGCTGCCAGCTTAGTGCCTGAGCCACCAGGGCTTGCTAGGTATTTACACATTATAGTCATGTGAACACTTATTACTGAAAAAAAAAAAGAGCTGTTAGCATGCTGGAGCTGGGAAAGGAGAAAGGGCGAGGAAGTGTGTGGGCTTGGCGGTGTCTGGGGTGGGTGCAAATTGCTGGGAAAGTGAAAATCTTCTGCTTTCAGAATCAGCAGTCAGTCAGAGCACCAAGTTGAGAAACTTGAAAGTAAATACTAGAGGGAACAGCAAAATAATTGTGGCAGGTTCTCTAGGGGGCAACTTGACTTTTCAAATCATGAGAGTCACTTCGATCAGAAAAAATTCAGTTAAGTATTCATGCATTTATGAGTTTGTTCAAAAATATTGTACTGATGTTACTGGCATTTAATGTTCATGCTTGAAAATGTGTATAGACTCATAGTAGATGGCTTTTAAATGAATGGCAGTATTTTACAGTGGAATACCATTCAGTTCCGCCATTAAAACAATGTCAATAAACATTTACAGAATGTCATGAAATACAATATTGTAATGAGGGGAGGCTATGGGCAGCACTATGGCCCAACTTTCATTAAAAAAAAAAAAATCTATTTAAAAGAATCCAACCTCATATTAATAGAGGTTACAGAGCCATGAGACATACCTGGCTTCATTTCCATTTTCTTCCTTTAGCTTACCTGCCATTCCTGATTTCTTTTGCATTTGAACTTGCACTGCTTTGGGGAAATCTGGAGCCTGGCCCTGTGGGCTGAGCATTCCAGTGATTAGCTACTTAGAGCCCGGGACAGGGAGGTAGGTAGAGGGCCCTGGATGAGGCTGGACAGTGGTCAGGGAGACGCTAGGACTGAAGTTTTGGGACTGACTGCCAGGACAGAAGAAATTCTTGGGAGGAAAAAGTGACCCTTGGAAGGGTGACTGAATGGTCAGGGCGCCCTTACGGGTCCAGTCCCCTGGGCTCTCGTGGGTAGGAATTCGGAGGAGGGGCCATGCTCTGCGGCAGAGGTAACTCAGAAGACTCAGCTCAGGGGCATAGCGTGTGGCGCTGGGCAAACCCAGGCAAAGGCGCCCTCATCGAACAGCCCTGGACTGGTGTTTGCACCACTCGTGTGTGCTTTATCACATTGGGTGGAACAGCCGACCCTTATTCATAATCACTTGAAGATGAAGGCACAGTTTGTTTGCCAGACAGGTTCACTTTCTGTTGTAATTCCAGTGGATTGCAAAAGTTGATGTGGGTCCATGAATCTACTTGCATAATTATCCTCTGATAGCTTTTCATTACTCTCAATGCGATTTTAATGGAATTAATGTTCTGTATCAACAGATACATTGATTTTACTGTTGTGCAAAGAGAAGATTTTAAAAGAAGAGAACGTGATTTGCAAAGTGTATATGATATTGTTTGTCTGTCTTCTATTTGTTTTATTTACCCCCCAGCCCCTGGTCTTGAATAGAGGTGCTTAGGCTTCATGTGGTCTGCACCTGAGCCGCCTCAGTCGCCTGAGCCACAAGATGTGCTTGTATAATATTTTTATCGAAACCGACGATGTGCCTGCCCACTTGTTATTTTATTTACCACTTTGGGCTGAGAGAAGGGGCGAGACAGGAGGTTTTTACCTAAGTGTGGTTGGAATTTATATTCAAAACTTGAATTGATGTCTTAAAAATGAGAGTTCTTCTCCATCCAAGAGCAGCAGCCCATGTAGAATTGCTATGGCCACTTCACTGGTAGTTTTTGGTGCAGACCAGGCCTCCCTTTTCACCCCTCCCTGTATGTCAACCCCAGTCACCATGTGAGTGAATCTGGTTTTCTGTCCCCATACTCAGGTCTGCAGGACCCTCCAGTGCAAGCATTGGAATTAGGTCCCATCCACCTCCCCCACCGGCAGAAGGTAGCATTAGAGGGGGCGTTTCCCACTTCCCTGGTGAAGCCTGCCCGCTTCAGAGTCAGAGCCTGCTGTCCTTAGCTGGAGTTGAATAAAGTGTTTTCTTTATCATGTATAAACATGGTAACTAGGGACTTTCGAGGAGGAAATCAAACTCCTATTCTCAGAGATGATCATGGGTGTCTTTGGGATTCGTGACTGGTGTTTTTACTTTTCTGTGTTCTGGCTTGTGTATTGACTTACTTAATAGAAGGGATGTTACCCCTCCTCCAGCCACTGTATAGTCTACTTTTCCTTTTCTTTTATGTACTTGGAACATTTCCACATGGCTCTAAATATCCTTCCATTGCTGATTTAATGCAGCAGTTGGGAATGGTCCAATAAATAGAAGCAGTTTCCTTTTGCTGAACACCAAATTATTTCCCATTGTCAAAATCATAAATAACACTTTGATTAATAACCTGGAATTCTTAGAAGTGGAATTCAAGATTCACACAGGTTTGCATAGTCTAAAATATTCATGACATAATTGACACTGCGGTGAAAGGTTAGGATTACAGAAAGTTCCGCTGTAAAAGCAAATGTGCCTTCACCTCCTCCCTAATGTAGGTCTCCATCCTTAAGTTTCTTGCGAGTCCTTCCAGAGAGAAACCTTTAATGTACATACTAGCACCCAGAATTTCTTTTTGTTTAGACACATGGGATCATTCTCTGCACAGTTTTTGTCTTCTTTATCAATTATTTATCTTGGAGATAACTTCCACCTGGGCATAAACAGATCCACCTCAGATTTCGTAATGCATATACTCACATGTAAATAGCAAAGTTTCCTTATCTAGGCCTTTACATTGCTCCCTGATTACAAGTTTTTGCAGAAAATCTCTTTGCTTATTTGACTTGGTGTACTCCTGGTAGTAAATCCCCACAGGCTGAATTCCCAGTAGTGAAATCATTGACTGTGAATGTGTCTATTTTCTATACTGAGAGATTTATGAAATTACCCCAAGGAAGGCTATACCAACAAAATTATGTCTCCAAGGGACTATCTTCCCTCTGTCCTTGCCATACTGGGTTTTATCAGCTTTTACCAAAACATTGACGGTCTGTTTGATAAAAAATATTTATCTTGTTGTTTTGACTTGCTTTTGAAAAGTTGTCATTGGCTTGAAGCACCCTTTTATGTATCCACCATCCAATAAAAATATGAGCCTCTTTGGGGGCAGTGGATCAGATGAGAAAAGTTGGGGGACCGCAAAAGGCACAGACCCCCGGTATTAAAATCAGTGACTCCTGGAAAAAGCATGTAGAGATGGTGACCGTAGTTAATGACATGGAGCTGCATGTTTGAAAGTAAATCTAAAAGTTCTTACAAGTAAAAAATGCGTTGGAACTATATATGGTGATAGACACTAACTAGATTTATTGTAATGATCATTTTGCAATCTTTACAAATATCAAACCATTATGTTATACACCTGAAATGAATATTTTAGACATCATTGTACCTCAGTTAAAAAGTGAGCATCCTATTCATGATCCTTAGTCATTTTTTCTACCCAGTTGTTCCTTTTTCTTATAAATTTATATGAACTCATTGCTAATTAAGAAAATCAACCTTTTGCCTATTACATGTATCATAAAATCATGGTCTGTGATTTTATATCCACATTAAGTCTCTTGCTTTGGTAACATTCCTTAGGAACCACCTCAGAACTCAATGGTGGGAAGTCGCCAGCCTTTCTCTATGTCTCTGGATTTGCATGTCAGCTGAGTGGTTTCAATGAGGCTGGAAGCTTGGGTTTCGGTCTGCGCCATGTCTATTCTGGGGCCCAGGCTAAAGGTGTAGTGGCCGCCTTGACTGTGTCCTTCTCAGGGCCAGGAGAAGGAATGGAATGCAGGGGACAAATGGCAATGCTACTGAGCAATGGGCTTTTTGTCCTACACCAGAACCACTGATATTCGATATTTGTGGCCCTGGGTTTTTGAGGAAAGAAAGGGCTTAAATGCATGTCAACAGGCAAGGAGACTGGAGCCCAGGCTTATCTCTGATTGGGAGTGGGGGTGAGAATTGCAGGGTTGGTGACAGAAGAACAGAGAGACCCCTGCTTGGCAGGGCTTTCCGGGTCAGTTCAGCACTCCCGATGGCCATGGCCGGGAAGATCTGAGTTAACACCGGTTCCTCGTCATGGAGGAACCTCTTGCTCTGATCCGTTTTTTCCTTTATAACTTTGATTCCTAGGCAGCAATTTTTCATTCAAGGGAACTTGCAGGTCATTAGGAGGAGCCTGGGTGGCCCATACTCATGGCAGGGGACCTGTAGCTGCAATATCTGAAAGAAAACATTCTTCAAGTACATTTATACCAAACAGGCTTGGACAGAAAAACAGTGTGGTTTCTAGTCTACGAGAAGTAGGCTCGCTAGCCAAAGTCAGTCAGCCACAGAAGACTAGGTGAAAACTGTAAGACTGAACAAGAAACTGTTTTACCCAAGGTCTCAGCTCAAGTCTTAGGTCAATGAAACATCACCATGCAAGAGGCACTCTGGCCATCCACCTTCGGTTCACATTACGCTAAGTAATTCTTGGCTATGATGATGATTAAAATAAAAACGTAACAATCCTGTAATTAAGGAAAGTTAACCATTCTGTTGACTGGTGCTGGTTTAGTGCCAGCTTCAGTGACATGAGATGCTGACCAAGAGGCAAACTGTGATGCCACCAGAGCCTTGAGGGGGAGGGCAGGTACCACCTCCACCAATTTGGTCAAGTGAGTCCATGACCAAGTCCAACACTGGGCGAGGCCGGGGCCTCCCCACACTCTCCAGAGACTTTCACATCACACGTTAAAGGCACAGACTTGTACTTCTGATACAGTGAGAGTAAGAGCAAAGATTCAATCTCCCACAGGCAGGTGTTTTTTAATACAGAAATTGTTACGATTCATTAATATTTTCAATTAGGACTCTCTTTCTCATGCCTCAGAAGACTAACTTCTTTTCCAGACAGCTTTTCAAAAGTTCCCTATGTGCCTCTACGAAGTTCATTTATTTATTTTTTAAATCTGCTTCTTCTGGAATTTATGTTGCTATAAAAAGTGAGATAGATGTTACATTTTCTTTCTTTCCAAGTGGCTAGGCAGTTGTCCCAGTATTTTCAGTGAGAATAGACTTTATTTTCCCTGCTGTAATATTGTGATTAGAATTGCTTGGAACTTTTTCTTTACCTAATCCTTTCTGTTTTAAAACATGACTACTTTGTGCACCAAATAACGAAGTGTTTCATCTCCTCAGTAAATGTTTTAAGATTTTCTTGATATTGTTGTCCATTTCTTATTAGTATGCTTGTTTCAAGACATTCTCTCCCTTTTTGTTTGAATGAAATCTTGAATTTTATTCTCTCTCACCATCGTTTGCTGTACGTCTATAGGAAAACTATTATTTTTCTGTTCAGCAAAAGAGTGCGTGCTGTAGAGTTCTTTTTCTATCTTGGAGGAAGTCATTTGAGGAGGAAAGTAACTTTCCTTGTGGATGTTCTGAGTTTGACGCATAGGCTTGTCCTCCAGCAGGGTGATGCAGCCTCCCCAGGGAAGTGCCCTGGACAAAGTTGGGAGTCACAGGCTGGGAGCAAACGAGTGGGAGAGGGCATGATGGGTGGAGAAAGATCCTGAGGGAAGGAAGTGACACAAAAATACAAACTACAAACGGTGTGGCTGGAGGGGCGTGGAGCCAGACTGTAGATTTACTGGAAGAGAGCCGAGATGCACACAGAGGGCTGAAGCCTTGCCTGCCGGAGCGAGCCCTGCTGTGTAACCTCAGGGAGGCCAGACAAAAAGAACCACACAGAGAGAAAAGAAAAGCAAGGCCGGATAATGTAGGGGGCTTAACCACTCCATGAAGCTGGTGGAAGAATTTTGCCTAGCACAGTCCTGGAGCCTGAAAGGCTTTGGAAGCTGGGGCGTCCCTAGACGTCCTTTATTCTGGGCAGCTCAAATAGGATCTGTTCCATTTTTGCACTCACAATTCTTTCTGCAGACATGTGGTGAACAGTGGTTTCTGGTGGTACATTGCTTCCTCCTGTAGTTCCTGGGCACGCCTGCCATATGTTTTGCGAGGTGATTGGCTTTCAAGTCTGCTTCTAGAAGGACTTTGCACTACCTATAATGTTGCATTACAGTGCCTTTGAACCACATTTGAAGATCTGAAGAAAAATTTTGATTTGAGGCAGCGAAAGAACTTTTTATTCTTAGAGGATAATATTTTAAGAGCTAATTTATTCCAGGCCTGTGTGTCCAGAGAGCAGGACCAATCAAACAGGAAGGTCTTAGGCTCTAAAGATGCCATTACTTCCTGGCAATCTGTTATCCCTTTCATCACTCTCAACAGCAGGAAGTTCCTTCTTACTTCTAATTTTATCTCTTGCCTCTATTTAGGCGGGTGGGGAGATGGAGGAAAGAGAGGGTTGGCCACCTCCTAACAGCTCACAGGTGCTTGAAAAGTTAAGCCTCCTCTCTCTGAGAAGTATCATGCCTTTCGCATTCTTTTTGGCTTTTCTTTCACAGCTACTTAATTATACATTACCCTTCTCTGACCCTCTTCAATTTCTTCATATTCTTTGCAAACTGTGGGCTTCGAATAATAATAGTGGAAATGAAATGGAACGTAGTTTCACGAGATGCGGTAATTTCACAGCTAACTCGATTCATCAGCGGCACAAAGAAACCCGCAGTTCCGGAGGCGTCAGAACAGGCATGGGGATCTTCACTGGTAGCTGAAACTGAGCAAAAAGCACTCAAATTAAGACGGGATGTTTCGGAGCAGAGTGTACCCCTGCCCCCGCCCTTTGGATTCCAGCAGAAGCTCCTGCATCTGGGCTCTGGAAGTCTCCTCTCAGCCATTCTGACGTGACCCCACCCTCCACTCACCGGCCCCCTGCTCTGCTGATCCTTCTGTATTACAGGGGCATGGAAGTCTGCCCCTTCTGGAGAGATTTGGGAGATGTGGGTATTTGGGGACAATAATACAAGAGCCCACTCTAGATGAAATAGCATATTCGTAAGCTTAGGTTACCATACAAAATACCACAGACTGTGGGGTTTAAACCACAGAAATTTCTTTTCTCATAGATCTGGAGGCTGGACTCTGACACCAGGGTGCTGGTGTGGTCAGGTTCTTCCAGAACTGTCTTCCTGGATTGCAGGTGGCTGTTTTCTAGTTGTATCATCACATGTCCGGTCCGTGTTGTGTGTGTGGGGAGGGAGAGACTGCTTTCTCTTTGTCTTCCTATAAGACCACCATGCCACCTGAGAGACTGGCTATTATCCCAAAATCTGGAAACAGCACATGCTGGCGAGGATGTGGAGAAAAGGGAACACTTTTGCACTGTTGCTGGGAGTGAAAATTGGTACAATCCCTATGGAGAACAGTTCAGAGATTCCTCAGAAATTTGAAGATGAAAATCCTATATGATATGGCCATCCCACTTCTGGGTGTTTACCCAAAAGACACAAAAACACTCATTCATAGAGATTTATTCACCCCCATGATTATGGCGGCCCTGTTCACAGTAGCTAAGAACTGGAAACTACCTAAGTACCCAATATCAGGTGAGTAAATAAAGAAGATGTGGTCCATATACACAATGGAATACTACACAGCCCTTAGAAGAGTTGAAATCCTGTCATTTGAACCAACATGGAGGGATTTAGAGGGGATGATGCTAAGTGAAACAAGTCAAAAGAAGAAAGTAGACACCAGATGACCTCATTCATAGGTTAAATGTGAAGACAAAACAAAGGAACAGGTGACACAAAAGCAACCCTTGGACACTTGCAACAGAACTGAGGTTGCCGACGGGAAATGGGGCGGGAGGTTGGGGAGGGGGAAGAAGTGGTGGCGGAGCCCACTGGACGATGGTGAAGAACACTTGCTGATTAACCTAACCCTAATGACCATCTGAAGGTCTTATCTCTAGATCCCATCACACTGAGGGTCTGGACTTCAACATGTGGATTGGGCAGGACACAAATATTATATTTCTACTATCAGCAACCTATAGCTGGGAAAGAATCAAATTTCCCTACAGAAAGAGAAAGACACAGCTTTCCAGCTCAGTGTGGCATTCATATTCTGAGGTGATTGCTGATGCCACGGCCTTCTGCAACGCTCTCCCCTCGAGTAGATATGATGGGACCCAATGCCTACGACCCTGTCCCAGTGTCATCATCTTGAAGTGATACTGCCTGCTACACCTTGATTCAGGCTGTGAGACCCTAGTCATCACAGCAAAGTCCCATCTAGACTTTTGACCGAAGGAAAATATGAGTTAATAAATGGATGTGAGTTAAGCTATAGAGCTTATGGTCATTTGGAAAACAGCAAGAGAAATCTGTCGCGGAGAGTCCAGTGTTGGTGGGGGAGTGTGACAGACGGGGTAATGGGGAGAGAATGGCAGAGAGGGGTTTCAGTGGCATCGTGGAAGAAGAATTAGTGAGACGGGGCCTCTGAGAGGCATATGACAACAGTAGTCAAAGGTTTGGGGCTGGGACACAGGGAGAAGAGAGGACTTTGGGAGACGAGGGGATGGGGAAAAGGTGGTCAGTGTTGACTGTGTTTGGAAGATGTGCGTGTGCTGAAGAAAACATGTATATGTGAGAGCAGCGCCCTGCTGAGCTCTCTGTGGTTTGTGTTTGTGTTTTTGTTGTGTGTGAATAAGATTCAAGTCTTGTGTATCAGCTACTGGTCCAGATGGTTTGGGAACTCAGACTGAGGTGAGCATGGTGCAGGGAGGTGCTGCACGCTGCCAAGCTGCTGCTTGAGGATGAATCAGGTTCTGTGACCCAGGGAACCTAGGGCGTTTGTTCAGTAGAGTGCTCTCCTTCTGGGTGGGGTCAGTCTTTTTGGAATCCCACAGGAAAATTCAGCCAAGCCTCTGTAGCCTGGCTCCCACCTCCTGGCCCTGCCCATGGCAGAAAAGTTGGGCTGATTTAGCTTTACAGGATACCTTGCATGAAGATACTAGGACCTCACTTATAATGGCGCCTCCCCCAAACAGTGCTGTGTTGAAGGGGGAGCCCCACCGACACCTCCTCCTCACTGTGTCTGGCTGAATGCTGGGGGCATGGGAGAGGGGGCCACCTTCAGGATTCGAGCGGAGTGATGAGGAGGGGTGTCATTGTGGAAGGTAGGGATGATAAGAGGGAGGTGGGGTTGGAGACGTAAGGTTGCAGATGCATTTTGGACACGTTGAGGTGGCAAGTGACCCCAGGAGAAGAGCCTGGGACAGTGTGATTCGGAGGTCAGCGGGGAGCTCTGGGCTGGAGCATGACCTGCAGGAGGGAGCCTGATGACAGCTGTATCTCCAAAGGAGCCATGGGGTAGGGGAGACCAAGGGCTAAGGACGGGCGACAAGGCAGCCAGAGGACATCAAGGGGTGACAGCCTGGAAGAGTGGCAGCTTGGGGCAGGAAGATGAGGTCAGTCTCCACCTCAAGGTGGTGACTTTGCTCGTCTCTTGCATTTGTTGCGCCCCCTGGCCATCTTGGGATGAAGCGTCTGCAGCGCTGGATGGCAGGGGATCAGGGTGGCCATGTCTTCATGGTCCCTTGGCCCTGTTTGGACATAGGATACCAGGGAATGTGGCTCAGTGGCCAGTGTGTGCCTCGGGAGCATGGAGTTGGGGGCTGCTGGGAGAAAGGCAGCTGGAGGCTGAGGGGGGTTCTTCTGAGATACTGAACCCGAGGTTATTCATGTGATGAGGGCAACAGGGAGGGACCAGAAGAGAGGGGAAAACTGGAAAGAGGTCCTGGAGGTGCGCCCTGGTGGAGTAGTGGTTAGGTCCGCTACCTCCAGCTGAGTGTGCAGTCCATACGCATCCCAAGGATCCAGGTTTGAGGCCCAGGGCCTGGGGGAGCAACAAAAATGAACAACTAAATAAAATGTATGAAGTGCTTCTTCCTCCTCTCTGCTGCCTGCCTGCTCGCCTTCATTCCTGCTGCACCTTTCCTTTAAAAAAGGGTGAGGGGAGAGACAAAGAAAGAAGGAGGTCCTAACTTGGGCCAGGCTCCAGGACCTGGGGTGCTGGAGGGCAGGGGCTGGCCTGGGGAGCCTTGGCATCGTGGTGTTGGCCTCTGACAGTCTGGGAGCCTCCTCCCGGGACTCTGGCATTCTCAGCGGTGGGAAGCTTAGCTGAGAGGGCAGGGGGGCCCTGCAGGGGCTGAGGACACAGGGATGTAGAAGGATAAAGGGGCCTGCCTCATCCTTGATGGCCAGATCCCACGAGGCACGCCGGAGGCTGGTAACTTGTTCTGTGGGGACAGTTTGCAGTTCCCCAAACAGTGCTTTCCACCCTCCCTGTGATTGTTCCCTTGCACAGGTCGGAGTGGAACTGCACCTGCACTCTTCAGTGCGTAGGGGACCCTGGATCTCTCCGGTGGAGTGCGAGGGACTGGCGACTGGGGGCGGGACATGCCTCTCAAGGTGGCACCTCATTGCAACTGCATTCGGGAGTCTGCTATTTTCTAGAAGCCTTCTTTTTGACTATTCCTTACTAAGTGGCTTACCTTCCTGCCCGTTCGTCCCTCCAGGTGCTGCTGTCCGGGCTCATTGGCGTGGTCTCCTGGAAAAGGCCTCTCTCCCTGGTGGTAAGTCACACCCAGTCTTGGTGACCATCTCTGGGGCCAGTGCTTGAAACGAAATGCTGGCTTATTTGCAGAAAGTAGGCTACACCCTTATCAAAATGTAATCTCTGTGCGGTCAGCACGTTTAGGTGGAATAAAATGAAAACGTTTCTGGCCCGTTTCTGGGCGTCCCTCCCGGGTCTGCCTCCGATGCTCAGGGACCAGCCCCTGTCGCTTCGTTCTGCATCCTCCTTGAGGTGGAGACGTTTTAATAATCGTGGATGCAGGTGTTTCTCTAAGACGTGAAAACATGTTGGGGTGAGCGCCTGTGCTTACGCCGGACCAACCATCCGGACCCTCAATCAGGACCCACAATCTGGACCCTCAATCAGGACCCACAATCTGGACCCACAATCAGGACACACAATCAGGACCCTCAGTCCAGACTTGCTTGATCAGGGTTCGCGCAGCGGGAGCGCTGTGTGCTTGGATGCTGGTGAGATGCCGAAGGGGATTTAGTTGAAAAAAGCTTGAAGACAGGCAGCCTGAACCCTTTCTCAACCGCTGCCGCTGGGGCACCCTGCAGGGAAGGGCGGGGAGGTGAGGACATCTGTTCCCTTCCAGGCCGCCCGAGCCGACGTGGGTGTCATCTGTGTCTGTGTTCCCCTCGTGAGTGTGTTTCTCTGTCGGTGTCAGCACCAGAGGCAGAGCGTTTCTGGCTTTTGACGGATATTGAAAAAGACAGCGTGGCTTTTTTCTTCGTTTGTAGTAATCAATTATTTAAAATCTCTTCTTTAAGTGATTAGACTTGGAAATAATGACATGTGCTAAATATTAATGGAAATAGAAAAAAGACCCACACGTCTGTCTGTGAAAAGACCTCCATCTACATGCAGCGTCCATGACGCCCTTTAAATGCACCAGCAGCCTCTCCTATAGTAGGCGGTGAGATTTCCTTTTAAAAAATGGTTTTTCTTTTTGATGTAGAAATGTTCTCACATGCATAAAAGTAGAGAACCTGGCATAATGCACCTCTGTGTGCCCTGCATCTGTTTTCTACACATTTCAACACTGTCTTGTTGAAAGTAAGTCCTAGACAGTGTGTCAAAGAAGCTGACGTGTGTGTGTGTGTGTGTGTGTGTGTGTGTGTGTGTGCAGAGAGAAGCCAACAGACGCACAGGGGTGGGTCTTGATGTCCTCTAACTGTGCCATGGAGCGACTTCGGGGCTCCCTTTGGGGAACAGGGACAGTCCGCTTCCTGCCTCCTAACCTTCCCCCATCCTCTGATGCTGCCCCCAGATCACAGAAAAGCCACCCTCCTTTGGGTGGAATAAGAGGTGCAGGGCTCCCACCAGCAGCCATCCCTCACTTCTGCCCCCATCCTGGACTCCAGGATGAAGATCCTCACAGGACGGAGCATTTTCCCTCAAAGGATGCCAGTGACCTCGAGCTGATGAGACTGTTATCCATGTGGGTGGCTGGGCTCATGGTCCCCCCCAGAGCAGTGGGGTGGGGTCACAGGGCTCCCCCTGGAGGAGGGACGGAGCGCCGGCTGCTACAGCAGAGCTCTCCCTGTGCCCACTCTGGCTGTAGGTCTCTACACCCATTGCTGTGTCCTCCCCAGCCCCGGGCCCAGGAGAAGTTGCTCTTCTAACCTGACTGTTCAGTTCTTTGCTTGGGGAGATCAGGGCTTTGTTCTGCCAATGTTAGTGACTGTAACAGACCCCAGACTCTTCAGTGACGTAACACTGTCCTGCGTGCTTCCTGCCGGCATCCAAGGGGGAGTTCAGGTACCGGCCTGCTCCTCTCCACAAGAGATTCAGAGACCCCAGTTGCCTCTAGAGCCTGAGCATTTTAGTGAAAATGGAGGGAGAATGACTGAAGAAACCTGCTTCTTCATATCCTCGGCCTGAAAGTGCCACTTACTGCTTGTACTTTGGACCTGGGGGAGATCTTGTCACGTGGTCCAGCCAGTCAGGAAGGAGGAAGAAAAGGTGGCCCCTCTTGAGAAAGGCAGCCTTGGGGACAGGCAAGCAGTGGGCTGTTTCTATTGTAAGAAGTTTCTTCTCCCTGTATCAGTCGAGTGGTGCAATCTTTTGTTCACTCTCTAAACTCACTCTCTGAAGAATGACCACTGATCTGGTCTGGTCTCCAGTTTAATTTAAGGGGAGAAAAAGCATTCACTGTGACAGTGGATGGAGGAAAATATACAAGATGCAGGTATATTAGGGTTCTCCAGAAAAATATAACTAATAGGATGTTTTCTCCTATCTTTATTTTCTAAAGATACAGATACAGATATAGATATAGGTAAGATTTGTTTTAGGAATTGATTCATACAGTGTACAGGCTAACAGATCCTAAATCTGCAGGGTAACCAGTAGGCTAAACACTCAGGACTTGACATTGAGCTTGGGCCTGCAGGCTGTCCAAAGGCAAAGTTTCTTTGCCTTGGAGGAGGTCAGTCTTTTTTCTCTTAAGACTTTCACCTGATTAGATGAGGTCCACTCCCATTTTTAAGGTAATCTACTTTACTCAGAAGTCTCCTGATTTAAATGTTAATCTTGGCACCCTGGTGGAGCAGTGGTTAGGTCACTCACCTCCAAAGGAACAAGCCAAAGACCCCTGGATTCAGGTTCCAGATCTAGGGGGAAGCAACCAGTGTGAACAACTAAATGAAAATAAAGCTGCTTCTTCCTCCTCTCTCCCTACCTGCCTGCCTACTTACCCTTTTTCCTGCCTGCACCTTTCCTTAAAAGTTAAAAACAATGTTTTTCTTTTCTAAAAAGAAAGTCTTCTCATCAATGTCCACACTAGTGCTTGACTTAGTAACAGGATACTACGACCTGACTAGGTTGACATATAAAAGTAGCCATCACAACAGAGTTCTAGAAATATGACCCAAAGTGTTCCATTTAAAATAATTCTAGTGAAGATAATGAAAAATGATAGTAGCCACTCCCTGCATGTGACCGCGCACCTTTATACCCATCACCACGCTGGCAGGAGTTGGTTCTCATGGTTACGGAGACAGGGAGGCCCGGCTTGTGAGTATGGACCTAGGACTCCGCTCCGAAGCTCTGACTCCAGAAGTTTCCTTTTCTCTCATGGTCTCCAGACCACAGAAGCATAACTTTTAAGTATTGGCTCATACAGTGTGGAGGATGACAAGTCCTAAATCTGCAGAGTGGTGGTCAGGCCAGCAGAGTCTCCCAGAGACCCTTCCCTGAGCTGCCTTGTGGGTCTTCTCTTGATACATAGCTCTGACCTACACTTCTCGAAACTCATCATTTCTCCCCTAAACTTGTCCCCTTTCTAGTATTTTCTGGCTTTGCTGATGCAGACACAACACCCACCCAACCTAGAATGGGAGAGTCACTCTTACCCCCTCTCCTCCCTGACCTTCCATGCATTCACAGGATCTTGCATTTTACTAGTTTCATGTTCATCCTCTTGGCCCACTCTTCTCTGTTCCTTGAGCCTCCTGTCCTAGGGCAAAGCCATTCTCACAGGATGCTGCAGAATTGGGTTTATCTCACGCACTCACTCACACTCTAAAATGTTAACAGGGCTCTATTACTTTCCTTTATATAATTGGGGTTACCTGCATGACATATGAGACCTGATAGTGCAGGTCACCCTCCCGGCCCAGCCTCATCTCCGAGACCTGGACACTGGAGTTCCTGCCCCTTGCCTGCCCTACCCCATCTGAAACACCCTCCCAGGCTCCCCTTTCCTCTGCCTGTGCCCTTTCACCTCATGAAGGCCCCCACGTCGCTGCTTCCTGAGAATCCTCCCTGTCTGCAGGCTGGGGTGGGTTCCCCTCTGCACCTCAGGGTCAGATCTGTCACCATGTGCTCTGTGTCGTTAGAGAAGCCCGAGTTCTGTCCAGAGTAATGTGTGCGGCATGTCTGCCATCTGCTTAGCTCTTTCTCACAGTGTGCTGGGGCTCCCTGAGCATAACAGCCTGCAGCCCTCAAAGCAGACACTGTTTTAGCCCCATTTTCCAGAGACGAAAGGAAGATTTAGAAAGACAAGTTCCTTGCCTCAGGTTTCACAGCAGAACGACTTGAAATCTCAATTGAAATAATTCTTTTATCCCAAGCTCTTGCTTCTCTCTTTTCCCCTATGGTACCTTTCCAGCTTCCCGGGAGGGTCAAAGGGAAGGTGTCACTGTGCTGTCCTGGTTTACTGCTGGCGGGTCACAGCCTGTGCCCCACTGTGACAGCCAGAGAGAGGGGCCCTCTCAGAAGGGAGAGTCTGTCCTCAGGGGTGACCGGAAGATACAGCCTTGACCCTTGCTGCTCTGGGGCGCTGCACATCACTGTAGGAGCTGACTGGACAAGGACAGGACAGACGGTCACCCTGATGCTGGATTTGGAGGCTGTTGTTGGTCTACTGGAAAATTTTCCCTCTGAAGGACTGGTGAACACGGGCCTCTCAGAGTCTTGGTTAGATCTTCTTCCTCCTCACCACTCAGAGCCTCCAAGGTGGGCAGAGTGAGATGGGAGAGACGATGTCACTTCTCTCCCAGACCAGCTGTGTGTTGCCGGGTGGCCTCTGTGAGGAAGGAGGAGGCCGGAGGCTCAGCGGGCTGTCCGACGAGGACGAGGAAGGAGCTCGCCCCTACAGACTATGCATGAGATCCAGGAGGGAGAAAAGAAGGGAAGTGCTGTGACTTGTGCCATATGTTATGTAAGAGCCTTTCCACATGCTGAAAACTGGTGTCACCAGTGTCAAAGACTGTACTTTCACATGACTGTGCTGGCGTGTTTTTTATCAGCTCGGTGTCTCTTAGGGTTGGAGGCCTGTGATTAGTGTCTTCCTTATGTGAAACTCTAGAAGGTTCTACATTCTGCTGGATGCCAGTTAGGAATCAGATGATACCATTCTGGCTTAGATACTTTTTCGAAAGATTCAGTGAAACGTCTTATGATTGCTTAAAGGTTCATAATGTGGATAGTCACACATAATCACAGGTAGTGAAGTAAAAGAAGAACTTGGGTGGTGAAGTAGCACTAAGCTGCCCCTTGGGCTGTGTTAATAACTAATGAGAGAATAATGACTTTGGGGTTAAACATAGTTTTTCGAGTTTATTTTTATAAATAACAAAGTATAGTTTGTCTTGTGTATTTTCTTTGAAAACAAAGGAAATCTGTATTAAAAAAAACGAGTCTGTAAGGTTATGAGTACCACGTAGAGCTAGCGGCGTGTTTAGTAGCACTGTTCACATTTTGTATTACACACGGCATCCGAGGAGCCTGGCTTTTGGGCTCATTCAGAGGGCGGCTCACTTTTTTTGCAGCACTTTATCAACCCCTGCAAGAATAGGTATCTGTCAAGGTTCCATCCGAGAAGTAGGATGTCTAGGAGACAGCGACAAGCTTCTCTGTGAGCAGATGCTGTGACACTCCTTTGGCCTCACTGTCCATTACAGAAACCACATCCTCCTGGTCTTAGGTGATTAAGTGCTGCTGCCTGGCTCCTGCCACCTTGGGATTCCATCATCCTTATTGCATTTAAGGGTCTTCGTTTGTGATTTCTGGTCTAGAGAATAGTCCCACAGAGCTCTTTGGGGATATCCTGGGGCTCCCCTCATGGATGTGTTTCTCACGGTCGTGGTGAAAGCTGTATTCTCTGGCTCCTCCAGGGATGGGTGAACGGGTCTTACATGATCAATACTCTTGATCATTCCAGTCTCCCTAAGCCTGTAGACTCTTTTCTTTGTGGCACACGAAGGAAGTCTGGCATTTCAGCTTCATTACCAAAACCCACCTTTGGGTTCATATTTCAGCCAGAAAGCAAAATGTTAGAGTCCTTCCTTCAGCCAAGACATTGCATATCAGAATCTCTTGTTAGTGGGCCCCTATCAACAAGTCTGTCCCAATCCAACTGTATCTTCCCTCTACTTGGGTCCTCGGCCATCAATGGTTAGTCAGGAGGTGACCCAGCCTCGAGCTGTGAGACAGTCTTCAGGCTGCAGGACAGATATGGGGAAACCTGCATGCTCACCGAGTTAAGCTGAGAATCTGAGAATTCTACGGTGGCTAGAGTTCACAGGATGAAGTGCAGAGAGGAAAGATCTGGAACAGGGGCAGAAAGTTCTGTTGATCTTAAGAGGACCCCATATGAGTATTTGAGCTGATGCTTACCAACTTTTTCATGTGAGGGAAAAGCATGAGGCCAGGAAAGAACCATCTGAGAAGATTAGAGGGAATATTACCAGGAGAAGAAGCAGGATTTCTCTACCAAGCAGAATGGAAAACCTCATGGTCCGTTGGGCTAGTGTGTCAAGCACTTGGAAGAATCTTGTGTCAGTGGTGGGGAATAATTAGCCCCACACTAAATAGTGCTCGAGTTCCACTTGACAAATAGTAAAAGCAAAATCTAAAGGAATCAAGTGATTTGCAGGTCATTTAAATCTGTTCCAGAACAAAGTTCATGCATGTTCAAGGAATACAAAAATATCCAGCATCCATCAAGATAATATTTACAATGTCTGGCGTCCAATCAAAGTCAACTAAGCATGCAAAGAAACAGGAAAAAACAGCGTGAAATGAGGAGAAAAAGAAACTGAAATGGGTTCAAAATTGATCCAGATGTTAGAAACAGCAGACAAGGACATTAGCTTGTTGTTACGACTATTCCAGTTTTTCAAAAAGTTAAGTTGAGACAGGAAGGTATTAACACCTAGCTGAACTTGCAGTGATGAAAACTTCCACTTAAGAGAGGAAAGATTCATTTGGTGAGATTAATAACACATTAGATGAGCAATGAAAAGATTAGTGAACCCAAAGATACTGCAATAGAAATGACTGTAAAAATGAGGCGGATAGAGGACAATTTTGTAAAATATGAAAAGAGAATTAGTGAGCTGTGTGGGACAATTTCAAGAAGCCTAATATATGTAGATGGGAGTTACTGAAAGAGTGGTGATGCACAGAAGAAATATTTGAAGAAACAATGACCAGCTATTTTTACACAATTGGAGAAAAATGTTTAAGCCCACAGATCCTAGAAACTCAGTAGATACAGAGAACAGGAAGTAGGAAATAAAAAGCACACCAGTGTACTGTGGGATTTATAACATGTATAAGTGGATGATATGAAAACATAGTTTAAAGAGGAGGGGTAGAGGTATATACAATCCAAAGTTCTTAATCTTTGTGTGAAGAATATAATATCACTTAAAGGAAAACTGTGTTAAGTTAAAGATGTATATCATAAACCCTAAATTAAAAAAGGGAATTGTCTAATAAGCCAACAAATGAAGTAAAATCGAGCCATAAAATTATCCAATTCATCCAGGAAAAAGGAAATTTGTAGCAAGGAAGAGATGAGACAGAAAAAAAAAACAAATAGCATTTGAATTTTTCTGTGAATCCTTGTTCAAATCTTTTATCTGTTTTTCTGTCAGACTGTGTTTTTATTGATTTGTGGGATTTCTTCATATAGTAATTCTTTTGTGTTAAATGCCTAATATTTTATCCTAGTCTGTTGTCTGCCTTTGTCTTTTAATTTTTAATGGAGTCTTTTTTTTCAGGAAGATGAAATTGTTAGCCTTTTTATCTTGCAAAATCTGTTGTTTCGTTTCTTATGTGACTTCTTATTTTGTAAGATCTCTTCATAATTCTGAAATCATTTTCTTGTGTATTTCTAAGGCGTTTATATTTTGATTTTTATGTTTAGGTAATTGATTCAAAACTTATTTTTTACACATGGTGTGCAGTATGCTTTCTCTTTTCCAAATGGGTAGATGTTCCTCTAATACCATTTTTAAAATGTTCAGCATTTCTCACATTCTCATCACTGCAATGGACATGGGTCTCTTTATTAATCTCTGTTCTATCCTCATGTACCTATAAATCCATTTCTAAGCCAATTGTACATTATTTTATTTGTAGCTTTATAAGAAGTCACCCTTTCATCTTTTCATAATTTTCTCAGCTACTTTTGTAAATTTTAGAATCTGCATGAAAAGTTGTTATACTGCTAATGTTTTGGCTTTTATTGGGATTGTGTTGGTTTTATACATTAATGGATCTATAATAATGGATGAGTAATCTCTGTAGTACTGAGAAATGGAAATATGTTTTCTTTCATAATTTCTACAAAGATACTGTATTAACCTTATATCTGTTACAGCATTTCATAGTGAATTATTGTACTATTTCTAATTATTTGTCTATTGAATATTTCAAGAGAAATTTTCTGGGGAAATTTCTTCCATTAGTTTTTTGATTATATCTCATCTCATAATTCTTTGCTTTCTTGAGTTTATCCTACTTGGAAAAGGTGAGTGAATGTTCTACCTGCTGACTTGATGCTATAGAATTCTTAATATATTCTAACATCTCCCTTTACTTTCTGGGATATTTCTTCTGTCTTATTTTCTTGATAACTAATTTGGGCCTCAGCCATATCTATACTACTGTTTGACCTTTCTTTTGAATTTTTATTTTTGACAGATAGCATGCTATTTTTGAAGAACTCTGTTGTTCTCTATTTGCTTGTTTTTTCATAGCAATCTGTCCACATTTTATAAAACACTTACTTTATGGGTACAGTCTCCTTCAACAATACTGATTACTATTTTGCTTATAAGATTCCCTTACTACTGGTATTCTTAACTCCCCCCACAGGTCATTTGGCCTCTTTACTTACCTAGGTCTTCTTCATGATGTTTGTTTTACTCAAATATTTAGGCCATCCTTGGTTATCCTGTTTATATTACAAAAGATGGACTATGTTGATGGTTATAGGCAACTGGTGTGGTTGGTTGATTGGCTTCTTGTGTTTTTTATGGGGGCGGGATAAAAACAGTTCATAATTACTCCCCAAGGCCCCCGTCCCAATAGGCCTGGCTAGAATGCAAAGGCATCTTTGAGATCTGTAGAAGTGGGAGATCCCTGTCGATTGGCAGAATCTACTTCAGGCTTCCTGGGAGATGAGGTAGGCTCAGGAAGGAGACTTTGAGTTTGTTTTCCACCAGGCAAAGCTGTCTTTCCCTTCTCTCACTCCAGCTTCAGTATCCGTTGTGAAGACTCAGTAGTACAAGCTGTGCTTGTCCTGACTGCTCCTGCTGCAAGTTGGTGGTCATGGTCATGGTCAAGATGACAATGATGATGATGGAAATGATGATGATGATAATGACAATGATCATGATTGTCATGATGATAATGATGATGATGATGATGGTAGTTGTGGTCATGATGATGATGATGATGATGATGGTAGTTGTGGTCATGATGATGATGATGATGATGATGGTAGTTGTGGTCATGACGATGATGATGATGATAGTTACGGTCACCACAATTCAATGATGATGGTCATGGTCATGATGGTGATCATGATGGTCCTAGTAACTATGATGGTGGTGATGGTGATGATAACAACAGGATGATGATGATAACGACCACAGTAGTAATCACAGATGCTGGTTGATTGTTCTCTGTTCCAGAAATTCTTTAAAGTAATGTTCTATAGTGTGAATACAGTAAGATTTAGTCATATCTAAAGTTTTGCAGCTAGTAAATGGCAGTGCTCAGGTTTAAAAATAGGCAATATGTTTCGGTGCCCTTAACCTCAGTGTTCTTTCATCTTGCCTGTACGTTAGAGCCACCTGAGGTCCTTGAAACAGTCCTACTCTAGGCCATTCTGTCATTTCCATTGAACTGCCATTACAGCAAGCATGGATATAAAACTATGTGTTTTCAAGTGTTCATATCACTGAGTTCTCATGGATGCTGGTGAGACACCTCTGCTTCCATTTCACCAGGAAGAAGATCTGTGACATAGGATAGGCATATGGGGGTCAGGAGTGGGCTTTCCACCAGCCCAGGCCAACTGGCCCTGTGAGCTCCGCTCTTAGCCCCTGCACCACACTGCTTTCCTTGAAACTTTAACAACAGCAAATCTCTTTAGCTTACAAAGACATAAATTCAGCTTCTTTAAGAGTGAAGAACTATTGCAGCAAACTAAGTAAAATACATTTATGTCCAATTTGTTATTTCATGGTTTCCTTTGAATTAACACTTGCCAAATAGGAGGTTTTTTTGCTTTGTTTTTTTCTTTATTTTGATTAACCAACACATACAAAAAAAAATTTAAAAAGAAAGGAAGGGGAAAATAATATAAAAATAAAAATACTAAACCTTTCCACCACATGAACCCAATCCTTACCCCCTTCTCCTCTGGCAACCACAGTCTTGCTGTCATAGTCCAAAAGTTTATTTTAATTTTATTTTCTTCTTTTATTTGCATTACTTCTTGATATTACCATGAAAGGCAAGATCATCCAATATTTGTCTTTCTCCTGTGGACTCACTTCACTCAGCAGTATAGCTTGAGGTTTCTGCATGTCGTGATAGATGGAAACATTTTCTGTTTTATGGCTGAATAGTGTTCCACTATGTGTCTATCACCTTTCTTTACCCATCCAGCTATTGATTTAGGGAATTTAGGCTGTTTCTTTATCTTGGCTTTTATAAATAGTTTTGTAATAAACATATGTGTGCGTATCTCTCTTCAAGTTAATACTTCCATATTCTCCAGAGAGATACCAGAAGTGAGATTGCTGGATCGTAAAGTTCTGTTTTTAAGTTTTTTGAGGAGCCTCCATACCATTTCCCAAAGTGGCTTCACGAAGCTGTACTTCTGACAATGGCCAACAAGGGTCCTTTTCTTCATATCCTCGCCAACACTTGTCATTTCAATGAGGATGACATTGCATTGTAGTTTCGATTTGTGTTTCTCTAATAATAAGTGATGAAGAGCATTTCTATGCCTCCCGGACATCTCTGTCTGTATCGGGGAATTGTATACCAGACTGTATTGCATTTATTGCAGTAAGCACGTGGGTGTTTCTTAAGCTGCAGAAAGCATTCTGTCCCTAAACAACCCAAGTGTATGGCTCCAAGGTCCACGATCAGCTCCCCTGCGATGCTGGGCGCTGGTCAGAGCATTTGTAGTTCTTTGAAACTTAATTCACTGGCACTGTTGTGGGGGTCGCATAATTAATTGTAAGTGTAGAGAACCCCATAACTGTATATTTATACTTAAGTACAAATGACTGATTTTTATCAATATCAGTTTAATTGGAACTCCCTAGACAATGGAAGAAAAAAGTGTTTTGATTGTCTTTCCATTCAGCTTGGATTCTGTTATTTTTTGCGCTTCAGAACTGCAGTGTTTCATGAAACATGCAAATGTCAAGGAACTGGAAGTGTATGATGAATTCATGTCAGCCTGAATCCGTTTTTTCTCTCTTCATTGCTATGTTGATCATTTTCCAATGTAAGAAAGCTTAAAATCTTATGCTGAATATATTAACTTAAAAAAATATTTTTACATTTTTGTGCTAACAGAAGTGTTTCCTGCTGCGCCCGTCAGAAATTCAGTCTCACGTTCACTACAGATTTGTGTGTGGCCATATTTTATGGAAAAATAAATATGAGTCACTTTAACCTTTAATATGAGTTATAGAAAACCTGTAGGGCTTTCTTTCAAGCCCATGAATTGAGCTCAAATATAACTTTAATTTGCTATTTAAAAATATAGGTGAGTTAAAGGTTAATATATTTAATGTAAATGTATTTGGAGCCATTATTTATTCAGAAAATTCAGGATAAATCCACTCTGGGAGTTTCTTACAGTCAAGATTGTGACCTCTCTTCAGGAGAATGGATCTTGCTGCATCCCAGGAAAGATGAGCCTGCGGTCATGAACTATTGCAGGGAAAGAGGAGGTAGGGTGTACACATATTTCTACAGGTCCTTGAAAAATGCACAATTTTGCTCTGCCAATAGAGCAGTTTTAAGTATCCAAAACCCCCTGTTTTGTTTGTGAAAATGACTAATAACACTTCTCTTTAGCCACCAGTATTACATTTCATCAGGGAAAAATAATCCAGGAACTGTGACTGAAATGGACTAATTAAATTATCGCACAAGGAAACCAGTCAAGGCCAAGTAAAATTAAAAATGGTCATTGATAAAATATCTCCTTTTATTAAAACATGAGAGTCATTTACATTTGCTCCAGTCACTTCACTTCTAACTATACATTCTTTTATTTGGATCCATCAGGCACATTTTTAATTGACAATGTAATAAAGCTTGCTTTTTGCAAGAGACAGTGAACCTGGGAAGGAAGATTAAAAACAAGATACCTAGGAAGATCGTCAATGCTTAAAGGCACAATGAAGTAATAAATGCGTTCATTGCACCTGGAAACAGTCATAATAGACTTCTCCCTGGCTGTGACTTCTCAATAACTGTCGAGAGTCTTCTACAAAATGAATTATTCCCGAACCCGTAACTGGACAGGGCAGTCTGTGCCCAGGAAGGCAGAGAGACCAGGGGAAACTGAGGTTGGTCTGAGCCACACTGAGATCATGGGGGCGGGGACATCTTTGGGACTTTGCTAACTCCATCCTGCAGATGTCCCTGTGTGTGCGTCGGCATGGATTGAGTCCAGGTCTCTCTCTGCTTTTCTGCATGTGCATCGAGTGGTTTACATGTAACCCTGTCCATTGGTTGACGTCACATGAGATCTATGCAGTTGGACCCTGATCGGTTTCTTGACTATAATAAACCATGTAATATCCTCAGTTGTCGGTATCACGACATTGAAGGATGTTTCCAGATGAGAAGAGTTGGCCCAGCTTCTGCTCACTGAGGCTTGATTACGTGTTTCCTGGTGCCTGTCAGCAGGTGACCTTTGCTTGTGTCATCCTGGGCTGACCAGTGTCCTGTGTCGTTTATTCTGTCTTCCCTGGACTTGGCATGACGTGGTCTGCGTGAGTGTCTGTCAGGCTCAGGCTCAGACCCCTCCAGGTGACTAAGCAGCATTGTGCACAGCACTGAGCTAGGATGAGTTGGCGACAGAGATGCATGAGGCCTGGCTTTGCCTCCTAGAAGTGTGGATTCTAGATGAGAAGATGTGAGCTGGGGAAACAGGAACCACACAGAAGCTGATTAGATTAGCAGTGTAACTAATGTAAACTTAATAGGTGAAGAAATGAATGGTATGTAGTTTTTATTCGGAAAAGCAGAAGGAAGCTGATGCCTGCCTGCTGTTTTGGAACACTGGGCAAAAGCCACCCTCCAAGAAGAGTACCCTCTATGACAAGTGAAAAGGGTTATATAGTGGAGCATGTGGAAGCCTGACCAGAGAAATCTAGGTCTCTTGGATTTCAAGGGGTCTTCTTTATTTTTTAAGAGAAGAAGGAAGAAGAAAAGAGCAAAGGAAGGGAGAAAAGGAGGGAAGGGAGTAAGAAGCATTTTTATTTGCTTATTTTTGGTTCCTCCTCCCTTCCCCTGCCCCAGCCCTGCTCGTGAACCTGAGTCCTTGGGCTTTTCCTGGTCCACACGGCAGCTGTCTCAGCTGCCTGAGCCATAAGGGCACAGCCTCAAGGGGTCTGCTTTTCATTTTTTTTCATTAGGTTCTACTGCTTCCCTGAGAGTCGACTGAAGTGGGAGAAGACCGATTCACAGTGCACCCACAGTGAGAATGGGATTCAGATGATCTACTTAGAGAATTGGTCTGGGGTAGGTGGATTGAAAAGTGGATCCTTGAAGGCAAGAATCACATAAACAGAATCCTTGAAACAAGAAAAGTAAAAGCCCAAGAGTCCAAGAACAAATCCAACTGCAGACACTTCGGGGAGGAAGGAACAGAAGTGGTTGAACTACCAACTGGTTCCTGAGTCTTCTCTCTGCCTCCGGGTTCTTCTTAGCCTGTGCTTGAGCATCAGAAGATGGGAGGCTCCCCCGGGCAGCCCTGGCTGTCCGTGGAGTAGCTTCTTAGAAGTGCTTCTTGTTGATGCCCCAGGAGAACAGCTCCTTGATCCTGATGAACCATGTGCCCTGACACCGACCCAGTCCCTGGATGCTTATGTTCTGAAAAATAGAGAACCAGCTGTCAGGGCAAGAGGGCCCTCTGTCTCCTGGTGGAAGTTGTTTAGGCAGAATGTTCTAACTGACTGTAGCTGATCGGGGAGGAGATGAAGGGTAACCTCTGAACTGAGAGTGCGGGGTGCAGTGACGAGTGACATGCTGTGTGTTTTGCTATGTTGGCTTCTTAGCTCACTGTATTAGCAGTGAGTCTTGCAGATGTCACCACCTTTTGTTTATAGAGATATATCAAAAGTATCTACAGTTCACAAGAAAGGAAGCATCGCCTTTAGCCTGTTCCTGACGAGAATGACACTCTGATGGCCTTAGAAATCCCTGCCTCCTCTGAAAAACGCCTCCCTTGCTAATGGACTTCCTTTGCCCTGGGGTCTTCATGGTCTCCTAGTAGGAAAAAGTCGTTAAGAAAAGAAATCTAATATGCTATGGTAGTTCTAATATAAGGAAAGTAATGAAATGAAGTGTCACTAGATTCAAAATGCATATTCTTTCAGAAAGAAGGTAATTACTATTATAAAGATATAGCATTAGAAAAATTATGACGGCTGAGAAGTATGTGATATGTCTGTCTGTGGCACAGTTAATTTTAAAAGTATTACCAGGCATACAAATCATCAGAATAAAATGCTGAACTGTACTAATTGAAAGTGAATTTAATATGCAATTTTGAGGAGCTTTCTCTACTTATCCTGCTTGAAAAAAAAATGGTAACTTATAGGCTATTAGTTACCAGATTCTCTTTCAGCTGTCCAACCTCTTTTAATAAAGAATATTACTCATAGACCTTATCTGTGAGCCCTGAATAATTTCATGGTGTGATGGCAATATCGGAACACCTATATTTTACCCTGACTGGTATGTGTGTTGAATCAAATTGCCGTAGGTTTCAATTTTGATGAAAATGAAATATTCTGATAAGAATTGAAAGGAAGACTCAAAGTTTTCAAATTTGATTGTCTTGCTTTTCACTTTGTGTGGTTCAGCCATAGATAGAGAAATTGGTTGAAATAGCACTCGATAGGCCACATTATCTAATAACTAATAGAAGTTTTAAAGATTAGTTTCATTGATTATTTGCAGATTGATTTAAGAGGAAAAAGGAACTTGTCTGCCTTTTTCCCTGTGTGTGGTATTGTTACCAAACATAGGTCTTAATGATTTTCCCCCCAGCAATGTGAGCATTAGATTCATATTCTAGAAAACCTGGAAAATGTAGAGAAAGACCTGAAAAAATATCTGTGGGGTTCTGCACCCCCCACCCCCACCAGCATTCATTCTTTCTGCATTATGCCACTTCATATAAAATGGTCTTGACCTATTAACCACACACATACATATCCCTGAATACTTTATATTAATGAAATCACATGCTGTATTCGATGATTTGCTTTTTTTAAATTAAACATGAGAGTTGTGGGTTCATCCATGTTTGGGCATGTATAGATGAATTCTGTTGCTGCTGTAGTATTTCATGTGAATATATCACAATGTGTTTGTCTCTCCTACTTTGGGGGGCAAATGAGCCATTTGTATCAGTTGTTGGCTGTGTGAACTGAGCTGCTATGAATGCTTAATACCAGCCTCCAAATGTAAGGGATCATCTGGTGTAGCAGTTAGATGTGGGAAAGCCGATCATGGAGAATGCGTATTTTCACTTTTATGGAATCACTTCCAGTGGTTTTTCCAAAACATTTGTACTAATGTAGATGCCCCCCAGTGTTACATACATTTTTATGGAATGTCATAAGACATGTCTTTCAAAGTTTGCCAGTCTGGTGCGTGTAACATGATATCTCTTGCTTTTAATTTATGTTTATTTTATTCTTGATGAAATGGGTCAGCTTTTCAGTCATCACTGACCTTCTGTTTCCTCTTCTGTAATATGTGAGTTTATGTACTTTCTCATTTTTATTCTGTCCCTTGATAGATGAACAGATAGGAAAAATATAATAGTCACACTGGAATATTATTCAGCCATACAAAGGAGGAAATCCTGCCAATTAGAATAAGTCAACTGCAATAAGTCAGATGGCGGAAGACAAATACTACGTGGTGTCAGTTGTGACTTGAGTGGGGAAAAAAAGAAAGGAAATTCCTACATTGAGGTCATAAAAATATTAGATATTTCCTTGTAAAATCTTTTGACATTTCACCTTTTAATTCCACCTGAAATTTGAACTTTGAGTCTTCTTTGAGGTAGGAGCTCTTTTGTCTTTCTCTCCTAATGTGGATAACTGATCGTATCAGCACAATGAACTATTCTTTATCTGCTTAATCATAATTAATGTTTCCGTATCTCCTTGCATGTTTCTGGGCTCTCCATTCTGTTCCTTTCATGCGCTCTTGTTTGTTCCTGTATAATACACACCTTTGAGATCCCCCACCTTGTTCTTTCTCCAAGAAAATCTTGATTTCTCTTGGCCCTTTGTTCTTTTGTGGAGATTTTTTAATCAGCTTGCAAAGTTTCATGAAACATGTTGTTAGAATTTTTATTGGAGTCGCGTTTGCCTGTGTCTGTCACTCAGGCAGAATTAACATCTTCCTATGTAGTCAGTGTTCCTGACCATGAGATGCAATATCCATCTATTTAGGCCTTTAAAAATGACATCATTTGAGTTGTATGATTTTCTCTGCTGAAGACTTATAGATCTTTTGCTGTACTTAATTTGGGTACCTTGTTTTTCATTTTTTTATAAATAATACCTTAAAATACATTTCACCTCTTCATTTCTGGACCAGCTTTTTGATTTTGTAAAAAATAGCCTCAATACTACATTTATCAAATTACTAAAATCAAAGGTCAAATCTTCTCATCCTCACAAAAAAAAATAGCCTCAATACTACATTTATCAAATTACTAAAATCAAAGGTCAAATCTTCTCATCCTCACAAAGAAAAGTTTGTACTTGTTTAAAGCACAAAAATCATTGAGTTTCAAGAAAAGTGAATGCATGCGTGATCAGCTTTCTGAAACAGAAAGATATTTCACCAAAGGTAAATTACACTCTCACGTGGCTTAAAATCCTGTCCTTATATTGTGTTAGCATTTTTTATCCTATTCATTTAAAAACCCCTTTTGCATTTTTTTTTGAAAGGAAAGTGAAGGTAAATAGGCAGACAGGCAGGAAGAGAGAGGGGAAGAAGCATTTTATTCTATTTAGTTGTTCATCTTGGTTGACCCTCCCACCTCCACACACCCCTCCCGCTACCTGGCCCCAGGACACAAACTGGGGTGTATGGGATGTATGTGGATTGCGCCAGCTGAAAGCTACTGACCAAACCACTACTCCACCAGGGTGTGCTATTTTATTTTATTTTTATTTTTAAAAGAGGAAAGAAGGAAAGGAGAAGTGAGGGAAGGAGGCAGAGGAGGAAGAAGTCTTTTTATTTATTTAACTGTTTATTTTTTTGGTTTTGCCCCTGACCTGAGCCACAAGGGTGCACCCTGTGTTTTCATTTCCTATGTAGAGCTTAGATTATAAACCCTTCTCTTCTTGAGAAGTACTAATTTACCTCCCACGTTACCTCTTGTCTAGCTAATGACATCAACACACTTGTCCTCTGAATTTTCGTGCATCTCTCGTTTAGATTCACAGAGGCATATTGTCCCTAGATCATATACAAAGGAAAGTAGCTCTCTTACTTTTAGCCTAAGAATAACTGGGTTAAATTCAGAATTCTTGAGTAATCATTTTTCAGACACTAGTATTTGAGGAAAATTCTGGAGCCAACCTAAGTTTCATTTCATAATCAGAACAGAATTACTTGGGTTTTTTGGTGGGGGGGAGTCTCCAGAAATATGCATTATTGGTCTTTTTAATCCTTTCCAAGTGTGAGATCTCTTCTCTCTTTTCTTTCTGTCTCATTTTTAGCATTCTTATGAATGCCTCTCAAGTTTATCTTCATCAGGTGTTTCACTTAAAATTTATTTTTTGAAATAATACTTGGTTCGTAAGGTCACATAGGTTTCAGATGACCTCATTGTAAATCAACATCTACGTGTAATACGTTTATTTTAAAGCAGATAGCATGCTTAACAACTCAAATTGCCTTGCAGAACCACCGTTTAGGAAACGAATCCAGGGGCTGCGTTCTGGGGTATAGCTGGAGCCCCACATGCTGGGGATGCTTTAGGGTCCAGCGGGAAGAGGAAATGCTTTCATTAGGTAGAGGAAGGAGACTGTTGACAAAGGCGATGTAAGGCTAAGGGGGACCAGCAGGGGGCAGTGACGCCCTGGGGCGGTCGCCTCTGGGAGCTGCCTGGCACTGGAGAAAGCAGTGAATTCCGAGGACAGGACCACCCACCCGGGAAGAAATGTGGCCTTTGGTGGAAGAATACAGACTGACACAAGACAGTCCAGCAGAGAGGCATGTGTACCCCCAGCAACCCCACTCCCCACTCATTCCTCCCCTCGGGTGTCTGAACCCACCGAGAGCAGCGGGGCCCAGGCAGTCCGTCGAGATCAACCTCCAGCCTCGGTAAAAGGGTCACAGTGATTTGGGGGACAAACAAAATTCTAGCACAATTTGGGAGAAAAATGGCTGCTCTGCCACAACTGTTTTTAACAGTTTTTTCCCTTTCGCATTGTCTGACCATCTCTTCCCAACAGTTTTTCATTTGACATGTCTCTTATGCAGTGTCTTCTTATCTTGGGGTGTCTCCATGGGGGCACCTGCCATTCTCATATCTCTTCCTTTTCTGTCACTGTGACCCACTTGTGTTTTAGAGACAGTTCTCTTGATCATTGGGAAGTTTGTAGAAACTGTCTAAGACCTTCTCCTGGTTTCATCAAAACATTTATTTCAGCATTAGCACCCTCCTCCATGTCTTAGAAAACCATTCTCTTGGTGGGAAGTTCTTATTTGTGTGTGTGCCTGTGTGTGTGTGTGTGTGCGTGCGCTCTTACTGAGTTCACTCTATGACCTTCGGTGAGGTCTTGAGCCTCTCACCGCCCTCTCCCCACGGAGATCATAAGAGTTCCTTCTTGACTGGCGTCTCCAGCTCCACGCAGCTCCGCTCACTCATCTGTGCAGTGGGGGGCTGGGGGGGTGGGTGATGCTAGGACCTGCCTCATCAGGAGTCGCCAAGTGATGGCTGGGAAGACATGGTGGCCATCTGTGTTTGGCTCACAGGAGGAACTGCAAGGATTAAATGAGATGCTGCCTCGGGGAGCTCAGTGCTAAGGCCTAAGGGATGGTCTTTGTTTACATAGTCATGTGTCACTTAATGACTTTCCATCAACGATGGACCAACTGTGGTGTCCCAAGAGGCTATTCCACGTGTCTGGTGTGTAACAGGTTTCTGGAATTACAGTCTGCGACGTTCCCACAACTGTGAAATCACTTTATCAGAACGTGTCCCCGCCGTTAAGCAGGGCATGATTATATACTTACACACACAGCACATACTTCCCCATACACACTTGCAGAGATGCATGTACAGAGCATAAGTGCACATGTGCATATTCACCTACGGACATATGTACATAGGCAGTCTGCCACAGATGGGAAAACCTGTCTTCATGCAGGTGTGGAGTCCCCTCCAGCGTCTCTGTGTGCAGAGCTTAGTTCCATTTTTATGATGCAGTTACACCATCAAGGGCACCAGTCACACCATCAAATGCACCAATCCATAGAAGACAAAGGAAAGAATCTTTTTCAATCACCTTGGAAAGAACATATTGCCATTGTTTTGCAATGAGAGGAAGAAATGATGTATTTTAAATATTTGTTTAAATGTTGCTGTGATGGGCCCTGGTGGCTCAGGCATTAACCCAGCGACTGGGGTGTGACCATGTAAAGCCCAAGGACCCAGGTTTGTGGCCAGGGGGCAGGGAGGAACAACCAAAGATAAAATGAATAAATACAAGTTCTTCTTCCTCCTCTTCTCCCTTCCTTCCTCTCTTTAAAAGAAAAAAATTCTGCTACATGATATTTTGTGAAATATTCCTGAGATCGCCTATTAAAGAGAAATGGACGTTTTTATCCAAACATTCAGATGCCAGAATGAATACATGCTAATTAAATGTCAACCTCATGCAAATTCTAAGTCACTTTACAGAGAGCAAAACCCTGTGTGGGTTTAATTTAATAGAAACAAGTGCTAGAATTAAAATCTTACTAATCTGGATTAGTGGAATCTGAAAAGCTGTCAAGGATGGATAGTATCATGTGATAAGCAAATGAACCTAATGGTTAGACTACAGGAAGAAGAATGAAAGAATCAAGAAAGTATTCAACGGCAAGTTAATTAGCAAAAAGGAGTAAAATAACCTGACAAATAAAATAACCTGACAAACGAGATGCCAGCCTTGAGCAGGAAGAGTACCAGTGTGCTGGTGATTGGTGACAGGCAGCTGGCATGTCAGCATGAGTGGCAGCCGGGGTGCGGAGGATCGATGCGGGGGCCGGCTCCTAATTTGCAAAGTGATGAGTGAGTTAGTAAATCTGTCAGATGATGAATGAGCTGATCACACACATCGGACAGATGATGAGAAAAGGCCTTGTTAAAAACCAGTCAGCAAAGACAGAAAGAAGAAAGTCCGATTCCTGAAACTGAGGACTTTGAAACGTAGAACCATAAGCAGGAACAGGACAGGTCCTGAATCACCGTGCCCAGTCTTCTGTGCACCTCTCAACACCAGAGCAATCAGACAAGAAGACTACAGCCCATCCCGCGCTGTGCATGATTTGCATTGTTTGTTGTTTTCCTCTACTTGTGAGGCTTTTCATCTGTAAAATGGGAATAATTATAAGAGCAAAAGTGCAGTCCCTCCTTCCATATAGGGGTCATGTGAAGACTAGAGTCCTTGGGAAATATTTCATGTCTGGCCCACACTAAGTAATCAATAAACTGCTCTTAGTCCCTTTTAATATTGTTAACCCTATTATTATTACTTTTGGTTTTTCATTTCTGTCTCCTGGTTGACGTGTAAACATGTGTCTTACTCGTGGTCGGTGCCTCATTCAGCGTGTGGGTCATCCCCAAGACGCCCATGTTGGTGGAGTAAACGAAAGATGATGAATTCCCTTATCTCTTAGTGAATTTTAGTCATATTGAAAACTTTGTTTTTTTCTTTTGGGGCTAGGGTTGTTTCTAGGATTAAAAAACACCATTTCTTGCTGGAGTAGCAGTTAGGTCCACCATCTCTTGCTGAGTATGGTCCACATGCATCCCAGGGATCTGGGTCTGTAGGCCAGGGCAGGGAGGGCGGACGGCGAGGAGCAACTGGTATGAACCACTAAATAAAACTAAGTAAGTGTCTGTCCCTCCTTGGCTTCCTGCCTGCCTGCCTACTTGTCTTTGTTCCTTCCTGCCTACTTGTCTTCATTCCTTCCTGCATCTTTCCTTTAAAAAAATAAAATAAAAAACATTTCTTGATTTATCATTGTTGCTCATTTATTGCTTGATTTGATAACCAAATACTTCTATTTGATATTTGATAGACTCTCTTCTAGCTTAACTGTGTGGTTTTTTTTTTTTTATTATTTCACTTTTGGTTACATCTATTACTGTAGTTAAATCTCGATTTCTTAACCCATCAATATATAATTTAGCTCCACACCTAATTTTACAGTAGGTGTTTATAAAATTTTGAGTTGTAATTTTAGGCACGCTCTGATGGAGTAGGAGTTGGGCACAGTCCATGTACTTTCCAAGGACCCAGGTTCAGGGCCTGAGACCAAGGGGAACAACCAAGATGAACAACTAAATAAAAAATCGGTGAAATGTTTCTTCCTCCTCTCTCTTCCTGCCTGCCTGCTTGTGTTCCCTTCATTCCTGCCTGCACCTTTCATTTTTTTTAAAAAAGTTACAATTTTATAAAACAAATAGCTTAATATGCTCCTTTAATTTGAATGGTTGTATAAAATAATAAACCCATGTGTAGCTTGGTTGGTCACATTTGATATCCAAATGCACACAAGTCTTAAACAGAGATGTTTCTGGTCAAGGAGAAGATGGTTTTTAAGTGCCCGCGGAAAATGGAAAACAGCACATATTAATTTATGCTGGGCTGGCAAGCTTTCCCGGCCCCTTCTCCTGCCTGTGAATTAGTTGTGTTATCGCAGTAAATTTTCATGCTGTAGGAAGTGAAAACACTGCCTTCTCCCTGTATCTGGCAGTTGGGGATGTTTCTAGTTTGTTTTATCCTTTATGTTGTGAGTTTACATTCCAGTTTGCCAGTGTGCTATGTAAATGCGTCCTGTGCAGGGAATGAACAAAGCCAGAATTCACATATTCACGGTGCAGGCCAATTTGTATGTAATATAGTTCGAGTACGTTCCTGATTAAACTCTTCTGTGTATTTCCCGAGCAATGCTTGTCTGGATTTCACGTTCTGAGGTTTTGTCTTTGCAATTGTGTGGACATTAGACCGTCTTCTCATTGAATACAGGGGTATAGATGGGGCTTTTACACCATAAAGGAAGCAGCGTGCTTTCTGGCATTTCCTCTTGGGAGCAGGCACAGGGAGTGTTGGTGACCAAATGCAAGAGCTGGATGAACTTTCCAGAAGATTCAGAAAGGCAGACAGTGAAGTGGGGATGGCCTGGCTCCAAGAGGGGCTTCGGGGTCACGTGACAAATGGGAAGGACCCTGCATGACCAAATCCTCTGTATATTGTGGCAACAAAACCACTTGTTCCTCTCACTTGATTTTTGTTAATTGCAGCTAGGAAATTTAGTGGATGCTCTCACGTGACATCTGAGATGCTGAATGATTGTTAGTTCATGTTCGAAATTGATAAGCATTGAGAGGTGAGTTAATTATATGGAAAGAAGAAATACTTTTCATTCATACCATTTAGCTTACAGGAAGCATTTTTTTCTTGCCTGTCTTTAGATACAGGTGACTGTGTCCCTCTCCCCGACCTCCCAATTGCGTTCAAGATCGGTAGGAAGTGGGTTTTTGTATCTGGAGAAACTTGTTCATGGTGAGCCCTGTTGTTTGGGAACTGGATCACGTTTATTTGTTCACCCAACCAGGGTTTTCAACAGTGGCACCTCTGAGTAAGACGTGGGCACTAAGACATTGAGGACAAACTGGAGAATTAAGATCCTGGCCCTCCTGGAGCTCAGGGTCCACTTGGGGAATCATAAGAGAAGTAAAACCCACCACAAATAAATGATTCCAAGTATAGACTTCTCAGTGGCAGCCAAGAGGATGTGCTGACGGTCCCGGATGCCCACAGTCAAGGGCACAAAAACTAAGAGCACAAGTGTGGTGGGCTTTAAAGAACTGGGAAAGTGGCTTCCAGGACCTTGAGTGTCTTCTGGCTGCTCTCTGTTCAGTAAGTGTTGCAGGTCAGAAATGAGCATCCTTGCCCCACCTGCTCCTCAACACGCCCTTTCTCCCGCCCCTCCACCTTGCCTGCGTCCCTGACCCGTCTCCCTTCATCAGTACCCCTCTTTCTCATTGTCAGGGTTCCAGACCTGGCGTTCGGTTACGCTGACCCCAGTGTCACCCTCAGTGACCCCGGTGGGTAGAGAAGTGTCTGGCTCAGCCCATGAAAGTCCATGTGATAAGCTGCGTGGTTCAGAGATGAGTTAGGTCCCCCCAACATCAAACAGTTGACAGTCTGTTAGGGAAGGTTGGGCGGACAGATAAATGTCATTCTAATCAGAAGTCATACATTCCAGAAACCAGGAGTTTCCTTGTAACAATGACCCTCGTTTGACATGCTAGGGACTTTGTTGGCCTTCTCAGCTACCGCACACACCCAGCCATGAAAATCTCCTCCGCTTGAAACTGTTTACCCTGTGAATTATGTTCCACGTGTCTCTTCGACTTTGCACTCTTATGACAGGACCAGGATGACTTGCATATGAGGGACTGTGACTTTTTGGCAGTATAAATTTTTAAGCTATCTTGTCAAATGCAGTCTTTGCTCAGACCTAGGGTGATGATTTCTAACAGGGACCCGGTACAATTCCCGATGCTGGGCTCCTTGTTGTAACCGGGGCCCCTAGAAATCCAGTCTGGATGTGGCTTCTGCAGGAGGCTCGAGAGCGTGTAGAATGAGATCATCAGCGGGATTCTCCTTAACGTGGCAGCTCTGGGTTGAGCGGGGGCTGGGGGGGATGTCACAAGCCGGGGAGCTTCACATGAAAAGCTTTGTAAAAAATCCAGTTCGAGTTTCTTTCTCCAAAGTTTTATACCCATTATAAGCTGCTAAGTTCTCTCCCTCCATCTTATCTTTATACCTGTGCCTGACCTCCAGCTCACCACTACACCTGCTGCCTGTCCTCCCTCCTCTTGTCCTCACCCTCCAGGCCAGAGGCCGTGGTGTCTCCTGTCCTTCCTCCCGTGGGAATCAGGTGTGCGGGCCCCTAGGGAGTGTCTGTTCTCTCGCTCTGAATGCTTTTGTATATGAAATTCTCAGGAGAAAGTAATTTTCAGTAAACTTACTCTTTACAGGTAGGTGGGTAGAGTGTGTCGCTCTGGGGAGTGAGATGCCTGAGACATTGTCCAGTGGATCAGGGAGCAGAGTCTGGAATCAGACAACGTAGAGAGAAACCATGACGCAGGAGGCTCCGCCACAGCAGAGCTGTGTCCGTTTTCCAGGGCTGCCGCGGCACCACCACGGACACAGCAGCAGTGTTTTCTCAAACAGCTCTGGAGGCCAGCAGTGGGAATCAGGATTGGATCTTTCTAGAAACTGTGAGGGCGGCGGGGGCAGGGGCGATTCCTTGCCTCCCCGGCTCAGGTGGTGGCTGGAGGTCATTGTCTGCTGATGTACTGCAGCCACTGCCTCTGTCTTCCCCTGGCCTGTCCCTCCTGGTCATCTCCTCTGGGTCTGTGTGAGGTCTCCCTCCCCTAGAAGGACACCGGCCAATGGATTTAGCGCCACCCCAGATCCAGGATGCTCTCATCTCCAGATCCTAAATATCTACAAAGATCCCTGATTCTAAACAAGGTGTCAGTCGTACGTATCAAGGGTTAGGACCTCAACTTGTCTTTGGGGTGGCGGGGGACACTATTCAGTTACCAGTTTAAAAGTTTTCCCTGTGTTCAGGATGGATCATAATTTCATCCCCCCCAGGCTTTTTTGCCTCCCACTTTTTTCACTTATGCACCCTCTCAGGGCTGAACTATCTCTCTGTTTTGGAAATTCTTCAAAGACCAGTCATTTCCTCCAAATGCTCTTCCCCTCTGTGGCACCCTCCCCTCTCACCCTGGGGCCACTCTTTTGGATTACTCTTGTTTACTGGGTTCTAGACCCAGTTCCCTGCATCTGGAACTTTCTTAGCCCAGACAGCTACTTCCGTCCTCATTCATGTCTGCTCAGATGTCAACATTTCAGGGAGACCAGAGAGGGAAGCCTGTTCTGAAGATCTTGGGGAGCTTTGAGAAACACTACCACTCCCTTAACTACTTAGAAGAAATGAAAATTGAGGGTGTAACCCAGAATTAAGATTTTTGCCAACATCAACTTTATCTTGGAGAAACTTATCTATGTGGCAGGACAAACACTAATTATAGAGCACTGTGTCTTCTCATCATGCGAGTCCCCCCTCTCTCTCCTTGAAGCCCCAGGCTCCATCCTTTGGCTCAGAATGTACCCTCATTTTGTTCCATTGGCTTTAGAATTCCTATCTATTTAGAGTCTCCATTCATTTTAAATTTGTGTTTTACACTTGCTAATCTGTCTGGAGTTCATTTGATTGCTTGATGCGTTTGAGAAGAACCCAGGGGATGCGGGGGCATTCCCTCTCCTCCTTGACACCACCCCGCCTTAGGAAGACTGCTCCATCTCCCAGCCCCTTCCTCTGTTTCAGTGCCCTCACTCCCCTATGAACACCCTGCATGATTTATTTAGTCTCTGCCTTGCTCTGCGAAGCTTACTTACTGTTTATCCCATGTCGAAAACAGTGCCGGGCACATTGAAGACACTAAAATAGGTTTGGACTAAATAAATAAATTCGGAATGCAGAAACTTTATGTTGAAACCCAAGTACCATACTGGACATTTTTTTTAATAATCGAGGTAACTTTGATCTACAAAATAATATGTTTAGATGGGCAGGTTCTTGCTTTATCCAATTGTGATAATATAACACACCCAGCACCACCCATTTCTGATAGTCCCCACCGCTGTCCATGGGACCAACCACATTTTGCTCCCCCACCCCACCCTCTTCCCAACTGTCAACAGTACTGTTGTCAGAGTGTAAAATTGTTCTCTCACTTGATGAAGCCCAGGAGCCTCTTGGACCCTAATTCAGAAAGATCATGATCGTCCCCATTTGTCTCAGATTGTGTCCCTCCCCTGTAAAATGTACACCTGACTTTCCTGGTCTTCTGCCAAACATTGGCGACCGTGACAGGAAGGTCTCTGTCCAGACAGAAGTGTCTTGTCACAGCTTTGTACTGCAAGGAAGACGTTCAGAATCCAAGTGCCCTTTGTCACCCAGATCCACGGTGTCTGCACGGCCTTGTGCCTGTCCCTGAAAGACCTTCATGTCTTTTGTCACCCAGTGTTGACTCCCAGGGAGGCCCCTGGGTGCTGGCAGACTTCACCTAGATGCACCGTTACCCTTGTCATTTCTCAATCACAGGATCGGTTTCTGCTGCGTCTAGCGCTCTCCTTTGCCGTGATTTTTTTTTTAAGTCAAAAATATTTTTATTGTAGCAGGCGCTTTTATTTTCTGATTCATTTTAAGATGAAGTCCTAAGTCTCTTTGCGTGCTTCTGTATGTGTATAAGATAAAGTAATGCCCTCTTGTAGAAGAAAAATGAAAGTGATCTGAATTGAAAAGGAAGAAACCACATATACGATGAGAAATAATTCCTTCTTTTAGAAGTCTGAGGACAAGGGAGATTCATTTCAGGCTGTGTTTAAAAGGGGCTTTTCAAGGGTAATTCAGAGTGCCGTGTGTGTGTCCGTCCTTTCTGGTTAATTCATACTTCTCAGGGGCCCATAAATATCTAGTTACATCTCACATTGAAAGCAAATCAGAAGCTCTAGCTTTAATTCTTGACCACTTGCTTCCAATTTATGCCCAGATAAGCTAGGCACAACTAGATTTACTCAGAATTTTCACATGAGGTGCGATTGGCCTTGATTGGCGCTTAGCTTTAGTTTATGGCCAAGAATCTTCAAAATGAATAACTTCTAAATTGGTATATTTCCTGAAGTTTACATCATCTCTTAAGGGACAAAAAAGTACTAAATAATGTCACCATAAATCTCCTTGGTTTACACAGAGGGGGATTATCCTCCACAGAAGGTGATGGGAAGTGAAAGTACGCATTTGGAAGCCAGCAGGAATGGTGCTTTCAAGTTAAGGAAGCTGGTCTCTAGAACTTTGTAAAATAACAAAGATTTCAGTTAATGCAAATATTTGACTTAAATGGGTTTATGTTAAGGAGAAAATGGAAGCCAAAGAGATTCCCTCTGACCTCTGTCCCTACACCTGCAGTCTGTCCAGGCATCTTGCGGAGAAGGAGAAAAAGCTCAGGTTTCTGGCTCTGGTGAGAGCCAGGCTGCACTTGGGTTCTGGCACCTTCCTGACATCGCTGGGGGTGGGGACTGGTGACTCTTCTTAGATGCTCTCACTCAGCATGTTTCATGAGGAATTGCCGATGGTTCTTGGTTATGTTTCTTTTTTAATCTTTTTATTTTAGCAGAATTAAAAAAAGAAATATTTGTTAAGGTAACTTTGATTTATAAGATAATATAAGCATATATGTGCAGAAGATTCATTTCTCAAATCTGTGATGACACACCACACCCAGTTAATTATCAAAAGTCCTCCACCATGTCTAGTGTCCATGGGTCCACCACCCTTCGTTACCCCCCACCCCCTTCCCTTCTGGTCACAGTTCTATTGTCAATGTCCTGGGATTGGTTTTTGTTTAATTTGTTCTTTGCTTTGGTTTCTTTATATTCCGTGTATGAATGAGATCATCCAGTATTTGTCTTTCTCCTTCTTACTTATTTCACTTAGCATAACCCCCGCTTATTTAATCCAAGTTGTCGCAAATAACAAAATTTCACCTCTTTTTAGGGCTGTTAGTATTCCATTCTGTATGTGTGTGTTTCACATCTTCTTTATCCAGTCATCTGATGATAGGCACTTAAGTAGTTTCCAGTTATTGGCTATTCTTAATAAAGCTGCTGTTGGCATGGGGGGATCATATATCTCTGCCAATTAGTGATTTTGTGGTTTGGGAGGGGTAAATACCCAGAAGTGGGATGTTGTGATCATGTGGAATTTCCATTCTCAATTTTTTTATTATAGTAATATTTATTATTTATTTTCTTCACAATGCTGTATTCATTTTAGGATATTGAAATCGCATCTCATTGTTATTTCACACCACATCCTGCCACCAGAGTTCCCATGTCACATAGCACCACCTTTCTCCTCTTTCCTCCCCGCAGAACCATGCTCCTGTGTCCTGTTAATTTTGTTGGGATTTATGTGTTCATTTGTTTCATTTCATTTTCTTCCACAGGTGAGCAAAACCATCCTGTATCTCTCATTTTCTTTCTAGCTTGTGTTGTTTAACATGATCCCCTCCAGTTCCATCTGGGTTGTTGCAAAGGGCACGGTTTCATCTTTTCTGACAGCGACATAGAATTCCATTGAGTATCTAGAGCACAGATTCTTTATCCGTCATCTGCTGGTGGGCTTTCAGGGTGTTTCCATGTCTTGACTGTTGGGAACTGTGCAGCTATGAACATAGGGGTGCAGATACTTTTTCTATTAGAGATTTTGTGTCCTCTGGGTATATGCCCAGGAGTTGGATTGCTGGATCTCATGGTAAATCCACCTTTATTTTTTTGAGGAATCTCTATACTGTTTTCCAGAGAGGTTGTACCACTTTACATTCCCTTGGTAGTATTTCTTGATGACAGTTCTTGGTGGCTGTCCTTGGTGATGGTGATGATAACCATTCCTGGTGACCATTTTTGGTGATGATTCTTAGTGACTGTTCTTAATGATGGTTCTTGGTGGCTGTCCTTGATGGTCCTTGGTGACAATTCTTAGTGACTGTTCTTGGTGACTGGTCTCTATTTCTCACTGACTCCTTTCCTTGGCTCCTCTCACCAACATTTCCCTCTTTTTTGTTCTTTGCGTTTATTATCTTTCCCTCCTCGATTTCCAGGAGCCTGGGCCCTCCAGAGCTCCTGGGACGCATTCACTGGGCAGGGCAGCTACTGCCTTAAGACACGAGCGCTGTGCCTCCCTCCCCACATTAGAGCCTAGACCCTGCTGCTTATTAGTGAGAAACCTTGGCAACCTGGTAATTTTCTCTGTGCCTGTGTCCCCATTTGGAAATGGGGACAGTAACAGTAATTCACAAGGTCATCGTGAGGTGAAAGCAGTTCATAAGGTACTTAGACCAATATCTGGCCAATAATTAATGTCAGTCAATATTGTTTTGTCTTATTCGGGCATGTAACTCATGGGCAGTGGTCTCAGCAGAAGGATTTGGGCATCTTTTGGATAAAAGTGAGTAGAGACATGTTCTGATGACTCACGCGTTAAGTCTGCCACTGCGGTGTGGTTCACATATAAAGCCCAAGGACCTGTGTTTGTGACTGAGGGCCGGAGAGGACAACCAACATGAGCAACTAAATAAATAAATGCTTCTTCCACCTTCTCTCTATTTCTGCCTGCCTGCCTACTTGTCTTCTTTCCTCTAAAAAATAAAATAAAGTGAGTAGGGACCTCATGTCCTTGGTGTCTTCTTTGATTGCAAAGGACTCTGCAGGCCAGAGTTGTTCTTACGTTACCATTGGAGCAGAGCCCGAGACAAGGAGACAGGCACAAGGGGCTGGGAGAGTGAGAAGGACAGGAGGAAGAATCCCGGGGGTGTAGCAAAGTTGCCCAGGGCTCCCAGAAATGTCCGGGAATTGGGAAGACCAGAATTGTCCTCTGATTCCTGTCTCCTTGGAGTGTCACACCTCGGGGCGCTAACTCTCCTGATGGGAGGGGCCGGGGGGTTCCCGGGTGGCGGGGGCCCTGGTGCAGAAAGAGAGACATGGAGGTGACCCGAGGACCTGAGTGGGCTCTCATCCCCAGCCCCCACTGTCTGCCCTACCCCAAGAGCTGTTCTTTCCCAACCCCTTCTTCCTCTCTCAGATTTTTAAATATTCATGATTTAAAAATATGATATATAACATCATGTTTAGAAGAATTGTATCTCAGTGCTTCTAAAAATTGTCTTCTTCCTTAGAATTCGTCTTATGAATAGTCCTTTTTTTGTGTGTCTTAGATTTACATAAAGCAAATAATCCTTATCCCTTCACTATGTCATTTATTTTAGTTTGCATCTGTAAGTTGATTCTAAATTTTATTTTCTATTTTGAGGAGGTAACATATTTGTGTGGTTCAGAACGTCTGTGTATATCAAGGGCTAAACCGAGAGCCCCACTTCCATCCCACCCCAGTCTCCCTTCCCTTGTCCTCCTACACCAGTTATTTATTCATTTCTGTTGTGTGTTCCTATGTCAATCAGCGTTCTCCAAGGAAATGACAATATGCATGTGTATATATATACATACCTACACTGGGCACGTGCATGTATACATGTATATGCAACAAAGAAAGAAAGGAAGAAAATAAAAGAAACACTGAAATGTACTTTTTACTTTTTAATTTAATTTAATTTGTATTTAGTTGTACATCTTGGTTGTTCCTCCCCGGCCCCAGGACATGAACCCAGGTCTTTGGGATGTATGTGGACTGTGCTTGACTGGAGCTGGTGGACCTAACTGCTGCTCTAGGAGGGCATTCCTGATTGAAATTCATGTGAAGGACTTGGCTCTTGTACTTGTTGGGTTGGCAAGTCTCGAACCCATAGGACAAGCCCAGCAAGTTGAATGTTTAGATAGGAGTTGATGTTTCAGTCTTAAGTCCAACTTCCACGGAGCAGCATACTCAGGCAAGGTTTCTCTGCTGCGGTCTGAGAATTCTCTCTTCTTCAGGGAAGGTCGTCTTCAGGCCATCTGGTTGGTTGAACAAGGTCCACCCACACAAGGACAATGTCTAGTGATTTCAGTGTTAATCATGTAGAGATGATACCGTGACAGAAACATCCTAGACTGGTGTTTGACCAGCAGTTGCACACCGTAGTGCAGCCAAATCAGAAGTGACCATCGCAGATCCTCTCTGAAAACATAAGTAAATGGACACATATATTCCCATTTTCTTTTATTTTTTACACAAATAAGAGCCTACTGTATACCCCTTTGCTTTCCTCACTTAACAAGACATTTGGAGAACTTTCTAAATCTGGGCCAAATTGTTTTTCTTTTCCTTTTCACCTGTTCAAAGAGTGTTCTACACAGCTCTATAGTTTTGGAAAGTGTGGCCCCATCAAAGTAAAAGAAAAATTTACGTGTCTAAATAAATACATAGAATTTTAGCAAAGTGCATTCAAAAATAATTGAAATATTTACAGATCCCCAACAGTTTCTACTTCATAGAAATTGATGAGACAGACATGTAAAAAAAAAAATGTACTGGACAGACTTCCCAGAAGAGACTCACATGGGCTTAACTGCATGCAAACATTGTTTTCTTTTATTGCAATGTGATCAAAGTAAATCTGATTAAAACCCTGAGATACTATGTTTCACCTATGGGATTGGGTAAAAACCCCAAGTCAGACAACACAATTGTAGACGAAGCTGTTGGGAAAGAGGCCATCTGATGCTTTGCTAACAGGATTGTAAATGCTGCCGCCCCCAGGAGGACAATTTGGCAGTATTAAAACATCTCCACGTTCATTCAGTCTTTGACTCGGGAATCCCGTTGGGGAGCAGATCCCGCAGGTGGGCCTGCAGGGGTGCCTTCCTGCCACATTGTATGTGCTACAAAAGCTTCAGAAGCATCAAGAGGAGCTGGCCGAAGGACCATGGCATCGGTGCCACAGCACAATGGAAACCCTGTCGCTGCCAAGAATTTCCATGGAACTGAAAGCTTGCAGAAGGCTGTTAAACAAGGGGCCCAGGCTGGGTCCAGCTGGAACTAAGGAAAGTTGTTGATTTGGAAGATCCAAGAGGCACTGGAGCTGTGTGATTTGCTGGGGTGGGTGGGACGCACCTAGAGACACAAAAAATGGGGGACTTCACACGCAGGTCTGCTGTATGCAAATCAGGCTTCAGTCACTGCCACGTCTGATTGGTGGAGAGTTTCCGCAGCGGTGACTGGTCGAGTTTCAATCCTGGGTGGTCTTCGGCGGGTGTGATTTCTGTTTCTTTCTAGCAGTGGTCACTTCTGGGCATGCATGAGGATTCTGGGCAACCTGGGTCTCACCTTTAACCACCTCTCAACTCTATTTTACACAGACTCCAGTCGCTGGGCTTGTGTGTGTGTGTGTGTGTGTGTGTGTATTTATTTTAATTTATTTTTTATTGAAAGGGTATTGCATTTTGACATTAATTTGTTTTGAGGTATACATAACAGTATTTTTACATTTTCACACAGCACAGTAGGTTTACCAATATTCCCCTTTTCCCCCACTTCATTTACAGTTAATTTCCCTTTATCCCTTTTCCCCCACCCCTTTCTCATCACTTTGGTTCCCTTTGATTTGCCGTTTTGTCTCCTACTACCAAGAGTCCATAGTTGTTTGGAGTAGTTTTTTCTCTTTCTGTCTGTCCCTCTGTTTCTGTCTCTCTTTTTCTTTCATTCTTCTTCCTTCCCCTCCCGCTTCCCCTCCCTCTCCCTCTGGCCCTCTTTCTTTCCTCCCTCCCTCCTTATACTTTTTGTCAGGGCCTTAAAGATAATGTAAGTGAGATCTAAGGAAAACTTAAGAATCTCTTTCCATCTCTTCATGCATATGAACACCAGTCCTGCCAGGTCTTCCTTCAAAAGTTATCTGTAATCCATCCTCTCATCTCCATCTGTGCGGCCACCTCTTTTGTTCCAGCCACCATCCCTGGTTGCCATCCTCGAATCTACAGAGCAGTGGGATCAGAGAACCTTCTGCCCTGGCTGAGAGCAGAGGCTGGACTCTGATGCTTCACCTAAAGAGGGGGCTGCTTTTCTTCTTGCAAAGCCCCAGACACTCTTTAAAGATGTAAGTGGGATCCTGCCAATCAGTCTTCAGACCTTACACTGGCTTTTCTCCACATGCAGAACATCAAACCCTTCCCTTCGGCCTGCAGCCTTTGTGACCCCATCACCAGACCTCTGGGTTGTGATGCCTTTAGCCACACCACCTCGTCTGCACTGCTGTTTTCTGGTTTTATTTTAAGGCATCCCAAATGATTCAGACTGGATCAGATCTTATTCAAACTGGGTGTCCTCAGTAGAGTGAAAGGCCCAATTCACTTTATGTATGGAGTCTTGCTGGAAATGACTGATTTCCTTTAGCTCTTAGGAGCTTAGCCAAATTTTACAGGTCTATGAGGTCAGCATCACTGTGCAAAAGGGCTTTACATTTTCTACTATTTTTAAAATTATTATTGAGCAAAAGCAAAGCAAAACAAAATAGTTAGAAAGGAAGGGAAAGATAAGTTAAAAATATATCTAATAGGTGTGCCTGGTAGCCTAGCAGTTTAAGTCCACCAGGCCTAGTCCGTTTACATCCCAAGGACCTGGGTTCACGCCCTGGGACGCCATAGATTGGGGTTGTGGGGCCAGTGATCAAGTTGAACAACTAAATAAAAATAAATAAATGCTTCTTCCTCCTCTCTCTTCCTGCCTGCCTGCCTGCTCACCTTCATTCCTGATACACCTTTCTTTAAAACAAGCAAACAAGCAAACAACTTTACATAATAAAAAGTAAGCCTGGCGCGCCATGGTAGAGCAGCAGTGAGGTCTATGACACAGATCACGTACCCCTGGGTTAGAGTCCCCGGCTCCAGGGGAAGAAACCAGTGTGAGCAACTAAATGGAAATAAAATAAAATGCTTCTTCCTCGAACTCTCTTTTCCTGCCTGTCTGCCTGTTTGCCTTCATTCCTGCTGCACCTTTCCTTTAAAAGACAAAAGTAAACCTCACACTAACCCCACACCCCCCTTTCCAGCCCGACAACCTCAGCTTTACTGTCAACATCCAAACTTTTTTTTTTAATCAGTTCACTTGGATTATTTCTTCATATTCCAGTTATAGGTGAAATCATTCAATATTTGTCTTTCTCCTTCTGACTCAGCTCACTTAGCAAAATACCCTTAAAATTCCCTCCGAATTGTCACAGATGGGAAGATTTCACTTTTTTATGACTGAGTTGTGTAGACCAGATCTTCCTTATGCATCATCTGTCGATGGGCACTTAGGTGGTCTCATATCTTGGTTATTGTAAATAGTTCTGCATTAAACATAGCTGTACATACATCTTTTCCAGTTCGTATTTTTATATCTATCAACAGATGCCTAGAAGCCTTTTTTTTCTTCTAAAAGTATGTTGGTATTGTTATTCCTTTTTTCCAAATCCATATGAACTTAACAAAACAGTTTCACAGCATTAACAGTCTCCTTTGAAAGATCAGTTTCATCTAGCCTGACGTTTCATTTGGAGAGGTTAACTTGGCTTTTTCTGCTCTGGGGCTCCCTGATCAGAGCCTGGGTATTTAAACTCATGGACCAGCGATAAACAGATGCAGGAAGACAGGTGGGGAAGACATTTGAGTCCCTGTGAAGGAGCTAAAGTGTATTTACAGGGGCCAGCGTGCTAAGTGGTAACCCTGATTTCTCATGCTCACCTGCCTGTGAAATTGGAATTGAGATGGTTAGAACTGGAGTGGAACTGCGATGATTTTATTTGGTCCCGTTAGAGACGAGGAAACTGCTGATGCCTCTGCTCAGGGGCCGCAGCGCGTCAGTGGGAGAGGTAGAATGAAGGCCTCCGTAACAGTGTGCCTATTTATATTTTGTAACAAATCAGCAAGGTTCCAGGTAACTGCCGGTAGCTGCTTTACAGCAGAATAGCCAGTTTCCGTCAATAGTTGTAAAGCTCCCAGGGTTCTGCTCAGTACCTAATGTTGTTTAAGGCTCTTCTCTGGGTTAGTTGTGGGTGAACTGGCCTGACTCAGTTTTCCCAGGAGGCTGCAACACCAGGAGCACTTTTCCTAGTAGTCTCACAGCCTCACCGGCCTTCTGCACACCCTCACCAGGCCCCAGCCACCCTTCCCACTGTGGTGTCCTTATCACTGTGCTAGCCTGCTGATGCCACCCCATGCCAGGTAGTAGTAAACACCAAGGTTACTAGCAAACATACGTTACCAGCTTGCACTGCCCTTGGGGTGACGTTTGTGTCCAGGTTACATTCATTGCCCATGCTGACCTCCTCCTGAAATGCTTTCACTGGAGCCAGTCCACTTAGCAAACTCCTATGCATCCCACAGAACCCACTGAGATATCTCCCCTGACCCTCCCATCCCATCTCATGAAGTGTTCATTTTTCCTTGCCACCATACCACCTGTGCTGATGGTGTGGGCATGGATGCAGGGAGATTTAGCCCTTATTTTGGGCCACGGCTGAAGAAGTAGGGCTCTTTCACTGTCTTCCTCTAATCATTGTGATTGCATCTGAGCCACAGAGTTCTTAATAATTGTATCCTATGTAAGAGAAACCGTGTTCCACACTGGTACTTAAAGAGAATCCTAACTATCCTGATACAAATTTTAATTCAGGTTGATTCCCTGCTTGGAAATCAGTATACGATAAAAACAAATCTTTTGTGGCAAACATACTCATCTTGTGATACATCTACCAGAAAGAGGGTGACCATCGCCTGTGACTTAGGGGAGGTCTGGGCTGGACACCAGGCCACTGCCTCAGCTGCTGTGCTCCCTTTTCGGGGGTTACCAGGACCCGCTTTCACATAGCCAGTTGCTTAAATGGAAATATCTTTATATGCTAATGAATGACTTTATGGTGATGGGATTACATGCCTTCCAGTTCTTTATATTTGAAAAGCTTCCTAATTAGACATCTTTCTCTGCAAGTCAAAAGATAGCATTTATGTTGAAGTTATGCATAAATTGGAACCCTGCTGGGTACCCAGGCTGTTGTCATTAAGGCATCCTTTGATAAATTAAATCTGTATTTTGTTCCGATCTAATGATTGAAATATTACTGGGACATTCACTAGGGCAAGAGCTGAGCATGTCACTGTGAGTAAATTTCCTTTGTGCCCTCACTTCAGAAGGACCCCCACATCACAGCTGCAGGCCTGTCCAGTCCCCCCAACACCAGCCCAGGTCCTCAGAGGGGCTGCTTGCTGCCACACCCGTCTGTCCTCGTGAAGTCCTGTTGGTGGAGCCTGGGGATACATAGACCGGTTGTTCCTGGTTTCAACTCTAAAATGTCTGAGTCTGCAGTTACTGTAAGTTTAAGATGTTTGTTTGTAAAAACAATTGCGGGTAAGTGGACCCTCAAAGAAGTTTAAATCCCTGTTGTTCAAGGGTCAACTTTACAAGCATGTCACCATCAAACAGGAGGACAAGGTCTGCAGAATGAAGTGGGCTTCTCTCCCCTCAACCTGACTCACCCTCCCGCCAGCTACCCAGGCTGCAGGCCAGTTTCCTCCTAGTGTTGCAAAGTAGCCGATGAGATCGGAGAGACATACACCAGCGTCAGAGAATTCGAGGAGCCTTCATTAGCCAGTGACGACTGAAGGTGGTATGAGGCAAAACAGTCCCAAGTCATACAGGAACCCAAATAATACAAGGTATTTATAGTTTAGCTTGTTTTCCGCGTGTGCCAGGGTATGTGCTAAGCCGTTTAGCAAGAGTAGCTTCACAGAAGTAGCGATGACACCCTAAAGTGGAGGTCACGCCCTAAACGCCTTAAGCTGTCTTGTTTGACATTTAACACCTTCCTAGATCTCAGCAGATTCACAGAAACCCCTCCAGCCACGGTCTCGCTGGTCTTACCGCCAGAGGATTATGTAGATGGGGGGACCTCAGGGTTCCTGGTTTACAGAGTATCCCAGCAAAAATGGGGTTTCTCTAGTTCCTCCTTCCACTCGACCTCCTTCTTACACCCCTCCTCTTCCTTCCCACGGTCCCCTCCTTTCTACACCCTCCTTCTCTCTACATCCTCCTCCTCCTACATCTTCCTCTTCCTCGCAGCACCCTTTTCCTTCCTTCACCCCTTCTTCCTCTGTGAACCCTCCTCCTCCTCCCTACACCCTCCTCCTTTCTACACCCTCCTTCCTCTACCCTCCTCTTCCTTTCTCTACCCACCTCCTTATTCCTACAACCTCCTCCCTCATTCCACACCCCTTTCTTGTTCCCTACACTTCCTCCTCCTGCCTCCCCCTCCCCCCTCTACCCTACAGCCGCCTCCTCCTCCCTGGCCCCTCCCCCTCCTTTCTAGGACTAGGACGGACACAAGGGATTTTTTGATTTGCTTCCAAGGAAACTGGATTCACATGGTCCACAGGCTTCTCCAGCCTGTCCTTTCACTTAGCACTTTCCTCTAGGTCAGTCCCTCGAAGCCCGGCCTTTTACAGCCGCAACTTACCCTCCTCTGCAGGCAGCAGGAGGTTCGTAGTCTCAGATTAATTTTACTTGACATGCGTAATTAATAACATGCTTTCCCTAATAGCAAAGTCACTGGACTCTTTTCTGGCCACAGGCTCTGGGGAAGCGTTTTCTAGGACGTCCCTCGGGTGCTGGGTCAGAGTGGGGCTGGAACCTGTGGGTGTGCAGGTGCCCCGATGGTAGGACTTGGGTCTGGGGCGGGACGTTAGGCTGGCACTGCTCAGGCCTGTGTCTTGCAGGATCGGTCTCTGGTAGGCCGGCCTGGGAGCGCAGCTCTGCCCCGAGCCGGCTGTGGACCTGTGAGCGCTGCCTACCGTCTCTGTGGAGCCCGGGTGACATGGCTTGAGTGAGGCCCCGGGGACACACGGTAGTTGTGCAGCTGAGTCAAGATCTCCTAGATTGCGGGGCCCTTCAGCGTGCTGGTCCCGCTGTGTGGTTTTAAATATTTATCAAGTAACTTCTACTTGCAAAGTAACATAAGCCCGGAGGTGCATGCTGACCACTCCTCACATATATGACCGCACACCCAGCTCACGACTAAGTTGCCGGAGTCCTTCACCACTGTCCTTGGACCCCGCCCCCGTCCCCTTCCCACTAGTGCCCTCAGTTCTGCTGTGATGACCAAAGGTTGGTTTTTGATTTGCCTGTTCATAGGCTTTATTTCTTTATAGTTCACATATGAGTGAGATCATCAGCAGATCATCAGTATTTGTCTTCCTCCTTCTGACTTATCTCACTGAGCGTCTTCCCCTCTAGTTCCATCCATACTATTGCAAATGTTAAGATTCCATATTTTTAGGGCTGTGTGGTATTCCGTTGTGTGTCTGCACCCACTCATCCGATGATGGCACTTAGGTAGTTTGCAGTTCTGAGCTATTGTAAACAATGCTTCAATGAACATGGGGGTGCACATATCTCTGGAAATTAGTGCCTTTGTGTTTTTTGAGTAAATACTTAGAAGTAAGATGATGAGATTCCCATTCTTAATTTGTTGACGTGTCTCCATACTGATTTCTGTTGTTTGCTTTTTAATTTAAAACATATTAAAGTTGGTTCATTGTTTACTTGAAACCAATTTGGTCCAGTTTATCTACAAAGTAGATGCTGTACATTAAAACACTGTCCTGGGTTGTAAAGTCATGGTTTAGATAAGGTGACGACAGGAAAAGGGTCCACATATCAGCAAGCAATATTTTCATAGGACAAGAGTGTCAGAGCCCCCACAGAGCAAGCCTCAGACCAGGGATTAAAGTTGAACTATCAGGACAGTGAATCGCCTCTGGCTCCAGCACCCAGTCGTGGATGCATCCAGATTCATAAGGAAAGCTGATGGATGAGTTTGACATGTGGGACATGTAGGACGTGACCAGCACAGACCCTTCACCAAGAAACAAAAGAATGACATCACTTGAAGGAGACCACCAATAACTTCAAAGGACAATGTCACCTTGGCCAATCAGGGACTGAAACCTGGTCTGCAGACTCCTCTCTCCATCCCCCTTCCTCACCATGTGGGATTTTCCCTTAAAAATCAGGCCGCTGGCAAGGCCTCGAGTCAGCCTCCCCACTAATGGGGTCTTAGCCTCCTGGCTGGCTCCATCCTCTCTCTCCCTCTGTTCCCCACTAATGGGGGTCTCAGCCTCCCTTGACTGGCTCCTCTCTCTCTCTGCTGCCCACTAATGGACCCCCAACTTGCTTACTTGCGCGCCTGTCTGGTACGTGGAGAGACCCAGAACCCTCGGGTGATTAGCTAGTAATCACCTCCCTTGGTCGGCTCCATCCCTTTACCCTCTGATTAAACCTCTGCTTGCTCACTCACCTAATTCTGCCTTGGGTTCTTTGAGCAACCTGAAAACCCCCACTAAGAGGAAGATACTTTGTACCTAAAATCTAGGCAGCAAAAGTTGGGGCTGTTTTTCTGAAGAGATACAACAGGGAGATGGCTTTTAGGTCATGCTAGGTAAGCTGTCCTATCTGGAGGCGATAATTGGGTAGGTGATCTCTGGCTAGGGTGTGTGACCTCTGGTTGGAGCCATTGACCTCTGGCCAGGAAGGTGGCCCTGCTGAGTCAGAAGACCCCATGTTTCTGTGATCTTTGGTCACATTTTTTTTGGCATGTCTGATGCTTATGAAATCAGATCTGTGAAGCCTCCACATTCATTTTTATTGAAATTTCTAACTAGTGCTTTGGAGTTGACTCACGTTTCTTGTAATTATTGCAGAAACCACATTATTATACCCTAGCTTCCTCTCCATTTATGTTGGTCAGCTGTCAACACAGAAACGCAAGATGCACATTTTACTGGGTAGCTGCATAGTATAAGATGTGGTCTGACAGAGATCGAGCAGTCCTCTCCAGTGGGAAGATGTATTAGTCCTACTTTCTTGTTAAAAACATCTTTAATGGAATTTCAATTACACTCCACACTCCAGATAAACCCACCTAACTGCTAAGAGTCTGCAAAGAAAAAGAATACTTCACAGAAGGGAGTCCCAGTTACCTATTGCTACACAACCAACCACTTAAGTTCAGTGGCATTAAAGACCATTCTTTTCCCAAATGATTATTATGTGCATGATTTTGTGCATGAGGAATTAGGCACAGCTGGGATGTTTCACTAGTGACTGGAACCTTACCAGATGGATGTCAGTTCTCAGACCAATGTTTGACGGCTTGGTTCTGGGTCCCCCGCTACTTTTTCATGTCCTGTGTGCTGAGGGCTGGAGTATCCGAGGAGACTTCTTTGCCCCCGTTCATGTGTGGTGTCTGCGCTGGGATGACTGGAGAAGCCTGGGCCGGCCCAACAGCTCCCTTCATGTGGCCACTCCATGTGGCTACTTGAGCTTCCTCCGAGCATGGCCTTCTCCTGGGAGCTGTGTGACCGTGGTGTGAGTTCTTGTGTGGCATGTGACAGTTTCACCCCTCTCACCAGCTGGGAGAGGCAGGAAGGTGAAGTTTCACTGGCAAAGAAGCGAAGTGCAATTAAAGCGAGAGTAAAGTACCAAAGTACCAAAGCGAAAGTCAGGGTGGAAGATAGTGCACCCCAAGCGGCAAGGGTGGCCATTCCCAGAGGAGCTGACCCCGCGCTGGAGGAGACTGAACCTGTATAAGGCCCTGGCTGAGTCCCACGCCCTTGGCTCCACCTGGGGGTTTTTTGGGCCGGGTTGCTCCCTGATTACCCGCAAGGAGTAAGTGTTTATAGAAGGAACTGTGTTCAACAAAAGGCGAACCTTGTGCCTTCTGACTGGAAAGTTTCCTTCTGAAAGACTCCCTGACCTTTTAGCTGATTCATAGGGCCCACTTTTGTGGCTTTTTTCTGTTTTCTGTTTTCCTGTTTTTTCCTTCTACGTCCATTCCCAGCACTGCCTAACAGCTGTGCTTCCTCTGTGGTACTGGCTCCCCGTGTGAGTCTTCTTAGAGACCCAGGAGCTATAGGCTCCCGTGTCCCCTAATGTGACTTCTGTCACGTCTCTTATATGCAAGGGACCCAGAATTAAACTCTGTTTCTCAGTGGGAGAAGAAACCATGTCTAATTTACTACAAAGGATGCCTTTTACCTTTGAACGTTGAAGTGTTTTAATAAATGAAGTTGAAATACAACTTAAAGTTCTAATATTTTGTTCAAACGCTTAACATAATAGCAGAGACTGTCTCTTTCTTGCCCTTAGGTTTCTCTAACTACAAGAACATGCTTATTAGAATTGATTAATAGAAGAAAGGAAACTGATGAAATTCTTACCATCTTAAAAAGACTGGCTGCACATTTGGGAGGAAGCATTCTGTCTGCAGCGGGCTGTGTCCCTCTGCGAGCTTCTTAGTAAGAGCCATTTAGTCCCTGGTTGAAAGCCTGGGGGCCTCCCATGAGTAATGTACAGGCACCTTGAAGTGTGGCAGTGACAGGGTTTCCCTGGGGTCTTCTTCACTTGCTTTCTGGGGTATCACATCCCAGGGAAGTTGTTGGAACATTTGCGTAAAACTGAAGTTAACAGGATGGGCTGTGTTCATCTGCTGGGGAGGGCTCCCGAACAAACTGCCTCAAACTGGGCGCCTAAATAGTAGAAAGTGCTCATGGTTCTGGGGGCAAGATGTCTGAGATCCAGGTGTGGCAGGGTCAGCTCCTTTGGGGGGCCAGGAAGGGGGCTCTACCTACCCCTCACCACTAATTCTCACTGGTGTGTACCCCCCTTTTGGCCTTCCCTGCCTTGTCTGTTTCCATCTTCATCCTCATGGGTCATTCCTTCTCCCACGTGTAGATCTGTCTCTAAATCCCCACTTTTGTGAGGATAGCGACCATGTTAGATCAGGGCCCCTGTTCTCCAGTATGACTCACTCTAATTAACGCCATCTGCACAGCCGTATTTCCAAAGCTAGTCACACTCTGGGGTGCTGGAGGTTAGGATATCCACAGAAGGATTTTAGGAAGACACAATTTACCTATAACCACAGAACATCTGAAAGCTAATATTGTGATTACCTTTCCTTGGGAAATAAGAGAAAATGGAGAAAGCTGTGGGGAAAAGTTATCACTAAAAAAGCAATACAGATTAGGAAGGCGGGCTGTCACTGGTCGGGGAGGGACTCTGTGTGCCTGCTGGCTGCACGCGGGCCCTGAGGCCAGGGGTCCCGGGCATCCAGGTGTTGTCAGCAGAGGGTGCGAGGTGTCCTGTAAGGTGCCGTTTCACCCCCACGTACCTGTCCAGGACAGGCGCTGACATCTCTGCATGACCAGGCTGCCATCTGAAACGGGGTTCAGTTTCAACTCTTAACGTCCCCCGCGACCTCTGTGAGTCTCATTGGGGCCGACCACTTACTGTTAGGTTCCTCCCAAAGGTTTGGGTGACTTTGGCGTTCGGTCAGGAACATGGAAGAAGTGACCCAGAGAAATGCTTACAATATCCAAAAAGGTTTATTTGGAACTTTGAAGCAGGCTAAGTCAGTAAAGGAGTAAGCCAATCCCAGGAGAAGGACTCTTGGCTGTTTTATAGGGGCGTTGGGGTAGTTGGATCTTGGGGGGCAGGATGGATTTTCGGATTCACAGCTGGCACTACTGCCCTTCACTAGGGACCAGACAGAGTCTGTTCAGACAGCCAGTAAGATGTTAATACAGTCAAAACTATGAGGATCATGATCAGAAGAGATGAGAAACGTGCCTAAACCTGCCTCTGCAGCCTCCAGGAAACTCTGAGACAAAGGCTAATGGAGAATCCTGCCCAAAGGCCACACACAAAATGGTACCACCCGTGCCTTTCTGGGGGTCTCTTGTCCTATCACTTTCTAGGGTCAGTTTTGAGAGGGCCACTTTGGACCATCTCCCAGTTGCTAGTAGTGAATCCTGCATAGGTCCATGTGTGTTCATTAGAATACATTTTGGAAAGAATCATGCTTCAAATCCAAGTATTCGGCTGTTTGAAAAATGACGCCCAAGTAGTGAGCACAGTGTTCTGTGTATGGGGTGGCCTCGCTCTTTCCACTGTGCTTTACTCCTCACAGCGCCACGGGCTGAAAGGGAGCTCAAGAGACAAACCACCCAACCCTGGTCCACCGGCCAGGAGTAACTTTCTCAAAGTTTGTGTCTTTTTTTCCTTTGTATTTAAAAATATTCAGCGTTGACTTCCATTAGAGGCTACCTGTAAGTAATTGTAGTAAACAATTGTCAGTAATTTAGAAGCAACCACAGATTTTGCATTTTTAATGCAATATTTGCATGTTAAATGATGGCAATAGAATCACTTTGGGGTCATGGCATCATCATTGTGTTCTGTGAATTTTTATTCCGTCTTCCTTTTGGGATTTCCTGCTTATTTCGATGAGCTGAAGAATCTGTCAGCGTTCTTTGACATAAACATTGGCCGATAACAGGTGCAAATTTTATTAAGGTTCATTGAAGAAAGTATCAGTAGTTTTGCCCCAATGAGCAGTGCATTTCATCTCATGTTCCGTCTAAATTATTGACATATATTATTTATTCTTTACTTATCCGATATTTATTTGCATGGATTTTTCCAAAATGCAGTTTCGGTTTTGATATGTATTTAATCATGCAGTAGGGATAACAGCGTTGGAGAAGCTCTGAGAGAGAGAACATTTGGTTTAGGGGGTGATATGTGAAGTCCTCGGCTGCCCAGGTGAAGGAGGCTGCTGGTATCCTCATACTGGAAAGACTGGATTCTTGGAGGCTTCTTGAAGGAGCCCAGACCATCACAGGGACTCAGAGTGTTCGCGCTTTGGTTTCCTTTGCCTGTTGTCATTGTTCCCGGGGACATGGAGTTGTGCGGCCAGTTTTGTGTGCCTGGCCAGCCGGTGCGGACTCATGAGCGTAGGGGCACTGTGTCTGCCTGAGGTGTGCCCAGCGCAGGGGACATGTCGCGATGTCACAAGGGAGCCCTCTGATTACACCAGCCGTGTGCAGGGAGAGGAGAGTCTCCTGTTTTAAACTGCGTAAGGAATGTTGATTTCCACAGGTATCAGAGAAAAGCCTGGAAGCTGACACTGAGAGCACTGATACCAAGGATTCACCTCCTCTTCCTGGGGACTCTCAAGAACCCAGACCACTGTGCAGACTTGAATCCTGCTTCCTACCCCACTGTGGCCTAATAATGATAGCACAGCAGTGATAATGATAATGCAGGAGGGTTGACGCCAGCCCCTCTGCCGTCTCACAGGTTTCTCATGGCAGTCCATCTGTCCATCTGACCTTTGTGCAGATGTCAGCTGATGATCATGCCACCACGTGCTGCCAATGGAGAAGTCCTCCTCAGTTCTTGAAAGCGGGGCTCCACGGTGATTCCTCCCTGCACCCAACAGGCAGGCACTAGACCCCCACCACACAGACTGGAATGCACACCATGGGTCAATTAATTTGATTTGGGGATTGAATCCAGGGCAGGCAGCTCACCGACTGGCCCTGTGTGATGTGAGGACACATCCCCTGAGCCCGGCCCCAGGAAGATTCTGGAAAGACCAGCATCTGCTTATTTCCAGAAGCAACTTGCAATGAGGCAGGGTGTGACTGAGATATTTATGCTTCATGATTGCTGTTGGGATTTTTAAAATAAACTTCTTTTAGAGCAGTTTTAGGCTGAGAGAAAAATTTGCAGATAGTGGAAAGAATTTCCCTAGTTTCCCCTGTGGGTAATGCATGACATTAGTAGACTACGTTTTTGTAATGAATGAGCCAATCTTGTTGTCTTATTATGAATTAGGTCCATGGTTGATTGAGATTTTGACCTAACGTCCTTTCCTTTTCCAGGATCTAGGACGTCATGTTATCTTGAGTTGTAGTGTCTCCTTAGGGTCCTCTTGGCTGTGACATTTTCTCAGTCTTGCCTGTGTTTGATGATCTTGGCAGTTTTGAGGAATACAGGTATTTTGTAAGATGACGCTCTCTGGGGAACTGTCTGATGTTACTCTCATGATTAGACTGGGTTATGGGATTGGAGAGGGCGAGAACACAGGGACAGTGTCATCTCATCACACACATCAAGGGTACATCCCATCAGCATGACGGATCACTGCAAATGCTGACCTTGAGCGCCTACTGGGAGGACTGGTTGTAGGTTTCTCCACTGCAAAGTTATCAATCTCTTTCTCCGTTTTTGTACTGTCCTCTTTGGAAGAACGTCATCATAGCCCATGCTTGAGGAAGGGGTTATATTCCTTCTACGTAAGGGTAGACTGTACATAAATTATTTGGAATTCTTCTTCATGGGAGAATGTCTCGTCTCTCCTATATGTATGTATGTATTTACTTATTTAAAGAGGGAGGAAGTCAGGAATGAAGGCAGGCAGGCAGCAGGCAGGCAGGGAGAGAAAGGAGGAAGAAGCATCTTCTCTATTTAGTTGCTGCCCCTGGTCACAGGTGGTGAACCCAGGTCCTTCATCTATATGCGCATCCAGGCACGGGCTTAACAGCTGAGCCACCAGGATGTGCCCTGCTGTAATGATTTATATAATCACTGTATTATGTGTTAATATGAACTCATGGATATTTGTTTGATAATTTCAGTTCTGTTTCAATACTATGTTCTATTTTCTTCTTTAGCGTGTGGCAAAATTACATTTAAAAATTTTATCAGAAATTTAATAATTTATCCTGAAAGACATCACAGATTTAATAGCAGTGGTAATTATGCAGTTTATATTTATTTTAACTTTTCTGTCAAGACAGTCCACAAAGGTGAATAAGATTACAGCATTTAAAAAATAACTGAAAATGGAGCCGTCAATCATTGTTTCATTCATTTCGTTTTTGGCATCAGCGCTTTTTCACAGTCAACCTACAAGGTGTAGGAAAACAGAAGTAACAAGGCAAACACAGTGCCTGCCCTCAGGGAGCTTACAGGCTTACAAGAAATGCAAGAATGTTTTTTAAGTTCCAGTCTTTAAAGCTTCCATTCTCTGACAGTGGAAGTTTGTGCAGACATAGCCACGGATGTAGAAGAGGAGCTTTTATTTCACCGCGTCTATTTCTTTAATTTATTGAAGGCACATGACATCATAACGTGACATGGGTTTAAGGTGTCATTGCTGTAAATTAACATCTGTATATAGTGCATCAAGTTCACCACCAGCATTTCAGTTCTGTCTCCCTCACCATGCAGTTGATCGCTTCTACCCAACAAAATTGCCACCTTTAAAATGGACTCGCAGCTCAGATTTTCTGGTTGAGTCTCCACTCACTCCCCCCACCTTTTTATTTTGTGCATTTCAGTTTGGGCTATTTCTGCTGACTTCTCTTCAAGTTCATTCCTTTTTTCCTTGATTGTGTCCAGATTACTGACACATTAGTTCCAGAATGTTAATGAGCCCAGCAAATACATTCTTCATTTCTGTTTTTGATTCTAGCATCGCCTCTGGCTCTAATGTCCCATCTCTCTCCCTTCACTCCCCATTCACTTAGACCCTTGGAAACTGTGGCGTCTTAATGATAGTTTCTTTAAAGACCCCGTCTGATAAACTTCCAGACTCTGTCACTTCTGGGTCTGATCCTATTGCTCGATTTGTCTGTTTAGACTTTTAGTTTTGCTTTGAGCATGCTGTGTAATTTTTTGTTGTAAGTCCAACCTTTCACGTCGGGTAATAAGAAGTGAGCTACGGAGGCTTCAGGTCTGAGGTTTTCTGCTCTGTGGCTGGGATTTGGGTTCTGTTTTGCGTGCTCGCTCACTGGAGGTGCCAGAGTCTTCAAATTCATCTCTTTTCGGTGAACTTCCTTCTCTGCCTTGTTTGGACTTCCCAGCGGACTCTTGCCTGCAGTCACCCAGCTACTCTGTGATCTTAGCAATAACACTGGCCCTGTCATTGTGGTGGGAGGTGGCATGTACTGGGGGAACACATTCTGGAATCTTACGATGAATTTTCAGCCCCTTATGCCAGGACTTGCATGAGTGTTTCTTAACCTTTTAATCCCTCTTGGGGTGAAATAGAGATACTGGAGGGGTCTGGAGTCAGGAAATCTCTTCTCCACGTGAGTATGACCCTGGAGAGGCTGTTACGGAAAAGCAAGTTTCTTTCCTGTTTCTCTCACAGGAGTCTCCTCCCTCCAGCCGCAGCCGCAGGACTTCTTTCTGCTTCCCTTTCCCTAGTTCTTGAGAGAGACGGCATACAAACGCCTGGGGAGTTCCCCAAGATTGTGTCCCCATAGTCCCTCACATTCAGGCTTCAACAGTGGGTCTTAATCAGCATGTTAATAAGGACTTAAGTTCCTACCGCATATGGTTCCAGCGACCCCCAGGTGAGTGGCTCTCTGCTGTGACTTGTTTTACCCTCCAGATTTGTGAGTGGCACCTTGTCCTAAACCACAGTTCTCTGAGGGATCCAAGAGAAGTTGATGATTTTCAGTTTGTTCAGCTTTTTGCTTGTAAGGATGAGAGTGACGGTGTTCAGGATTTAACAGGTCAGTGAGACTCTGTGTGGTTAAGAATTTTGTCACTTCACATAAAGTCCTCATTAGTGGCTGAAGCTTCACTTGGGGTGAAGCTTCACTTGCACCCCACTGCCCGGGGGTGGCAGCAATGAGTTTGACATGTTGGGGATTCAGAGGTCTTATTCATCCCATCTAAATGTCCTCGTGGCATGCCCTGGAGGAGCAACAGTTGAGCCATCTGTCTCTGGCAGAGAGCACAGTCCACCTACATCCCAAGGACCCAGATTCGAATCTGGGTAAATAAATATGTAATACGTATAATAAAATAAAATAAAAATGCTTCTTCCTCCTCTCTCTTCCTGCCTCTCTGCCTAATAGCCTCCATTCCTGCCTGCATTTTTAAAAAATGTCCTTGTGCTGCAGTGGAAGAACTTAGAACTCCCTGAATTTCTTGTTCAGATACACTGGTTAGTGCTTTGAAATAGGGATTTGACTCAGACTGACTTCACTCCACTCGTCTCTAAGGAGAAACCCTGAGAGTTAACAGAACGTGGAAGACACGTGTGTGTGTACAACAACAAAACAAAACGTGTGTATGTTCTAGCATCGGTTGCTCCTTGTTCTGTTTTCTGACTTGTAGCTCCTAAGGCTTTTGGAGTGATGAGGGTCTTTTGAATGCTCAGGCAACGCCTCTCTAGAAAGATAGGATGGGGACTGGTCCTCAGAAAGACCAGGCCATGGTTAGAAGATTGCACATTTCAGCTTCACTCCACAACCTCCTGAGACAGCATAGTTCAGTTGCCAGTGGCCAATGATTTAATCAGTTGTCCCTCCATTAAAAACCCCTAGATAATGGGGTTCAGGGGGCTTATGGGGGTGCTGAACCCATGGAAGTGCCAGGAGGGCACCAGACAAGGGCATGGAAACTCTGCCCCTCTCACCCCCATACCTCGACCTATGTGCATCTTTTATAATTAACCAGGAAAAGAAGAGCAAAATGTTTCCCTGATTCTGTTACCTGTTCTAGCAAATTATTAAACCCAAAGCGGGAATGATGGTGCTCTCCTGATTTATAGCTAGTGGTGCTGGGACTTGTGTCTGACTTCTGAACTGGGGACAGGTATGGGACTGAATCCTGGAACCGCTTATCTTTTCTAGACCTGGGTAGACTGACTTGAATTTTTTGACACTCAGGTGATGTCTGCGAGTTGGTGGTTGTGTGGGAGAAACCCCACAAACCCTCATATTTCCAGTCTTCTGAAAGAACAAGTAGGCTGTTGTTACCATCTTTGAACACTTCTGTCTCCACAGGAGCAGTGATGCTCTCCGACACCTCCTTGGCAAGATTTAGCTCATTTTGAGAGTGCAGCAGGGTGTAGAAATGAGGTATTCTACCTTCCACAGTTTGAAAAAAGAAATAGAATAATTTAGGTGACATAGTTACATGGTAGCTTTTGATTTCACATGCAACTTGCAGCAGTTGCATGCACTGTGTAGATGAAAGGGCCATGCCATGGCAGATGTCCATTGAGGAAGAGATGCGACGGCAGATGTCCGTTGAGGAAGAGAACAGTTTATTCACAAACACTGGTCTTGACCATAGTTTGCACCATGTGCTGAGCCAACCAATAGGAAACAAAATTACTCCTTCACTTGTGTCGTTGAAAGTTTATCACCATCCAAACAGCTGTCTAGAAACAAGGAATCTTCCCACCCCAGATTAGTTGTTAACTGTGAGAGTCAAGTTTGGGGGGTGGGGTGTCAGGTGCCCATCTTTCCAAGAGGTCAGCTGGGAGGGGAGTTCACCTGGGAACGCCACGCCCACGGCATCCTCTTGAGGACCCCTGGTTTGGTCATCAGGTGATTCATCCGACTTCAACCTCATGTCCGTTTAGTGGGTCCTGCGGAAAATACTCATGGGCAGCTTTTACCAGACCTGCTGCAGTAATGTTTTCTGCCCCTTCCAGGAGGATTGGTCAGTAGGGAAGTATGTAATGTGCGTAAATAATGTGTGTAAAGCACCATCTGCCTGCTTTTTGAAAACCCGTACTTTCTGGTTAGTATACAAACATTATTGGAATTTGACAATATCGAATTTTCCCCTGGTATGCTAAATGCTCTCAAGATTATTACAAGCCCATAGTTAAGATTATTTTGATGGGTGATTCGTGTTCTTTTTTGCATAAGTGATACGTTTATATTTGATTGAGTCTTCGAATGCCAACCCCAAGAGAATACAGACCTGGTTCCTTAATGCTTTGAGGTTTGTTCCTGACTTTTATTAAAATATTTCTTCATTCTAAATTATCCTAGGACGATACCAGGATATTTTAAAAGGACCAATTCTTTGCTTGTGGCTTTATAATTAACCTAATCTGATTATTGTTTTATTTATTTTTTGTTTAATGGGACAAGAGAAAGAATATGTCAGCAGAGTTTCAGCAACAGTAGCATAGCATCTGTGCTCCTACAAATTAACAATTACTTATGCTAATAGCTGTATGTCGTTATGGAAGTTACTCAGAATAACTCCATTGTACGTGGAATGTGACTTTGACTCTGACGAAGGATACATTTGGGCACAGAGTTAGTTCTGTTCTAGGATTGCTTTTGTTGACTCATCAAACCAAAAAGGTGAATTCTTTATTTCCCCATTAAGGCATCAGTTGTAATCGTAACGATTTTGTGTTCAATGAAATTGTTTTAGTAACTGGAAGTATTGTACTTACATATTTCTATGTAAAGCTGGCCTTTGTTCAGTTTTGTCATCTGACCAACCTTCTTTATATCATATATTTACCTTAGGATTGGTTTATTATGTGTCCTCTTTTAAAAATGAAGGAACTGAGGTTCCCAAAACACAGGTGAAAATTATTTCATTGATGTCCCATTGGTTTCCAAAACAGTACATTTGAGGAGTACAGTGTCACCCCCGGGATCTCATGTGCCACCCATACTCACCACCAAGGTCTGGTTCTCGTTTGCCACCACCATTCTCCCCATCTCCCTTCTCCTCCCCATCTGGTGACCACCATTTTGTGTCAAAGTCTAAGCGTTTGTTTCTATTTGTTCACTGGATAAAAAAAAGAGACTGTATATATACATACATATGTATGGATATATCACAATGGAATATATACACAGCAATTTAAAAAAGGTGAAATCTTGCCATTTGCTACAACATCGATAGAACTTGAGACCATGATGAGATAAGTGACAAAGTGAGATAAGTCAGAAAGACAAATTGTGGATGATTTCATTCATATGTGGAATATAAAGAAATATAAGACATTTTTCAAAACTGGCCATAGGACGAAGTAGCAAAACTGGGATTTGTTCCTACATCTCTTACCTTTTATTTTACTCTTAATTGTGGATAATTTCAGGCATATGCAAAGGTAGAAAGAACACAGTATTGAACCTTTATGCCCGTGTCACTCAGCTACAACTCCTAGCCACTCGTGCCTCACCAGTGCCCTCTCTTCTCCCCTGGATTTTTAAAAATGTTGGCGGAACATTGCATCATAGCATCACATAGGTTCAAGGTGAGCGGCACCATAAATGAGCATGGCACACGGTTCATCAAGTTCTCTGCCAACAGTTCAGTTCTTTCTCCAGATTAGCAAACCAAACCTGCCACATCCCATTATTTCAATTCAAAATTCTTAGTATCTCCAAAGGAAAAGGATTCACTTTTTAAAAATGATATAGTCATAATGCCATGATCATAACTAATCATTTGTTTTATTCTCAAATAGCCCATGTTCCAGTTTCTCTGTGTCCTCCTCGGTCATGTTGCCTTTGTATCCTCTTTCTTTTTCCATTTGTTTATTAGTCTCTTAAGTCTCTCTTTTTTAAATTTGTTCTTGCTGAACCCAATAAGGGGGTATCCACACACCCCTCAATGATCCCTTAGGATATATACCTCAAGAGAAATACAGTGAAATTACTTTTTTTACAGTCATTTAAAAACCAGTCTCTCTATTTAAGCACCAACCCCATATGCTCTGATTTATTACATTCATGTGTTTTATTTTTCTTTGGATCTTAAGGATTTTTTAAAGTTTTGCTTTCATTTTGTTTCATAATTGTATAGAACATTTACTGCTACAAAGGCAAATCTATACAGTATTTTGGGAGAATTCTTGTTCGTTTCATCCTGTTTCTTTTCTTCCCTACTCACCCCACCTGGGGTGGCATACACTCTGAAATTCTTGCTTTGTTTTTTCATTTCTAAATTATAAGAAAGCATGCATGTTTTTACTCAACTGCATGTATATATCATATATGCACATTGTCCTGGCCTTTAATTTTGTAACTTAATGATATATCCTGGGGATCAGACAATAACATTATATGGAAGTATGTCTCTTCCTTTCTTACAGTGCATAGGACTTTATATATGAGGGATGTTAACCCTTTGTCTGTGACGTAATTATATTCTCCCCCTATTAATCATTTGTATTTATAATTGGTTCTGGTGGGTTTTTTTATATAGAAAGATTTTTTAATTGTGTAGTTAAATATGTCAATATTTTTCCTTCTTGATTTAGTTGAAATGATAGAAAATATTTCTCCACTTTGAGATTATAGAGAAATTCTGTATTTTCTTCTTATAAAACAGAACACCCCCACTCTCATTTAAATTTGTAATATATTTGGACTCAATCCTGATGTAATTTATGCCAAACCGATGTATATTTTTCTTTTTCTGTATGGCGATCTAATTATATCATTTATCACTTATTCAAAGTCTGCTTTTTTCCTCCCAATGATTATATAACATCTTTATCAGATACTAGATTTTCACACCACGTAAGTCTATTTCTGTACATTTCAATTCTATTCCATTGTCTCTCAGCTTGTATACCAGTACTATACTGTTTTGACAATAGAGGCTTTATAATAGATTTTAATACCTGGTAGCATTAGATTTCTTCATTGTTCTCTTTTTAAAGTTTAGTAATTCTTGCTTGGTTGTTCTTCAAAATGAACTATATAGTCAGTTTGCCTGCCTTCTAGGCTTGATATGGTGTATTACATTTATAGACTAACTTTGGGAGAACTGACATTTCGATGATGTGGAATCTGCTTATCCAAGAACATGGTCTCTTTCCATTTATTCCAGACTGCTTTCTCTTTTGTAAACATTTCACAATTTTCTTCATATAGGCTTTAGACTTTTTTATTTGTCATATTCACAAGTATAGTATGTATTTTGCTCTTGTATTGTGGCTTTTCCATTTTCTAACTGGTTATCTTCATTATGAAAAAAACTATTGATTTTACAACTTTTTTAGCTAAGTTTTTTGTTGCTGTTTTATATGGATTCTTTTGTTTTTCTCACTTATATAATCACAAGTTACACAAATAAAGATTATTTAACCTTTTCTTTTACAAATTTTATGCCTCCAGTTGAGTTCTCTTGCATAACCAATAAGCTAGTATTGGAACTCAATGTGGAAGTGTATAGACTGGGTTCCCTGGTCTTCTCTGGGACTTTAGTTCCTAAGAGGCTGACTTTTCTGGGGAGGCATGTATTGATCCTCCCTGGATTCCTGTTTTATTGAATTTTTTTTTCATCTGAATGGAGGCTGAATGGTCATGTATTTTTACTGCATCTTAGAAATGAGCATATGACGTCTCTCCTTAGCGCTCTTAACACAATGGACAATACTTCCTGGTGTTAAATCACTGTTGCATTTCTGCAGTGAGTTAACCTTGTCCTCTTTGGGTCTCCATGATTTTGATTTTATCTGCTGTTCGTCAAGGTCTCCAGCTTGTAGCTTCAGTGCCTAAAACCGTGTTCACTGGGTATATTTGTGGAAGGAACATTAATTGGATTTTCTTCCTTTATCAGTAGTGATGACATTTAGAAAATTCTTGAGCATGTTTCTAATAAACTAAGCAATACAGAGAAGTACAGTGACCAAAGCAGTAAATTCGCAGACTTGTACCATCCAGATCAGTTGTTCATATTACGTGATCATAAATTCAGCAAACACTGCATATAAAGCTATGCAGGGAATCATACTGTGTGTTTTAAAGTATTGTTTCTACTTGAAATTAACAGCAGCAGCACTGGAATTAAACTGAAGTCAATTCTACACTTCAAATTGGTGTTTCTTCACAATCAAATATTTGTTTCTAGAATTGGGGGAAAAAAAAAAACCCTCCTAGCTGACATCCTCTTCGTGATTTATCACATCTCTCTCTTCCTCTAGGAAATTACCAGTGATCTCACCCTCTTCTCCCATGCCATTAGTTTGATTTTCACGTGTCTGCCCTGTTCCTGGCTGCTTCCAGATTGTTTATTAGATGTGCAGTGGTGAGGGTTTAATTCTCACTTCGTAATTGGTTTCCTCAGTTCTGTCTCAGCCTCCTTTCATGTATTCCTTCCATGTATCACTTCGGGTCCTTCTGGAATTGGATTTATATTCTTACTAGGATTTCAGTTCCACAGAGTACTTGTGGGAACTTCTGTTTCTTGGTTACGTTTTCTCCCCGGGTGTCAAAGCTCTGTCCTCGGAATCCCTCTGGTTCTGCTTGCTGGCTATTGAGCTCTATGCGCATGCACATGCACCCAGCACTGCCATGAGGTCATAGTGGGCTGTGTCCTCCTGCTCTTGACTCTGGTGCCTGCAGGGGTCCTCCCCACAGGAGGAGGAGGTTACCTGCTGTCAGAGGAGGAGGTTACCTGCCAGCCTTGGTTCTCTCCCCCAGGGAGCCTGGGGGGATTCCTTGCAGCTGATGGCTGTCCACCAGAAGGCCTGCAGTCTGGCTTTTCCTTCTGAAGCCCCATGACAGGTCCCCTTAGCGGAGCCTGGGACGGGTCCCACTCTTGTGAACATTGGTCCATCTCTGTGTCCCGGGTCTAAAGGGTTCTCTCTTCCTTTGTGGAGTTCATGAGATGCCCCAGCTAAGCTTCTATTCCAAAGGGATTTAAATTTTTTATTTCAAAATGTTTTTTTTGTTTTTTTTTTTAAGTTTAAAAACGTATTTCCTAGAGCGATCTACATCTGGCCACATTCATGTCACTCTGGGAGCATCACTTGCAGATACTGGTGGAAATTCTCAGGATTCTTAGCTTCCGTGCTCACAGGTTACTTTCGGAGGTGAGGATGGCCAGTAATGCAACGCCTTTGGAATCTCCTGTTTCTTTACTTCTACTCCTGAGGTCCCTTTCATGTTCAGATACAGTGTTATGTCCTTTTCTTCCTTTTTGGGAGGTTGTGCTGGTGACTCTGAAGATGTGTGCCCTGTACTGTCATGAAGACCTAGAGGAGCTGACCTTGAGTGTTGGGCCTGTGTCTCCTTCCCAAGCTGTCCCCATCTGGCCAGCGTGGACATTTACTGAGGACCCCTGTTTGCCTTGCATTATGCAAACACATATATCTTATTTTAAATCCTCATATGTGTCCTCTGCAGTCGCTGTGACTGTTAACACCTCTGCTAGACCAGGAAACGGAGGCATAAGGAGTTTAAGCAACATTCACCAGATTTGAACCCAGAGAACCAGGTCTGGAGCCTGTGCTTTCTTTGGATGGTACTACTTCTGTGAGGACACCCACGAGGGACTCGGTGATGACAGTTCCACAGTATGTGAGCAGGCCTCGGAATTACCAGAACTGAAAATTTTTTTTTTTAAAGAAAGAATTCAGGGAGCTGTCATTCCTATGCACTCAAGTTAATGGCTTCCTTTTGTCTTGCCTTGTGCTGTAATTGGCTCAATCATTTGCAAAGAGCTTCCTGTTAGGTTCCAAGTACTGTTCCCCGGGCTTGACCCTGTGCTTCTTACCAAGGGGGCAGCTCTACTCTCTGTTCCAGTAGAAGAAAGTCACAGGACACAAAAAGGTGGCTCCCAGGGCCTGGGATGGGGGGTGTCAGAGAGAAAGGAGGTATTCCCTGTCCCATCATCACCAGCTGGCGAGGGGAGCATCTGGATCCAAATCCAGGTCTGCCTGGCTCCCAGCACCCTGGTGTCTGAGTGAGACTGCACTGCAGTGACTTAGGCCTTTGAGATTTGGGAAGTGAGTCTTGTAGAATGCTGTTTTGCCCAGTCCTTTGTGATTTTTTTAGCAATGCTTTTGTTTTTTATTTTGTTTACATTGTTAGATGCTTTTTAGGATACTGAAATCGTACCTCAGTGTGTGTGCATTTCACACCTCACCCTCCACCAGAATCCAGTGCTCTTGACGGCCACTTGGTTCCTCCTTCCTTCCCTCCCTGATCCCAGATGTGGGAGCCACAATTTTGTGTCCTGTGAATTTTGTTTGAGATTTGTCTGTTCATTTGTTTCTTTATAGTCCACATATGAGTGAAACAATCTTGTTCTCTTTTTATTTCTGGCTTATTTTGCTTAATGTGATCCCCTCCAGATTGTTGCAAAGGACACAAATTTGTTTAATAGCATACATCCGATAAGAGCTTCATCTCATACATCTCAGCAACAAGAAAGCAAATGATCCTTTGACCAGTTTTGACCAGTCATGATTTTAGTGTTAAAACAATCTACCACACTTTTAAATCAAGCATCAGAAGGAGCCACATTTCTATGAGGGGAAATTGTCAAGACCTCAGTGTATGGAAAAAGTAGACAGGAATCTTGGAGGGAGGAAGTTACTTAATTTTCGACTGTCTCCCAGAAAAATCTTAGCAGGATATGGAAATATTATAACTTGTTAACCCAATATACCGTTTCTCTTCAAAAATAAAAGAAGTAAAAACTACTTAATAGGTGTCCTGGTCAGGTTGGGCTACCTAATAAGACCCCATCCACGGGGACTTAAAGTCAGGTCCAGAGACCAGCTGAACAGCAGAAACTTATTTTCTCACAGTTTTGATTGTCCTGGTGAGAACCTTGCTCCTGTTTGCAGACAACCCTCTCTCAGCCTAATGTGGCTTTTCCTTGCTGCGTGCAAGTGGAGAGCGAGACCTTACCAAGGCCACCAAGAGATCAGCACCCTCACTTATGTCCCATCTAAGTACAGTGACTTCTCCGAAGCCCTGTCTCCACATGTGGCCACATGTGGCTTTTGGGAGGTCTCAGTTCCGTCTCTGGCAGTAGGAAGGTGATGGTTGTCCACATAATAAATCCTTTTCCATGTCTGTTATTTCCCTGTTTCATCCTAAACTCTGTTGCAGCTGGAATATAAGCACCACTTGGATGTTTGATCCTCAGACCGCCCAGCGTGCTCGTCTTAATCTTTCAGTGTCAAATGATAGTTATGATAGATGGTACTGAGAATGACCAGTGTGTTCAAATTATTTAGAAGTTGGATTATGAGTATTTTATATGTTAGTTGGAAAATAGCATGATCGATTCTTAGTGAGTGACTGTTCAAGACATCGCAATAAAACTCACCGGCCACAAGACACTGGCTTCCTGGGGGTGGGAGGGGGCAGGGCAGGAAGGAAGAACCAGCTGGTGGCCAGGAGCACTCGACTCTGGTGGAGGACGTGCTGTGACGTGCACACAGACTGAGGTGCAATTTCAGCTCCTAAAATGAATATAGCATTGTAAAAAAAAAAAAAAAAAAATTATTGTTAAATTACTAATTTATTTATTTAACCGTTTAATTATTATTAAATTATTAAAAGTAATACAATGTATGGAAGGAAAACACTAAACAAAAGCAAACAGATAGTTGGCTGCTCAAATGTTCATTCTCCTTGATTAGATGCTCAGCCTGTATTTGTATAAAAGCCAGGATAGAGTGCCCTGCATTGTTTTAGTGGAGGGATACATTTGAAACTTAATATTCTTATTTAGTTATAGAAAACTAGAGAGAACTACTGCTTTAAACAGTTGTGTTCTTGGCCAGTGAACTTAAAATAAAAAAGACTATTTGACAATTTTATTTTCTGTAGGTTTTAGGTACCCTGATATAATTTGCTCTTAGGGGAAAAAAATAAGACAGATCTTTAGGGGAAAAAAAAAAAGAAAAATTGTCACAGTGTGATCAGAAGGAAGGGTGTATCACTTAGAAATGTACTGAATTCGAAAGTTATTTCAAACTGGCTTTGTCATACGGTGTTCTAAACTCATTCTATATAGACCCACCCATGAGAAAAGCATACCTGTCTGTCTTCCCTACAGCCTGGTTGCTTAAATCTTCCAGACTTAATCTCCCAGACAGGATCACTGTTTCCTTTAATATTCAAGTGAATCTGCTTGCTCTCCAGAGGGCCATGCTGGGGAAATGCAGCATGCTCTGTCCCCCTCCTGTTTGCCCAAGGATTGTTGTGCCTGTCCCTGGAGGTTTCCTGGTCACTCCGACTCCAGTTCCCTCTGTGGAATGCCCAGGCCCCCTGAGCACTGGGCCTCCCATAATTGGCCTGTATCCACTCAATGCCCCAGAATGGGTACCACTTTCCATCCCAAATAACACAGACAGGCTATGACAGCAACCCAGTGCATACAACACTGCCTGGCAGTGTGGTGCCCTGCCTGGGCACCACATTGTCAAATCAATGGTCACGTCTTAGACTCGTTTCCCTTGACTTCGCAGTCACTTTTGAAGGACAGCCGTTTTCCAAGTAAATTCCAGTTGAGTTGAGTCTCACAGTGCCCCTACATCACTGGCTGCCTCTTCTTACCTGCTGGCTGAAAGGCAGGGGGTGGCGTGGGGGTGTGTGCCAGGGCTAAGTCCCAAGTCTTCCTCCCTTCTGTGTTTTCTCTCTGTGGTGTCTGCAGTCACTGGGCTTTAAATACTCTCTTTGGTGCAGCTTTTTCCTTGGGCGCCACTTACGTCTCCAACTCCTAGTCACCATCTCCAGGTGGATGTCTGATGGACATCTCAGACCAAACGTATCCAAGGCAGAATTCTTTCTGTCACTTTTGTCTGTTCCTCTTTCCCATCTCAGTAACTGATACTTCCATTTACTCAGTTTCCATTCAGTGGTTCTCCGGGCTGCCCTCTCTCCTAGCTGGGTTCATCCACGCGCCCTGTTGGCTCTCTCTTCGTGCTGGATCCAGAACCTCACCACGACGCCCCGGCCGAAGCCACTGGAATCTCTTGCTGGATGGATGCAGCAGTATTACTACCTGATCCCGCTCCTGTCTCATCCAGGAACCAGGACGAACCTATAAACCTAAGTTCCGCCATGTTATTCTCGTGGCTGCTAGTGTCACTCAAAATTTTAACCTGAACTTCTCATCATGCCTTCCAAGACCCTGTGTGATTTGTCCCCTCTCCTCTGCTTGTGCTTCACTAGCCATACGGACTCTCCTGGTCTTCTCTGAACACTATATGCCTCCTCCCTCCAACCCCCTGGCTTCCTCCTTCCCTCCCTTTCTCCTTTTTCCTCTCTGTGTAGAAGCTGTTTTCTCCACCAGCTGCTCTCTTCCAGGAGCTCCTACCCTGGCTTGCTTTCTCTCTCCTTTCAGATCACTTCTTAAATGACAGTTCAGCATGAAAGCCATCTCTGACCACACTACCTAAGTAACTCCCGCCCCACGTTATTTTATGCAACAAAATCTGATTTTCACCCTTCTTTTGCTTCTCCTCCCAAGCTAGTAGTGCTGACAGTAGGAATGAAGATGAGAATCTAGGCAAGGGGGATTTTGTTACCTCGTGCGATCACTGTTCACATTAGGTTAATGCGACCTGGTAGCTCAGGCATTAAGTCTGCGACTCTGGCGGAGTCCATGTAAAGCCCAAGGTCCGGGTTCGCTACCCAGGTCCAGAGAGAAGAACCGCATGCATAAGTGGATGCCTTTCCTCCTCTCTCTTCCTGCCTGCATGTTGCCCGCTTGCCTTCGCTCCTGCCTGCTTCCTTCCTCTGAAAAACAACGAGAGCAAAATTGCTTTTTCTTGAGCAGCAAGCTGATTCTGTAGAATGATTTTGTGTCTCTTCCCTAATACATGAGAGCAGCTAAAATCGCAGAACTAAAATGTAAAAGCTAAAATATTAATTTTTAATAGCAAGTAAAATATTTTAATACAATTTATGTAAAATATTATATATTTAATATTTATTTAAGTAGTCGTTTTCCTTCCTGCCACATAAAGATGGAAAACTCGATTGCTGTATTGATATTCTTACTCTGCTCTCCACATAATACGTAATTCTAGAATGCTAGCCAGATCCTAGGAGTCTTGAGTATCTCAGGATAGCAAATATATTCATAGCTACAGCAGTGAGTTTTTACATGTTTTGAAATGTTATACAGTAAATTTTATCTCTTTGGTGTATAGTCCCAGGAGTGTTAGCATTTGCATAGATTAGTATCCCCACCACCATAAATAGGATATAGACCATGCTGTCACTCCCCCCTCCTCAAAACAAAAACCTTTTATGGTTTCCCCTTTCTAATCAAATGCTGACCCTCTTACTAATGCACCCATCCCTGGGAGCAGACGGTCTGCTCTCCATCCTCCTCCAGATGCCACACTTGGGCTCTGTGATATGTGCTCTCTAGAGGCTGACTTCATTCACTTGGCCTGATGCATCTGTAACTCCTCTGCGCTGTTATCTATGCAAATAGTTGTGTTCCTTTTTATCGCTAGGCAAACTCATGTGTATGCATTTAACAGTCACTTTATCCCTTCACTCCTTAAGACACTACATGAATTCCAGGTTCGGGTGATGACGAATCAAACTCCTACAAGAGGTAACTGTGGTTTGAACCAGGTAGGGTAGCGATGCAGAAATGAGAAATGATTAGATTTTATTTTGGGTGAAGCGTAGAACTTCCCAAAAGTTTGGACATGAGATTGAGACGAGAAAGGTGAAGGGTGACTAAGGCTTTGTACGGTTTCTACAGAATGACAATGTTGGAATGCTGTAGAATGCAGCCTGATATTTAAGAAAACAAAACAAAATCCTTAGAACATCTGTTGAAAAAGAGACCCTTTACAAAAAAAAACTGTTCAATACCAAGTCCTAAAAATTAACAAAAAACATTATGAACTTTTAAGAAAATAAGAGCCCTAAAACTATAGAAAATCATAAAGCGTGATTTTTAAAAAAATAAGGAATAGACATAATGTAAAGATGTCAGTTCTTGCTACGATAATACATAAATTTAATTAATCCCAACTGAATTAATACCTGGACTAGGACATGAAGCAGGGTTTTCACAGAATACTGTCACAGTATCACACAGTGGGTTGCTTAGCTCAGCCGAGCAACAGATGGCAGCGAATTGGCCATGTCTGTCCAGTTGGCGTGTGTGGAACACTGATGTCCCCAGATGGGTGGTTTGGCAGATTCCTATTCCAATGCAAAGGAAGTTGGTTCCCAGGGTGCCGTGGTCTCTGCAGGCAGCAGATCCAGTGTTCTTAGTGAGATAAGCCAGAAGGAGGAAGACAGACATCCGATGATCTCACTCAGGTGGTAGAGAAACCAAACAGGCAAATGAACCAAACCAAACAAAAGTAGACTTTCAGTCTATAAAATCAAATGAGTGGTTGCAAGGGGGAGGGTGGGCAATGGGGCAGAAGGGATCAGTTACCTGGTGAAGGAAGAACTGAACCGGTGGCAGTGAACTTAGATACATACAGATATGGATGTGGGTTCCACGCACCCTCTGCCTATGTAAGGTTATGATGCAGTGTTTCTTCAATAAAATTAGTTTAAAATAAATTCTTTCCTGTGTTTAAAAAAGAAAATTAGCACCACTGTGCCAGTGTTCCGAGCCAGTGTGGCTCATTGAGGAGACTCGTTCCATGGGACTGATGGAAGAGGTTGTCCCTGCTGTTGTGAGATTGTGGATGATGCGCTTTCAGGGCAGCCAGGTTCCTGAGTAGCGTAGCTGTAGTTGGTGGCATCAAAACTCATCTTCATTTGTAGTAGCTACTTCTGACTGTCTGGGCTAATATTTCTGAGGAAGGGCTGAGCTGATCCACCAAAGGGTTGAACTATCTGTGCTTAACTACAGGACGAATACTCCCATGAGGCGAGCATATTCTGCAGATTAGAGTAGCATGATGATGCAGGAATATGAGTAATTCTGAAAGGGTCGGGAATGCATTTGCATTATTAAAAGTCATTTCAGTATTTATGTTTCCCAAGGAAAGCAAAAAAAAAAAACCCCAAAAACAACACTGCATTACTCCGTTCTTTATCATTTCAGTTGTAAAGTTACGTGGCTGAAAACATTGCTTTTAAATTTTTTATCATCTGCTTTTCTGTTTCTCACAAATAGAACTATCAAACCTTTAAGGAAATTGGCATTTTAAAATTCTTCTTAAAGACTTCTGTTTCCTGCCATGAGGGAGTAACTGCTAATGAATGAACCTTCCCATCGCAAACAATTATCACACTGGACAAAATAAATGAGGTGCCTGTTTTCAGATATTAGATAATAGACAACATGGGACTGCAGTCCCAGAGAGAAGGGAAATCTGTGATTGGATTGTTCAGTCACCTTAGTTTGCTGCTTCAGGCCCTTTCTAGATGACAGTGCAAGGAGGTGGAGCCCGAGGGAGCCAGGCATCTGTCTCACTGAGCTTGGGGCCAGAGTGGAACTGCTGCTGTGAGCGGAGTTAAGCGGACAGCTTGTTGGTGAGAAGGCGCTGCCCCGAGAAGGCTCTCCAGGAATCCTTGTGGGGTCCTCCATTTTTCAGCCCAGTTCTATGGGAGCTGAGACTCTGTGAGGCCTGACAAGGAGCACCTGCTGGATGGCAGTGTCGCAGATTCCGGAAGGCACAGGATGAGATGAGGACTTGGAGAAACATCACTGAGCACCCCAGGCACTTGGCTGACACTCAGAACGCCCATGCCTTTCGAGCAGATCAACCCCAGTTCAAGAATAAGGCTTCTGCTACACCGTGGTTTGGCAAATTACACAGCTCACTGCCCAAATCTGGCCTGTTAACCTGCTGCTAAAGAATCCATGAGCTAAGTTTGACTTTTAAAGTATTAATATTTTTAAAAAAAGAGAGATAAAGAAATATGTGCAGCAGAGACTATATGTGACCCACAAAGCCTAATATATTTACAATCTGGTCTTCTAGAGGAGAAGTTTGCCAAGCCCTGCTCAGACCTATTGCAATAACTGTGAAAAACAAAAAAACAAAAACAAAACCAAAACCAAGATCCAAAGGTTTGGGATGATCCATCAATACATTAACTGCCTTCCAGAACAAAATCCAACTCTCTGCGGGAAAGATAATTCAGAGTCTTAGTGGCAGCAGAGTCCGATGTCCAGCACACAGTCAAAACTTACTAGATGAATTCACAAAAGAGCTAGTTTCAAACAATCCAAATGATCCAAGGGACACTGATAAGAGATAAATGACAAGCTTCACTGGCCAAAATGGGGGCAAAGTGTACTTCAAGAAGAAGAAAATGTCAGAGGTGTGACACAAATGTGTTTCAATCTTTAGGTTCATTAATACTCTACAAAAAACCTACTTGGTCTCTTCCAGGGGACACTAGAGAACTGGGTTACTCTCTGGAGGAGTGATAAAGAGCATCAGGTGTGGCAGATAGGCAGTCTCCTCTCTGTATGAAAGAATTCAAACTGAAAATTAGGAAGAAGTAATACAAATAGAATATCACCACTTGGCAACCTCCAGTGTCTCGGTGACTCTGGGAAATGCTGCTAACATCATAGAAGAGGGACAGTCGGACTGTCATATCGTCTTATGAACCAACACAGGACCACCCATCATCTTATCAAAGAGAAAACACAGGAAGAAAGGTCTCGCTTTATCAAATAAAGGTTAGGTGGCCTTCAGTGTGTGTTTTCTATTCGTGGAGACAGAAAAACTTTTACTTGTGTCCTGAAGGTTTGCTGCAAAGTACTTCAAATAGCCCAGAGAATGTTTTTCCCTCTGCTGTCTGCTTCCTATCACCTTACCATGATTTACACTACAAGAGTTGAGAGAAAAACTTATTAGCACATGGGAAATGTCTTTAAAGCTTTATGCCACATTTTATGTCTGAGTCAAAGGCTCAGATGTGCCCTTGACCCTGTGGTGGCATGGCTATCAGTTATATGTAGCTCCTGGGGGTCCTCTAGTACAGGATTTTGAAGCCCTGGGAGCTTTGTTTAATTTGTGGATTTAAGCCGTAAATTTCTTCTGTTTTCCCTGTGCCTTCTCCCTTCCCAGGTTTGCTCAGTTTATGGTGGGGTTTCACTGGTCAGGCTCCTATGGCAAATATCTGATATAATACAGGTTGCTGGAAGGTTCTTTCCGTTAGACCCCTTGAAAATGAAAAATTCAAACAATTTTTTTTTTGAAAATTGAGACTAATCAGGATCCCCTCCAAAGAGCTTATTAAATTAATCATGTAAGTCCAAGCTTTTCACCCACCATTTTTTAATCTTAGAATTTGAAATATCAATCCTCCATTCACTGTTTAGGAAGGTTCAGATTCTTGGGTCTTAATAGACTTAGGCAGTTTGCTTACACTGCAGAAAATAAGAATTTGCTGCTTTAATAGACGTATGCAGCTTGCTTACATGGAAGGCAAATAAGAATTAATTCTACTGGAGGTTGATAAAGTTGCAGTCCATTAGCAACCAGACTACTTTATACTAGATTTTCAATTGAATGAGAAATTAATGGAGAAAAGAGCTCTCAAGATAGCTTCAGAAAGGCATATTTATAACCAGATCCTACTTGCCAAAAATAATTACATCCCTTTTTTTTTTTTGCCAACCATTTAAGTGCCTTTCATGGAAAATGGACATAGGGAGTTGGTGCAAATAAGGTATTTACCCCAGGAAAGCAGAAAGGTTTTGGAATCTTTGTGTAATTGGTCAGTCTCATCAGTTCTGGAACATTCTCTCTTGGAATGGCCCCTATGTTTTTGTTTATTTGTTTACAGATCATTATTCTCCGAGTCTGTTAACACTGATTTCCAAATGCCACCATTAGGAAAGACTGGCACGCATTCGGAATTGCTTATGATGCACACACAGTTTTCTCTGCAGCCCCCAGTTTGGCTGATGAGCAGAGACTGACCCCCAGGACCCCAGCTGACATCAGGTTGTATTACCCTGAGAGGGCAGACCCGTCTAAGCGAATGTAGAGGGAATTGCTTCTAAGAGAACCTCCATGCACCCACTCTGCCCTAAACCTCCGTGAGACTCCAGATCTCACCCAGCCATCTGCCAAGTGGGTGGCACCTTCTTTTCGTCCCCTGGAACGGGTGGTGGGAACCTGCTGTTTCCCTCCCGTCCCCAGGGGGCGCCCCCGCAAAGAAAGCTGAGTTCCTATTAATGTTGGTATTGTCCTCCTTAGATGCTTAATTTGTTCTGAGCAGGTTGCTGTTTGTTCTTTCAGTTGATGCACTGAAGTGTCCAGAAATGCTTAAGTGTTTTCAGGGATGATTCTGAGTAAATCTATTTGAAATTTAGACCTTGGAGCCTTGGAAAGGGTTTTTTGGTTTTTGTGTGTTTGTTTTTAAATGAATTCTGGGCATTCTTAAGACAACATGATAAAATTACATAGTTTAAAAAAGAAATAGGAACTTATAAAATTGTAGTTTGCCATACAAGAGAATGAGCTGCACTTCTTGCAAGAAAACTGAAAAATCATAAAGTACAACAAAGCATGATGGCATGGGGTCGGGCCGGGGATCAGAGGACAGGACAGAGAAGAGGGAAATTTTGTTTTGCCTATAAATTCATTTTGAGAAAGTCATGATAGTCAAGTCCAGGAAATGGGAGAGGTGGATTGGGATGTTATTTAGAAAATGATTTGTTACAGCCTGCAGCACACTTCGCATTGTGTTTGCCTTTTGTTATGCTTTGTGTAACAACTTTGTCATGTAATTACATGAATTATGGACACAATGTTTGAAGTAAAAGTTTAATAAAATGAAATTTCTGTTGCAGAAGACCCAGAACGAGTGCCAGCTTTAGACACATTGGTTGACTTATTTATGGCTGTAAGATGAATAGTGTATCCTTTATATGTGAGATAAATATTGATTCTTTTTATGCTCCTTCCTTGTGGCCAATCTTGTGTTCTGAGTATAAATTTGCACCATGGAAGTGTCTAGAAGAAACACTGCCTTGTTTCTTTTTTTTAAATTCTTTCCCAATTTTATTGAATATAATTGACATGGTATTTGTTTAGGTGTTATAGCATAATGATTTATTATCTATTGCAAAATGATTACCATAAAAAATTCCATCAGCACCCATCGCCTCACATAGTTACAGATTTTTTCTCATGATGAGAAATGTTAAGATGGACTCTCAGCAGCTTCCCCATGTGATAGAGTATCATTAACCACAGCCGCCGTGTTGGCCATCACACCCCAGAACTTCTTTATCCTGTAACTGGAAGTCTGTACCTTTGACCCCTTCACGCATTTTGCCCACCACCCATCAATCTGTTCTGTATCTATGAGTTTGTTCTTTGGGTTCAGATTCTATACATATAAGTGAGATCATGTAGTTTTTGTCTTGCTCTGTCTTACTCATTTCACTTAGCATCATGCCTTCAGATGTGTTGTGCAAATGGCAACATTTCCTTTTTTTGCTGAATATTAATTATGTGTGTGTGTCCGTGCGTGTGTATCTGTGTGTGTCTGTGTCTCTGTGTGTGTTTGAGTGTGTCTGTGAGTGTGTATGTGTGTCTGTGAGTGTGTATGTGTGTCTGTGTGTGTATCTGTGTGTCTGTGTGTGTATATGAGTGTGTATCACATCCTATCTATTCAACTGTGAAAGCACATGTAGGTGGTGCCCATGTTCAGAACTCGAGTAAAAATACCTTTTTTTTTTTTTTTGAAGGAAAGTTGCAGGCAGGAATGAAGGCAAGCAGGCAGGCAGGAAGAGAGAGGAGGAAGCAACCTTTATTTCATTTTCATTTAGTTGTTCACCTTGATTGTGCTCCTGACCTCGGGTCTTGAACTTTGAACCTTGGATATATGCTGGACTCTCCCAGCTGTACTAGACCGCTTAACCACCAAGGCTCACCCAAGTGTCTTTTTGAGATAGTGATTTCATTGCCTTCAGATATATACCCTGTTCTTAATTTTTTTAAACTCAAAATTATCCTGGCTTTGACACCTACCTTGTGGTGACCTCAACATCAACCTCGTTTCTCCCTGTTGGAGGCGCTGTGGTGGGGGCTGGTCCTGGGCATCTGTATCTCAGCACCTTTGAGGACCCCATTGGGAGAGGGGTGTGAGCCTTGGGACAATGCCTCAGTATTGGGGAGCACAGGTGTCCTTGAGACCTGACATATTAAGGCTGGGTTTTCAGCAAATGTGTCCTTTATTATTTGTTATAGAAGCCAGAATAAGTGCATTGATGGAGTCCTGTCATGATTTTCTTCCTTTTTTTTAAGTTGCTCTTGGACAGAAATCTAATCAAAGGTCCTTGGAGTACTGGCCTTGTCGTCTTGTCTGTTTTTCTCTCCTCTCTGTTGCTGGTCTGGGACCTTCCATCAGTGCCTGGTTGCCACTTGCCCTCCCCACCCCAAACCTGGCTGGCCCCATGCATACCTGCACATACCTGGTGGGCCTGGGGTCAAGGTTCTGAAGCTTTGGGAAGACAAGCTCAGCACTGCTAGAACCGTGAACCATACTCTGCTGCTTTGGCTGGTGCCAGGAATAGGACGGCCCTTCCACTCTCCTTGCTGTTTTCTGGGAAATTGTAGATAAGGTACCTTCAGTCTCCTTGTCTGGGGGAAGGAAGCATAATATTTTCCATCAACCACTTTGTGGGAACCCTTTTCAGAAAGCCACAGCTTTTTAATATTATTTCGAACTGATGGAACTTTTATTTCTAAGCCCTGACCTTTATTGTTTACAGATGGTGGGTTGGTTTCCCAGGTAACAAATGTCTTGGAAACATTCTAAGAAAGTCTGAAAGCCCTGAAAGGACAGTGAACTGGTCCTTCATCAGAAGATACATCTGTTTTCATTCCCCCATGGCGGGGGCCCAGGGCCCGCTCCTTCTCCACTGGTGGCTCGTCTTCTGTCAGGACAAGTGCGGTTCTGTGTCTGAATTTCCTTCTGCCCCTCCATCACCAGTTCACCCTCTTAGCAGGAAGTGGGCTGTGGCTGAAGGCAGAGTTGGCCTGTTCTGGCCCCTGGGCACTAACCAGCCCCACAGGCCACCTGCTCCCAGGAGTTGCCTGTCTTGAGCTGCCACTCCTATTTCCCTGTCCTCAATCCTGTCCCACTTCTTGGCTGACTACCCTGTTCCCACCCCGACCCCAGTTCTCTGATGCGATTTGACTCCTCCTGAGAGGATGGCAGGATCCATGGATCTGAGGAGTGGGCCACAGAACTCCACTCCTCAGCGTATCTGGAATTGCATGGGGATCCCCCAGGCCATCTCTCCACTGGCCGTTTGAATAAAAAGCTCAGAACCTGGGTTCAAGGCCCGGGGCCGGAGTGCAAAAGCAAAATGAACAACTAAACAAATAAAAATCTTCCTTCCTCCCTCCTTCCCTTCCTCCCTGTTCTTCTTTCTCATCTGCCTTCCTTTCTTCTTCTCACTCAAAAAAAGAAAAAAGTAAAGCTCATCACAGCCTACTTCCCAGTGTGGGAAGATATTAAAGAACCACTTAGCCGAGAGTCTGAGCTTCATCTGCCAGGGAAAAACGCAGTTTTCATTTGAGGTCTTCAGGGAATCGCACTTCAGGTACAGCACTCAGCAAAGCCCAGTAAATGCTCTGATATGGGAAAACCCAAGCTTTTTTAGGCAGAGCTGCCTCCTACAGGTAAACTCATAAACGCCTTTAAAGGGAAGAAGGAAAACCCACCTGCTAGAGCTGGGGGAGATGGGCCTCTCAGCGGCCGAGACCCCGTGGTGTTTATTATAAAGTACTGGGAAAACTACACTGAGTGCTGGATCTCACCTGAGTGTTCTCTGGGCTGTGCAGGTGGGCGTCTCATCGAATGGGCAAGTAGGGTATAAAGTGCAGCTCTCAAGAGTCTCTACTGCTCGGAAGTCAGTAGCTCAGGCCATGAGAGGCTTGGATTGGGGTCTAGAGTTTAGATGCACGGCCGTGTGCAAGCCCTCGCAGGACTTGACTTCATCTGGTTTTAAAATAGTAATTGTAATCGTTTCCTTTTGTTCTCTCAGCTGACATTTAAAATGTACTCAGCTTCTTGGGAGAAAAAACTATGGGAACTAGATGTCTTGTTATCATTAGCATGGTTATCATAGTCATTCAAATAAATAAATATTCACTAAGTGTTTATCAGTGTTTCTCCTGAAATGTCACTAAAATGACAATGACAGAATAAAAAGAATTCAAGCTCACGAAAAAGGAAATGGGCAGATGGGAAATGTCAGCAGTGTGTTGGGATTATGGAAGGCAGCTCATTGGTGACTCGCTGAGGTGTCTGCTTTCTCAGCTCGGGGCTGGGGACTAGAATAAACAGGCGGCTTTGCACCAGGTGGCCTCGAAGGGTCTCAGGAATTAGAGGCTCTGAATGTCTCTGAAGGGGTGGATGTCAGTTTAGCAGAGGAGAGAGGATTTGTTTACAGAATGTGTGATGAGCAATTAACCCTCCAGAACCCACACTAACCGTGAGAGCCGACAGTTAAACAGACATTCAAGGGGTCTGGAGGGTTACCAGGTGTAGCAAAGGCTGTGTTCCCCCAAATCCTAGCACTTCAAAGGCTCAACATAGCCAGGCTTTGTTTCTTGCTCACTGATGCCTTGAATAGTAGACGACTCTTCCTTCAGCATGGTTGGAGAGACACTGAGGCTGCTTCTATTTTGTGGTTCCACCATCTTCTCCAGGGCCTTCCAAATTGCTGCCTTGGGAGAAGAGAGGGATGGAGGAGGCCCCCTGACGGCTAAGTGCCTCTGCCATCACTGCCACCTGCATTTGCACTTGGCAGAGTTGGCCACATCCATGTCATGTGAGCACTAGGTGTCTGTGTCACACCTCCATCTGCTGTCCCAGCTCCCAGAGTGCTGGCTGCTGGTCTCACCTAGCCTCAGGCTGATACGGTAGAATTCCTTTCATAGAAATTCATGAACCCAGGTTGGTGGATCACAGGATTGGGGAGGACTGGGAACCCCATCCATGAGACCCACCAGTAGACAAGCTCCACCGAGCACAGAGAGCAGGAGTCAGCATTATAGGGCCTCCTCTGAGATCACTCTTAACAGAACTCTATCGAGCACCTTCTGTGTACCAGGAGACATCGTGGATGCTAGAGACAGAACACATGACAGAACACAATTCCTGTTCTATGAACCTTTATTCTAGTGCAGGGAGATGGAGGGAATGGATGGACAGACAGATAGATAGATAGATGATAGATGGATAGATGATGGATGGGTGGATGGGTAGATGAGAGATGGTTAGATAATAGAGGGAGGGATAGGTGGAAGATAGACGGTGGCTGGTCGGCTGACTGGACAGATGGAGAGATGGATGGATGGAGGGATGATGTGTGGAGGAATGGTGGATGGATGGATGATGGATGGATAGCTGGATCCTATGTCATATGTAGGTAAGTGTTATGGTGAAAAAGTAAAACTGGGAAAGGACATGGAGGGTATCGGGAACAAGGTGCTATTTCATGTGGCGTGAGAGGGGGGCCTCCAAGGTCACCGGAGACATGACGGTTTTCAGCCATGTTACCTTCAAGTAGCTTTATTTTTCCCCCTTTCATATTTTGAACTATAATTAACCAAGAACTAATTTGTGTAATAAAAATATGGTTTCATATGAATATCCTGTTGATCCATGACCAGTTTTTCCAAAGATAGTTTTTTCCCCTCAGCTGTTCAATGCCACCTTTGTGACAGGTGGTGTGTCCTTAAAGAGCTGTGGGTCACTTCCTGGACTCACTCTTTGCTCTTTGGTCTTGTCTATTCTTGCATTGATACCAAATTGTCTTAATAGCTCTAGATTTTTAAGTAGACCTTGGTGACTGACAGTGTAAGCCCTTTGTTCTTTAAGATCGGCTATTCGTGGCTCTTTGTGCGTTTATGCAAATCTACCTGTCTGCTTGCAAACTCTACAAAGAAACTGACATCTTTGAGGGGATTTGATTGAATCTGGACATCTGTACGCTAGCATGTCTCCCAGCCTGTGATCCTTTATTGAAGTCAGCTGTAGTTGCTCGCAATACTATTTATTGTTTTATCTTTTTCTGAGTAGAAGCGTCCCATAACTTTCATTATGTAAAAAGCAAATATAGATTCATTTTAATTAATAATACAATTAACAATTCAGATGTTGTGTGGTGTTTAAATCACTGTTCCACAAGCCAACTTAAAATTTAATGACTTTCAGCAACAACGGTGTATTTATGATTCATGATTTTGTGGGTATCTTTATTCATTTATTTTTATTGGGGTAACACAGTATGTGTCAGGAATGTAGGTTTACACTTCATCAAATAATATGACAACACACCACACCCTCCACCAAATTTCTCTCCCACTGTTCATTAGACTCACTTCCCCTTTGCTCCCATCCTTACCTCCTTGCCCCTCTGGTGGCCTCAGTTCTGTGGTCAGGGACCAAGTGTTGGTTTTCCTTTTGTTCTGTTTACTTTGTTTCTTTATATTTGCTGTGGCCATTTCTTTGGCTGGTCTTGCCTGGTTGTTTCCCCCAGGACCCAGGATTTGGACCCAGGAGCATGTGGCCTACGTCCTGCGGGGGCGATTGACCCAAGTGCTGTGCCACGGGGCGTACTTGCTCAGGGTTTTTAGTGATCAGCCTTCCACCTTCATTTTCAAAATGTCCTCATCAGTTATTTTATATTAAGGTTTTTCTTTGTTTCTTCATAGAACACAGTGGGAATAGTCCCTATTTTCCCTTTCTGGAATCATTTAAGGCTGATGTTATTTCTTCCTTAAATGTTCAGTAGAATTCTCTAGTCATAGCATCTCAGTCCAAGGAAGGTTTGGAAGTACAGAGCCCGTAACTTCTAGAACTATTCAAACCTTAAAAAAAAATTTTAAAATTTTTACTTGTGTTTTTTCTTACATCATTTTTGTTGTTGTATTTTTCTAGAAATTTGCCAGTTTCACCTTTTTTCAAAGGTATTGGTCAGCATGGGCGTGTATAATATTCTCTTGCTATCTTTTTAATATCTGCAGGGCCAAGCCTTGCTGCTGTTTATGTTTCTAGCTCTGGGCGGGAGTAAAGGGCCTGGAGACTGGAGCCAATTACTGCTGCCAGGGAGGGTTATCTTTTGGGCTATCCTCCTACCAGACCACAGCCAGGTACTTGGCTATTAAAGTTTCGAAAAAGCCAGTTTTCAGGAATTCAAGCAGGCTTTTTGTGTGTGTGCCCACTCTGCAGCCGTGAGGTGGAAGGCGAAAGGAGTGCACTTCTCATGGGGGTAGGGCGATGCTCTCCTTCTGTGGGACCCGCGCTGCCTTTGTTCAGTCCTGGTCTGCGCAGGAAATTAATTCTTGGGGCCTTACAGGTAGGTGCTGCGGTTGCGCAGGCGTAGTCCTCCTTCATGGGTCCACATATGACCATACGTTGCATGTCTCATTAGCATCTTAATCTCCATCTCTGCATGTTAATCTAAGGGAGGTCCCATCCGTCAGAGGACGTTGCTGTCAGTTCGGAATGTTGCCTCTTGAAAAACAGCTTACTTATTAATTTCAAAGTTTGATAACCCATTTCCTGACTCCTACTCACTTGTTTTCTTACCTGTCGTCCAGGTATGTGCCAGCGCTTCCTAGTCCTCCATAGGTTTCCCCCTGCACCTTCCCTGCCTTGGTGCCAACCAACCAGAAGCCAGCCTTCCCCGCCCCACTTTCCAGGTTACCGCCGTGTCTCTGTGTTGGGAGAAACCAACAGCAGGAAAATACAGACATGCAGCCAGCCCAGCTGCAGAGTAGATCTGAAGCTGAGCGATCGGCTCAGTAACCAGCCACAATCTCTCTGAAACATTTGCAGTGCCCTCCTGATCTCACCCCACCCTTAGGCTCACTTTTCTTTCCATTCCATTCCTACTCCCACCCCTTTTATTTCTGGGGGATGCTGACACTATTTGGGTCCAGGCTCTTAGCAAAATTTCTTTCTTCCCTTTCAAGAATACTTAGGAGCAAATGCATTATAATTTACATCCACATTATCATTGTCCATTAGGACATAAAGTAGCTGTTAGAAGATTCATTCCAACTGTTGTTCATTGCAGACTTGGCCGCCCCTGGGTCCTGGCTCGGTTTGCTTTCTTGGGGGAATATTCTCTTTAGCGAGGACACCTGGGAAACAGCCTTCCCACCTGTCATGTCCAATAAGCTCCTCTTTTGTACTGACGTCATCAAAACTTGCCTAGGTAGAGACTTCATGCAAAATAGTTCTTGCGTCTGCCTCGTCACTAAATGTTGTTCCGTTGTCCCTCGTACAAGTTTGCAAGTGAGAGAACATTCTACCTGGTTGTTTCTGGAAGCAACCTCCTTCTTGTCTGGAAAATTGTGGTTTTTTTCTCTTTATCGTTGAAAGATCAGAACATTTTCCAGGTATCAAACTCCCACCTTTTTAGAACGTTTTCCAGCTTGAAGACGGGTGGTTTTTTGGCTTGATACTGTGTCTTTCCTTCTTCTCTGCCAGGTTTTATTTCCCCCTCTAACTTCTGTTTTTTCATATATGATGCCTCCTGCTTCTACCCTTTATGTCTTGATACTTCACTTGTGATTTTTAGATCGTTAACTTTTTGTCCTGGATTGGGAGATTCACCTTCCATTAGAGTCTTCTGAAGCAGCGGCTTGGTCTTCTCTGGGGCCGTTCTTCTTGCAGCGCTTCTACTAGCGCTTTAAATTCGGAAACTCAGGCACGACTCTGTTCTGGAAGTATTTTGTTGTGCTCTAATAATATCTCCTTATGTGTTCTCATTATGTTTTTATTATATAGTCTGTTTCGGTTTCTTCCATCAGTTCTGCTCCATAGTAGCCATCTGCTCTAGACTTCGACTGTCTCCTTCCTTTTAACCTCTGTACTTTGGTGGCTTGTGAGTTTGCTTTGTGTCATCATTTTGTGGAATATGGAGTTTTCCCAATGCTGGTTGGAGCCCAGCTGGGGGTCCTGACAGCCATAGCCCCCTTAAGACCATAGTAAATAAATAGAAAAGGAGGGAGGCAGACAGGGTGGGATGGTTTTTCCTCTGTGGGGCAGGGGCACCTGGACTGACAGATGACATTGTCTTAGATAAATGGCAGGGAGTAGGGGTGGGGGTGCAGAGAAAGTCTATTTTCAGAGTCCAGTAGACCTGGGTTATTTTAAATCCTACCTTGTAGCCTCTCTTTCAGAAGGGACAGTTGGGCCCTCCCAGAACTGACACCCGAGTGAGCCAGACAGTCAGTCCCCTTGCTGCTTGGAAGTCCTGTGGTCAGCCAACTGACCACTCTGGCCTAGGAATACTCTTCACTCTGGGCCCTTCTAGGATGCAGCCTTCCTCCAGACAACTGGACCTTTGTCCATAGTCTTGCTGGACCCTGACCCCTGATCTTGGCCCCTGTGCTGGGCATGTACCTCTAACCTAGGCCATGGGAACAGCAATCGGTCAGCCTCTGGACATGCCCCCACCCTGGGTATCATCTGTGACCATAAGACAATGAGAAAGTGTGGCTGACAGCCTGGAGCTTTTTCTAAAGCTCAGCTGTCCTCTGACCACCATCGTAGTAGGATCTGTTGCAGGAAACAAGGTTAGACTTAGGGGCATCGTGTGGATCCCAGCAGCAAGGGCAGATTGTCACTTGTGAAACCTTCCAGCGCCCAGGTCATAACGTCCTGTCCTCTCCTGCCAAGGAAGCCAGAGCAAGTTAGTGGTACAAGCTGGAGCTTTAGGGGTCAGGGATCAACCAGAGACAGGGTGACAGTCCCCTGAAGGACTGCCTGGGGAAGGGTGAGCGTGTCTCAGTTCCAAGTCCATCATACAGCAGAGCAAGGCCGGCCTTGCTGGAAAAATGGAGCAAGTTGAGGAGCAGTAAGTGGGGGGGAGCTTGTGATAACCCCTGAGGTTTCCAGGTATAGTCGGGACAAACTCCACAGTCACGCTCACATTGAACTACTGCTGAGGATGGGTGTCTGTGAGAACATATCCCCAGGACTTCCTCACATTCTTTCTAACCTGTAGTGGACTTTAGCTATCTTCCCAGATGTCAGGTGATACCTAAATGTCACCTCGCCAGCGAGTGGGAGGCCAGCTACCAACCTGCGGTCTTGTACTTGAGCTTCAGTAGCACTTCAAGCTGACTTTCAAGTGTCTAGAGAGCTCAGCACCAGGTGGAGGGGCTGCACCCAGTGAAGCTCGTGGACCATGAGCTGACAGACCCCCGAGGCCCTTGTTCCCCATCTCAGAGAGATCATCAAAGGCCCCAATTCTTTCCAGCTTTCTCGTCTTCCATTTTCAATTGCTGGTGAGTTGGATAAGCTCTACGTATGGTCACAAGATGATTGCCACACAGATGCCAAATATCAAGTAGAAAATGACTTCTTTCCCTATATTCTCCTTTGTGAGCGCAAATAATTTTCAAATGACCCCCCAAATACTCCTCACATCTCATTGGCCAGAGCTAGGTCACACAGTCTCCCCCAAACCAGTTGTTTGTTATTTGGGCTGTATAATTTATAAATTTTAAAAGATCCTTGAGTAAGAGAAATCAAGCAAGAGTGTGGATGGGTGTTTCTGTTAAATGGCAGTGAGCTGGGCTGAATATCTGGATGATGCACCTAGAATCACACGTGGACATTAAGAATGAAGCATAAGCACAAGAGATGTACACACAGGAGTTAGTATGCAAAATTATCCCAATATATAGTTTTTAAATGTCCAGAATCATAACTGAAGTAGGTAATTTGCTTAGAGGTAGGTGTGAAAGGAAAGCATGCCCAAGCAGTAAGTACTACTCACATCATTATAAGCAATCGAGGAGCTCAAGAAAATTGTATAAGCACATTTTTAATCACTAGTTGGATCCCAGGGAGCAGTTAATTAGCTAAAGTTTGATTTTCCCACACCCCCTCTCTCAAACTTGTGGGATTAATAAAATCTTTTTTACAAAAATGTCCTGCTTCTCAAGGAAGATGCCCTGATTTTCTAGCCAAATTAAGGGATGATGGTGCCAACTTCCAGAAGCTGAATCCTTTAGAAAACCAAGCTGCTTTGTTTCGTGCCTTGGAGGCTGCCCTTCTCACAGCGCCCCCATTGGTTTCGGGAAGAAACTGCAGCGAAGCCCGCTGGGCTGGAGCGCAACCAGGCAGCAGGGTTTTAGCTACTTTTTATTCCTTTTCAGATGCATGTGATTCTCACCTGTGTGTGGGGAGGGGGGAGGGGTGTGTGGGGGGGAGGGGGTTTCTCTCTCGTTCTTGTCTTTTTCAGTCAGCAAGTAATCTAATCTATAAGGTTGCTCTTTCCCCCTATCTTTACAGGGTCTCTGACACCTAATTTGTGCCTCCTTTTGTCCAGTCAACATCAAAATATTTTATTTTCTGGAATGCCATTCTTTAGTGTTTTCTCCATTTAAGGCTTTTGATAGCACTGCACAGAAGTTGGGACAGCTCATGAAAATTCAAGGAAAGGATTTGGGGAAAAACGTTCTCTTTAATATTGAGTTTCTAGAGGGACCTCTTAGCAAACTAACAAATGAGCCGGTCTGCTTCCTGGGTGCACACGTGGTACCCATGTTGGGCTGTGGTATGTGCCATACCTGATTCACAGCTTTTCAGGGAAATAGAGTAGAGAAGGGCCTTTTAATCTTCTAATAGAAGTGAACTGAGGCGAGAGCTGAGCGGAGAGAGGCTTTTACTCATTTCAGCAGTTTTCATGCTAAGAAAGGCAGTTGTCATATTTCTGACACATCTTTCTTTTGGTTCAGATGAGTGAGAGGAAAGTCCAGGTAAGAGACTTGTCCACGTGCAAAGGACAGAACCTCTGAAGTCCTTGTTCCCTCCAGGTAGAAAGATACTTTACTGTCAATTCTTGGTTTGTGAAAAGATTTTCAGGGGGAAGTATTATATTGACTTGTCTCATACTAACTGAGAAAACGCTTATTGCTGAAGCAGGTCATTCCTAAGCGAAGGAAAGATGGTGAGGCTGGCTTTACCCGTTGGTTCTGCTTGTTAACTCAGAGGAAAGAGTTCCTATATGAAACTCTAAAAGGATGCCGATTAGACTTCCAAACCAGTCACTTAGCCGGCCTCAATTGTGTGCACCCAGGAAAGAGGATAGAACCGTACCAAGGTCTCCTAGAGATGGAAAGAGGCAGTTTCTAAAGGGAAGGACGCAGAAGAGGGGGCAAAGCCAAGCAAACACAAGCCAATGGGCCGCTACTGAAACGTCATGTTTTTGTAATTCTATAACTTGATAGACTTGAGTAGTTTTCATAAGCAAAAGGCTCTAGGTAACTGGAATATTCATATTTCTTGAGAGGAGAGTCTAATAAGAGGCTTCTGGGTCAAAGGACTACAGTGATTTGGAAGTTCAATCTCACCTTGTCACCTCCTTCCACCAGCCAAGGGAAGCACTGCTGTCACTTAAAGTTTTCTTCTAAGAGGGACCAGCTTTCTTAGGTAGCCCTGTCATCCGATTTAACACTGTTGGATCTTTGTTACAAATGAGGGGACATAACGGGTTTTACTGCAGCCATTAGAATATCTGGGTTGTATTCCTGCTACCTGTCCCCCCAAATCCCTTCTCACATGCTGTGTACTGTCCCACTTCCTTCCACTGCAAAAGGCCCAAGTAGCTCAGATCTGGTGGCCCCAGGCTTTAATCATTGCTTTTCTTCCCTAAAGTCCTTACCTGCTTTTAGCACTGAGTTGCTGTCAGAAAATGTAAAACCTTTCTCTGGTTCTGCAAGAAATACCAGTGAATGAATAGGAGAATCCAGTAGATAATAAAGATAATTAGTGCTTCTTGGCAGGCATTTGCTACCAAGGAGATGAAATAAAGCATTTAATTACTTAGAGACATCAGAAGAGGAATTGGTAGTAGGCATTTCTTTGTTCAATGCATATGAAATCTTAGCTTACTTATTGCCACAAAGAATTTAGATTCTTTTTTTGATCTAGTAATAAAGTATTAAGGTCATTAACATAAAGCATTAGAATATATTTTTTCTTTTAAAATTTCCTATTACTTCACTGCTGAGCAAACTATCAGAAATGCCATATTTAAATCAAACTGAATTTACTGAAAATTTAAATATGCATAACTGCTGCAGCATGATGTCACCGTGCAGTTACAATTCACTGAGAAAGTATTTTTCACTTACTTCCCAAGCAAGAAGATCAAGATAGATTTTATTTTTGATGAAAAGACCTGTGGGTGCGCCCTCATGACTCAAGAGGTGGAGAGGAGACTGGGGTGTGGGCCATGTAAAGCCCAAGGACCTGGGGCCATGGGAAAATCAAAACAAACCTACAGCAGATAACTTCCTCCCTCCTTCCCTCCCCTTGTTTCCCTCCTTCCTTCCTTCCAAAAGAAAGAAAATGTTAATAGCAACTAAACTTGCTTCTGATGTTTGTGTGTACATGTGTTTCAAAGTAGTAAACATCATACTACAGACAGATTTGTATGGTCCATAAATGCGTTTTTCTTAACAAAATCCCCTTGGAAAGAAGCACATCTTGTTAATACCCTGGTTCAGTCCTGAGCCAGGTACTTGGCAAACCTTTCACTCAGGCCCCTTGAAGCCTCTCATTTTATTGACTTGGAAAAGAGTTTCAGTAATTTTCCCAATGTCACAGAGGTTTCTAAACTAAGTCCCTCTGACTCACAAATGCTTTCTCTTTCAAGGACATCACGTCTGTGTTCTCTGCTTCAGCACAGCAAAGTGTAGTCTGGAGTCACACTGCCTCCGTGCAGCTCCCAGATCAACTGCTTACTTACTGTAGGACCAGTAATCTGCTCTGTGCCTCAGTTTCTTCCTTGTAAGAAGAGAAATATAATACTGCACAGGCACAGGTAGAGCATTCCCTGTGGCTCTAGCAGATCGTATGCTGATTGGTGGAACGCAAAATCCAAGGACCTAGGTTCAAGACCTGGGACTAGAGGAAAAAACCAAAATAAACAACTAATTAAATAAAGCTGCTTCTTCCTCCTCTTTCTTCCTTAGAACGCTTGCTTCCTTCCTTCCTCTCTGCCTCCCTCCCTCCCTCAAAAAAAAAAAAAAAATTCACAAGCCTCCTCAGATTTTGGGATTAAATAAAGTAATACATGTAGACCACTTGGAATAAGGCCTGACCCACAGTGGCCTTTCTATAATTATTAGCTGTTATTCTTATATTTGTTAATAGTAATAGTGTTATTACCATCCTCATCGCAATTTTCCCCCAAACATCCATTGCTTCCTGGTTCAATCTAGTGTGTGGGACTGGATGCTAGTGATTTCTCCATGCAGTGCATCAACTTCATTCTGTCATTTTATGTCTGTATTTTCTCACCTGCATTCTTCTAAACAGAGTGTACAGAGAGGTGTTTGAGGACTTAAAACTGTCATCTTTTCACATCTATTTTAAGTATTGACAGTTGTCATCTGGCTAAGGAGGCCACTGATGGACACTGCTGATTTTCAGTCATAGCAGCTACCCAGCTTAGGGGGTTGCTTAGTTATTTAAATGAATACTTTGGTAACAAAGATACTGGAAAAGCAGCCAAGTTGATGACAAAAGCTTTCATCTTATTTTCCACTTGCCTGTTCTCTCTTGGTTTCTGAAAATATTTTTGACTCAGGATACATCTGATCCCTTCTGGAGGAAACTTTTGCAGAATTCCTGATTATTGCAGGGTTTCTTTGAACTGGAGTCCAAATTTTGATTTTCAAGGAAACTTGAAGCAGATGATTTTTTTTTTCTTTGTAGAAAAAGAATGTCTGGATGATATATTTGTTTTTCTTAGTAGGCTTCTGTCATTAAAATCGATGCTTGAGGACATACTGTTGGATCCTGTGTGGAACAGAAAGATATTACTCATAGTTTACCAGATTTTAGCATACTTTCATCACAACATGGACTATCATTTTACATTTTGTATTGCAATTCCAAAGCTATTATCAGAATGCATTTTCATATTGAATTACAAACAAAAAGTTTATGCTAGCATTTAATGAAATTTTAATAAGGTTGTGTTTTGATGCTATTATTCAAATAATGTGTTTTGAATTGCTTTCCTTTGAATATATTTGCATTAAAGAAGACAATTTAACTTGGTTCTTTGAACAGTTTACCCACTTTGTGTATAGCTTTAAAATGATAGGGAAATTCCGTTTCTTCTTTACAAGACAGTAAACAGAAAAGGAACACATTGAGTAGGATCCGTAGAAGTAATGGCAGCAGATTGCTGATGATTTGAGATAATGAAATGACTTTGGCTATTAGAGGCGAACAATTAAAATACATATACAAAGTGCACACATCACAGATTATGAGGGATGATACCTCTGGGTTCTCTTTTCTTATTGAGCCCTAAGGCTGATATAATAAGAATTAGGAAATTTAAAGAGATTCACATTATTGCAATTCTTGATCAGTGATGCCCAAAATTAAATGGTAATCTCTTGAGAGGACAAGATTCTCTGTAGCATTCTTCTTACCCATTTGTGCTAAAATTGTGTTTCTGGGCCCAAGGCAGTTTTCATAAGCTTTACTTTCCAAAGGCTAAACTTATTTGAACAAGCAAAATCAAGGACCTCATTGAAGCATGTTTTGTGTGATTTTGTCTGTCTAGCTGACGAAATTTAATGCGTAGAATAAATATATTGTCATGAAAAAACGGAGAAAGTCCTGCTTGCAAGGAGAGCCTGGTTTTACCAAATACTCGTTTTTAGCAGACTTTTAAGGTCATGAAGAAAATAACTGTTGGTGAGTGGCTAGGGAGGTTTGATCCTGAGCTAGGCAGTAGTGAGGAAGGCGGAAAAACTAGGCGTCTTGTTTTTGTCTTCGGTGCTTTTCAGGTCCAGTTTGGGTATAAAGCAGTGTTTTTATTTCGCGTTCACGCTCTTCGTTCCTTTCTACCTTATTTTTCTCCCTCATTCATCCTTTGAGCTCCCTGCGTGGCCCGGACTTTAGCCAAACACTTGAGTTTTGGTTTCGGATTATTTCTTCCACTTTCAACGACAGTGAGAGGAAGACCCCGCCTATTTTCGCCGACGCGCAGCGGCCGGGCGGACGCCTCAGATGCCGCGCGAAGCTTCCGTGACGCAACGCGTAGTCTCCGTGACGCAACGCGCCTCCGCTGTGACGCACGCGCCGTCTGTGTCGTAACGCGCGCCTCCTCTGGCCCCGCCCAGGCGCCGTGACGCGCCGCGCGCCGACCCACAATCCCCGCCGCCGCCCGTTACGGCGAGCGCGGTCCGGGCTCTCCCGCCCCCCACCAGCAGGCCGGCCGGCGCTCGGGAGTCCGCGCGGGCGCCGCTGACATGTTGCCGAAAGCGAGGATCCGGGGCCGCCCCGGGGCCCAGGCCGAGAGGGACAGAGACGGGGGCCGCGGCGGAGACGTCCGGGCGCCGAGAGGCCGCGACGCCGCCGAGGAGGCCCCGAGCACCTCCCGCGGGACAGGCGGCTCCCAGGAGCCGGGGGCCAGGTCGTCGCAGGGCGGCCGCTGGGCCGAGGCCGCCCCCGCCCCGGGGCCCCGCACCCCGAAGCAGCTGGAGCTGAAGGTGGCCGAGCTGGTACAGTTCCTGCTGATCAAGGACCAGAAGAAGATCCCCATCAAGCGGACCGACATCCTGAAGCACGTCGTCGGGGACTATAAGGACGTGTTTCCCGACCTGCTCAGGCTGGCCGCCGAGCGCCTGGAGGACGTGTTCGGGTACCGGCTGGTGGAGCTGGAGCCCAGGAGCAACACCTACATCCTGATCAACACCCTGGAGCCGGTGGAGGACGACGCCGCGGTGAGGGGCGACCAGGGCACGCCCACCACCGGCCTGCTCATGATCGTGCTGGGGCTCATCTTCATGAAGGGCAACACGGTCAAGGAGACCGAGGTCTGGGACTTCCTGCGGCGCTTAGGGGTGTACCCCACGAAGAAGCACTTGATTTTCGGGGACCCAAAGAAGCTCATCACGGAAGAGTTTGTGCGGCAGCGTTACCTGGAGTACCGGCGGGTCCCGCACACCGACCCTGTGGACTATGAGCTCCAGTGGGGCCCGCGAACCAGGCTGGAGACCAGCAAGATGAAAGTTTTGAAGTTTGTCGCCAAAGTCCACAACCAAGACCCCAAGGACTGGCCGGCGCAGTACTGTGAAGCGTTGGCTGATGAGGAGAGCAGGGCCCGACCTGCGGCGGGTGGCCCGGCCACCTCCTCTTGAGATCTGAGATGCCGAGGGACCCCAGGGCCCAGGGTGAAAGGCTGCAGGGGCGGGGAGCTCGGAGAGCGTGTTTCCGGCGTGCTCAGTGTGCGTGGCTTTAGGGTGTGATTGCCAACTTTTCTTCTGTTGCTTAATGTTATTTGGCTCCAAAGTTTCATTTATAAAGATAATTAGATGAGGGTTTTTTTTTTTTTTTTTTTTTTTTTTTTTTTTTTTTTTGGTTTTTTTTTTTTTTTTTTTTTTTTTTGATTTTTTTGTATGAACATTTTTCTAGCTTTGGGAAATTGATTGGAAAACTGATTGGAAAACTTTGCGCCAGGATCCAGAACAGATATTTAAGAAAGAACACATTTGCTTTGGTGCCAGAAAAAAAAAGTGAAGCGGCTGTTATCTGGCTTCTTAGCTACCCTCAATTTGTAAAGAAAAATAAAAGTATAATTTCAAAGTAAAAATGTAATTGCCTATATCCTTTTTTACCTTAGCACAGATATTTTATATTTATATTTTTTCTACGCGTTATGCACAGTTCCAAGCAACGTACATAACGTAGTTTCTTCTGAATAACTATTAATTATTACTCAGCTCTGTAGCTGGCCTTTTAGTTCCATTTAGTTTTATTTTTGCTACTGTAGTTCTCATAATAGTATTATCTTTGAAGCAGTTAATTATGCATTTTTTAAATCATAAGCCATGAGGAATTAATTTCATGCAAAACCGTCTTTAAAAAAAACAATTTCACTCTCAAGGTAAATAGTGTTTTGTAGAAATTGCTTTACTCTTTGTGTTTACATGCATATATTGAATCTTGATGCAAAGTGTATTCCTTACTGTGGGTCATAAAAATTTTGATAAAACCAAACCTCAGTTCTTGGGAATCCTACTGCCTGGGTTCAGGTCCTGCCTCCACTAACTGAATTTACGGGTTACTTAATTTGTATACAGATATTTGTTCATCTGTACAATGGGCTGATACTGTCTGTAATTTGGTAGTGTTACATATGGATGTGTATGGATGTATGTAAAGCACCTGGTGAGTTGTTTAGTTGTTACTTTGTTCCTTAAAATTGTAAATCTCTTTTTGGTTTTCTCTGATTTGGAGTTTTAACTTTTTTAGTAGGTTTAAAAAAATTGTCGTGTTCTAATTCCTAGGACAAGAATTTTGTTCACAAGTTATGGCAGTATTCTAGTCTGTTATAGTTTTATAGAAAAACATGACTGATGGTATGTTATCTATAGCCTACATAGTATAGTAAGAGCAGGAACGTACAGTATAAATTGGTCCTCAAAAGACTTTCTGTTTAGTATGTATTTTATTTCAGTGTAAAAATTACCTTCTGTCTCAGCATCTTTCTTCCGCATTCCCTGCCTCACTGCCTTTCCCTCTGGTGGGCAGCATTTTAATGTGTATGATGAAAATTATTACTCTGCACACATTATCGCTTATATCATATATGTCTTCTACACTTTTCTATAGAGGTGTTAACAATTTACCATTAATTAATTACTGATTTGTTTCAGATCTTAAAATATAGAACATTACAGACCAGATTCAAACCTTTATATCTTTTGTCTCCCCCTTTCCAGAGGTGATAAACATTTGTGGATATCATGTGTGGTTTCCTACTTTCCCTGTGTGTTTATACGTCCGTGAACAATACACAGTCGTCTCTGTAAACATTCACAGCTTACATAAGCAGTCGCGTGCCATGTCCTTTAGCACCTTGCTGTATTTACCCATCATTGTTTTTCCATCTTTTGCCCTGTGGCTCCGATTCTGTGCTTCTAATTGCTCTGGGGGGTGGGGTTGGGGGGAGAGGGAATAACAGTTTATCCATTCTCTAGTTGTTAGGTTCAGTCAGCATACAGTGCTTCCTGAGGCACATGTGTGAGTTTCTCCTCAAAAACAAATAGAGCAATCCTGGGACATTGTCAAAATGTCCAGGAACATGTGTCAAATTACACTCACTGATCCTTACCAGATCCTGTGCCCCTTGTGAAAATTGGGCCTTTTCACTATTTTTAGCCATTCTGTGGATAGTGACAATTTATTGTAGTATTTACTTGCATCTCCTGCTTGCTAGTGACATTGAATATCTTATCTTTTGCTCTTTTTTGGCCATCAGCTTTTATATGTTAGACCTTTTCTCTGTATTAGTTGACATCTAAGATTTCTTTATATGTTTTACATATTAATCCACTGTTGGCTATATCTAATACAAATGGTATCTCACATTTGCACTTTTTATTTTTGCCATGTAGATTATTTTAATGTGTCAAAATCATCAGTGTTTTAAGGGTTATGTTTTTTTTGGGTAGTATTTTGAAAAGTTCTCCCTCTTGCTAATATTGTAAAGAGAGAGCAAGAGAGGAGGAAGAAGTATCTTTATGTTATTTGTATTTAGTTGTTCACACTGGTTGCTTTTCCCCAGGCCCAGAACTCAAACCCAGGGGTATGTGGCCTGCTCCTGTGGAGACGGTTGACCTAACTGCAGCTCCACCAGGGCATGCCGTAAAGATACTTTCTTTTTAGTACTCAAATTTTTTATTTTCACATGTATATTTCTAATCTTTTGGTGTATGGTGTATGAGGTAGTATATAATTTTCATACTTTACCTGTATGACTAGACTAGCATCAATTTTTCAATTTATCCTTTCCACACTAATTTATAACATACTGTTATATAGCAATATCTCATAAATATATTTATGGTTAGAATTCAGTTGGTTTATTTGCTATCCATTTGCAGATACCATGCTATTATAATTCTATGGCATCATATGTATTTTTCTGTTTTTCAATTCTGCCATCGTTTCTTTTAGTCTTGTCTTTTTGTGTTGGCTAGAACACCGATACTTTATTAAAAAGAAATGGCACCAGCAGGCCTATGGAATGAATACCCGGATCACTTGTTCTGATATTAAAGGAAACGGTTTATAAAATTTTGCATCGAGTGATGTTTCCTGTCAATTTTCTCCTCATTATAATCTTTTTTAATTCAGTTATTTAGTTTTACTCCTGTTCCTAACTTGCTCAGATAAATGTTTAGAAGAATTATGAATGACTTAAAATTTGTAACATGTTCTGTATTAATCTGATGTGATTAATTCAGTATATTTTCTGGAATAGTTTCATGTATACTGATGTCTACAATTCTTAGTTCCTGGGACAAATGCTTCTTGATGACGTTGCATTGAAAAATACATACATACACATATTTTTACAAAAAATTCATACATCTTATGTCTGATAGAAGAGAAATTAGACTAAATTTCCTATCTGTATTGTTATGATTGATTTTTGAGGTTATACTCCTCTAAAATTATCATATTTATCAGACAAAAATTATGTATTAAAACAGTATCAAACAGAGATAATTGGCAAGCACAGTGTGAGGACGTTTTTCCCCCTAAACTACTTGAATGCATTGTTACTGTGCTTTAATTTCCTTCAGTCTGCAAAACGTTCCTCAACTTTTCTTTGGTGATGTGATCTGGATGCTTAAAGAATGTTATTTTAGAATATATAGAATCTATTTGCTAGAAAGTGTTTTGTCTCGGATTAACAAAGACGTCTTGTAGGACATCCTTCTGTTGGGGTTTGTTGTTTATTCTTGGTTCCATATGTTGGACTTCTTTGTCAGGAATATCACAGAAGAGATGCTGTGTTTCAGGATCCTGTGTAATCAAGGACTTTCCATTTGTCCTGTTACTTGGTAACTTTGATCCCCTTGGTTAAGGTAAAGGTTTTCTCCCATCCTTTCCACTGAGATTTTTTTTCCCCTTTGTAAACAAGACCCTTTGAGACTTTGTAAATAGTGTATTCTTCAGCAAATTTTCAGTATATCCATTTGCTGATTGCTGATTCTAGCCCTATGGGTTATAATCTTTTACTATCATTCTTGACTTGGATCGCTCCAGTTGTCCCTGGGTTGGCCCGTGATGCTCCTTTGGCGCGGACTTACAACTTCTACATGCTTGATCACTGATCACTTCCTCACGTACTAGCACGAGAAGAGCTCTTCATCTGAACTTGAACTTCCCCTGCTTTAGACCTGTGGTTAGCCCTTTCTCCCAAGAGCTCTGGTTCCGTTTGGTGGAGATTCGAATTGCAAGTCAAGGTTACCAAGTTTGCATGCCTACTAGAAGTATCCTTGCTTCTTGTCCTTTAGATGAGGATGTTAGAGGATGTCATCTGTAGAGATCGTGATGTCTGTTTCTCTTCCCACACCCTCCCATCTGCTACCTACCGAAAACTGTGAGATGACATTGATACCATCATTTGCATTCAGGCTCCATAGTGTTCTAGTTTCTTCCTTTTTACATTTGTTAATTTGGCTTTTCCAGCTGCAGGAAATTAAGGTTCTACTACCTTTATAACATTTTTCTTGGCTAAATCCCACTGTGAATAACCACTCTTCTCCCCTGGCTACTTCACACACTCCCATGCTCCACACCTTTTGCTTCCCACCGGGGTGCTGGAGTCCCTCAGGAACTGCCCTGGGTGTAAGCCCTTCTTAGAACTGGGGCTCCATCACCCCACTAGGGTCCTTGCTTTTCAAAACCACCGTCTACATGCGCACACGTGTGTGCGCGCACACACAGTTCCAGTTAGTGGGTTCTTGAATTGTTCAGGAAATAGGAAACATTTTCATAAATTTGTTAGGGAGCTTTCCTTTTCCCCTATTATGTATGGATTACATTTTTTTTTTTTTTTTGTAGGTTTGGAACAAATCCCCTGGTAAATGTTCTGTATCTGGTAGATAACCCTGGCAGATACCTGGCAGGTAGATTTTTAACTGCTGCTGATTTCTTCTCATTACCAGAATGTTCAGGTTTTCTTTCCAAATCAGTTTTGATCACATCTATTTTCTAGAAAGTGTTTTTGTCATCTCTGATTAGCAAAGTTGTTCTTAGGATTCTTCTTTGATTTAAAAATAATTCATTACATTATTTATCTCCACTTTCTCATTTTCAGCATTATTTTTACCTTCGCTTTTTTTAAAAACCAACTTTGCCTGGAGAGTGAAGAGTACTGTTTTGAAGAAACTTTTCTTTTTCTTCTTGTCTGTTCCTTTACATTTAAAAAATTACTTTCTGCTTTCTTTTTATTTTCCCTGGATTTATTTAGTATTCTTTTTCTTATTTCTTGAGTAACATGTTTATTCTATTGGGTTTCAGTTCTAATTAAGACAATATATTTCCCTCTATAACTTTGTTCATATTCAGAAATTCTTATATGTAAGATATTTGCTGTTTCAGTTCTAAATATTTTTCAATATCTGCTATGTTTGAATATTGAATTTTCAAGCTCTTTTATTGGTCTCTGGAATTTAAAAAATTACTTTGAGTGAAATAACAGTCCATCTTAAATTAAAATCTATCTTAGTCTTTGCTGGGTGGTCAGTTTTTTTGTTAAGTATCCTTTTAAAAAAGTGAATTCTATGTGTGTTGTCATGTGATCAGAGTTTGTTACCTAAATTTTGTTAAGTCTGTTGTTCAAATATTAAATATTCTTGTTATTTTTCTGCCTAATGTCATTTTTTGAGTAATGAATGATAGAAGTCTCCCATCATGTTTATAACATTTTTCTTGTTATTTTTTTACTTTTTATGTTTAGCCTATCTTTGTAAAGATTATAAACAGATGTAATATTATTACATCTTTCTGATGAATTTCTTTCATATAATTATTCTTTTTATCCCTAATAATGTTTTTGCTTTAAAATCAATTTAGTATTATGGTAACTAACGTAAGTCTTTTTTTCAAGTATCCTAATAATAATTTTCCATCTTTAATTTTTTGAACTTTTTATTATAGAAATTTGAAACATAAAAGTGGAAAGATGATATAACAGGTTTGAAATTTCATCTGTAAATGTTTTGGTTTGTACCTCTGTAATAGAAGGATTTACAAATTGAGTCACATAATTTTTCTATACTGAAGTGATCATAGGTATTTCTCCTTGAATGTATTATTGCTTGACTTTTCCCCTTCAGTATGTTGATGCTGTATGTTACATTGATTCACCTTCATAATGTTGCACTGCTCTTGCTTCTTGAGTTAGATCCTCTTGGTCACGATATGTAATCCAATGCTGTTCCAGTTTTCCTTGTCATTGACTTCTACCTTCATTCCACTTTTGTCACAGAGGAAAAACAGCACTTTGCAAGATTTCAATCTTTATACTTGTTTAATTTACTTCAATTTTGCATCTATATTCGTAAGTTATCTTGACCTGTAATTTCCCTGTATCTTTTCTTCTATCAGGGATCATGACCTGTGGAATGAATAGTACATTTTTTTCTCCCCTTAAATTTTCTTCAAAGAATTTGAACAGGATTGGTGTTTCTTCTTTGCATGTTTGGGAGAATTCACCAGTAAACCCATTTGTTCCTGTACTTTATTAGAAGAATTTTGGTTATCGATTCAATCTCTTGTTATAGATGTACTGAGATTTTCTATTTCATCTTGAGTCAGTTTTGGTTTCTCAGAATGTGTCCATTTTAACTTAGATTATCTAATTCTTTAGTGTACACAGTATTCTCATAATTCTTTTAATTTTTGTAAAATCAGTATTGTCCTCACTTTCATTTCTGATTTTTGTTGTGTTTTCCCTCATTTCCTTTGTGAGCCTACCTAAAGGTTTGTTGACTTTGATATTTTCAAAGATGAAGGTTTTAGTTTGGTTGATTCTCTATTGATTTTTTTTTTTTAATCATCTATTTCTGGTATCTGCTCTACTCCCTCTTTTTTCCCTGTTTATGCTGGATTTACTTTTCTCATTGTTATATTTTTCTAGTTCCTTGTAAAGTTAGATTGTTAAATCGAGATCTTTTTAATGTGCTGAAAATTTCATTCTAAACATTGCTTTTGCTGCATGCCCTAAGATTTGTCATATTGCGTTTTTTTTCTTCATTTACCCCTCTGTTCTTTTCTCATTTCCCTAGTGATTTTTCTTTCACCCATTGTGGTGTGTTTTTCTGCTTCCTTGCACACTGAATCCTCAGTTTACATTGTCGGTAGGTTCTTGAAAACTGTGACTTTAAACAAAATGGCATATGACACAACTAGGTCCTGAAGTAACATCTTTTTGTTCAACTTCAGCTTGGATTCTTATCTTCTCATCAATAATATAATGAAATGATGTGGAATGAAATGATGTTATTCAAGGGTCTGCTGTATGTGCTCATTTCCAGTTTTCCTTCATTTCATTTTGACAGAGAAGGTATGTAGTATGATTTCAGTATTTTAAATATGTATTGAGAATGATTCTTTATTCTAACAGATGGCCTACCCTGATTAAGTTCTATGGGCATATGACATCAATATGTATTCTGTTGATGTTATTGGAATGTATATATGTGTCCATTAGGTCTAGTTGGCTTATAATGTTATTCATGTCCTTATTTCTTAGTATTTCTACCTAGATGATTTCTTCGAAATACTATTTTTAGAAACTTTCAGTGTCACAGCAAAACAGAGGAAGGTGCAGAGATTTCCTTGTACACCCTGTACTCACACATGTCCATGCCCCCACACTATCAACATTACACACCAGAGCAGTACGTTTGTTACAAGATGAACCGACAGTGACTCATCATGATTACCCAGAGTCCATAACTTAACCCATAGCTTAATCTACTCAAGGTGGTGTCCATTCTGTGGGTCTGGACAAAGGTACCCATCATTATAGCAGAGAATTGTCACTGTTCTGAAAGTCCTCTGTGCATCACCTAATCACTCTCTCCCTGCCAGTCATCAATCTATGTTCTGTCTCCAGAGTTTTGCTTTTTCCAGAATGTCATATATTTGCAATCATAGGGTTGGTACTCTTTTCAGGTCAACTTATTTTACTTCGCAATATGCAGATAAGGTGCCTTTTCATGGCTTGATAGCTTATTTTTTTTTAGTACCGAATGAGATCCCATCATTTGGATATACTACAGTTTATCCATTCACTTACTGAAAGGCATAATGATTATTTCCAAGTTTTTGCATTTATGTTTAAAGCTGCTAAAATATTCATGTGCAGGTTTTTGTATGAACAGTAGTTTTTAGCTCCTCTGGGTAAACACTAAGGAACACAATTGCTGGATCACAGGGTAAGAATATGTTTTGTGTCCTAAGAAACCATCAAACTGTCTTCCAAAGTGACTGAACCATTTGCATTCTTGCCAGTGACGTGTGAGAATTCCAGTTTATATATTCTGGATATCATCCCTTATAAAGCAAGTGACTTGGAAATATTTTCAGTGAGTTTCCTTTTTCTTTGGTTGATATAAATCTTTGAACACACAGTTTTCAATTCTGATAAGTGCAATTTATATGTTTTTCTTTTGTTGCTCGTATTCCTGGTATCACGATAAAGATAGTCAAATCCAGTGTCGTGAAGCTTTCCCTCTGTTCTCTTCTAAACGGTTTATCATTTTAGTACTTGTGTTTAGGTCTTTGACCCATTTCGAGTTAATTTTTGTAAAGGGTGTAAGATTTGAGTCCAATTTTTTCTTTTTCATGTGGATATTCAGTTTTCCCAACACCGTTTTTTGAAAAGACTCTTTTTTCCCCCTATTGAATGGTCTTGACAACCTTGTTGAAAATCATTTGACCATATGTGTGAGGGGTTCATTTCTTGTCTCACTCGGCTGTGCCTTTGATCTTTATGTCTGCCTTATGCCAGCCTGGCACTGGTCTGATTCCCGTAGCTTTGCGGTCATTTTTGAAATGAGGAAGATGGAGCCCTCCAACTTTGTTATTTGTAAAGAACGTTTTGACTGTTTGCATGCGTTACATTTTCATCCCAATTGGTGTTTTTAAAATAATGTGAGTTCTTCATTTCTGTTGGCATATTGCTTTATTTGTAGCAGATAAGTGCGACACTCATTTATTTGATAGCCACCTAGAGAATTTTCCGGGATCAAGGATCCTGTTAGCTGTGAATGTAGGATGAGAAATATAGGATTTTCAGTTATTTCCTTTCTGTGTGTGAACAGCACGTTGTTAAGTTGATTGAACATTTGGAAGCTCATTATGGTTCCTGAGCCTTTGGATCTTCCAGAGTTTCAAGATATCAGGGTTCTGTGTTCTAATTAGAAGCTTTCCAGCCCTGAGGGAATCTGGAGGAAGACAGTGGCCTTTGGTAGGCATTTGTACATCACTACCTTAGTTTTTATTACATCTGGGAAGAAGCAGATTTGAGAAAGGTCATTAATGCCCTATAAAGGATTGACATACAAACTACAGAATCACTACAATGAGACATGTTAAGACTGCAAAACCATTCTACAGATGAACTTGAGATGAAACTTAAAAAAGAAAAAGATCTGTGTGTTAACAGTGACAAAATGATTATATTTACTGGTGAATCGTGTCTTTTCATCACATTTTGTATCTAGTGAACTTTTCCTTTTCCACTGGCAAATAGCAGGTCTCTGTGACAGCTCAGTGAGACTCAAACCGAAGCAGGTAAACACACATAGCAAATCTGAGCTATTTAGGAAAGAGCTAGTGGTTTGGCCCCTGCCACAAAATGGAATCAAGTTGCTTTTTAAAGATTCAGTCAAAGAAACTTTGGTCTGAGGTTGTGAAGTTCGTGACTATTTCAGATGACTATTTAGTCCCCAGTGTTCGTGAGTAAATGTCTGTAGCACAAATGGTACCGAAGGGCACAGGTAGGAACCCCGCAGTGGAGCCAAGGTATGCAGTCTCAGAATAATGTTTTGTCTTTATTAACATTTTTTTAAAAAGTTGAAAAGCTTATTTTCCAAATGCAGCCAAGTGGGATTTACCCCTAAAAGTGAAAAGATGCTTCAACATATGAAAATCATTGTAATATGCTATATTAGCAGAATAAATTTTCAAAAATAAATCATCATTTTAGCTGAGGAAGGGAAAATATTTGAAAAATTCAACCCATTTTATGATAAAAATACTCAGTACATTAGAAAGAGCAGGAAACTTCTGCATAATAAAGACCATTCATGAAAAACTCACAGGAAACATGCTCAGTGGTGAAAACTTTCTGCTGAAGATCAGCAACAAGACAAGATGTCCACATTTATCACTATACAGTGTGAGAAATTTTAGGCCTGGAAACTAGACAAGAAAATGAAATGAGCCATCCAGATTAGAAAAGAAAAAGTAAGCTTATCTCTGTTTCAGATGACCTGCTTCTACATGCATATCACAAACGTGCTGTTAACATTATAAACACATTCAGCAAAATTGCAGGATATGAGATCAGCATGTAGCTCTGCATTGCGTGTCTTAAGTTGCATGGTAAGAAAACAATTCCATTTACAATAACAAAAAAGAATTGAATGCTTTAACATAACCAAGAAGGTGAAAGATTTGTATATTGAAAATGATCAGCTGTTGTTGAAAGAAATTAAAGACGTAAATAAATGAAAAGACATTCCATGTTCATGGATTGAAAGACTTAATATTGTTAAGATGCCAATACTAGCAAAAGTAACGTAGAGAGTCAGTGAAGTCCCTAACAAATCCCAACATGTCTTGCAGAAATAAAAAAAAAAAACATTCTAATATTCATGTGGAATTTTAAGAAACCTCTAGAGAGCCAAAACATCCTTTAAAAAGAACACAATTGGAGGTCTCAAATTTTATTTCAAAACCTACTATAAATCAATGCTAATCAAAACAATGTGGTATTGATATGAAAAAAAACAAACCCAGATGTATAGACGAATGGAATAGAGAACCAGCAAATAAACCCTCATATTCATGGTCAAATGATTTTCTATGTGAGTGCCAAAAGCATTCAATGGGAAAGGGACTCGGTTTTTTATAGTGTTGGGAAAACTGAGATCCACATACAAAAGAATGAACTGGTACCTTTACTTTACATCCTATCCAAAAATTACCTCAAAATGAGTCAACAATCTAACTATAAACACTAGAGCTATAAAACTCTTAGAAGAAAACACAGAGGGAAAACTTCATGACACTGAATTTGGCTGTGATTTCTTGAGTATGACCTAAAGCATAGACAACAATAAAAGCAGAAATATGTAAGTTGGATGTCATCAAAATTAAAACCTTTGTACTTCAAAGTTCACAGAGGGTGGAAAGGCAAGCTAGGCTTCAGAATGATTTTGAGAAAAATGTTTGACAATCATGTATCTGCTAAGGATTAATATCCAGAAAGCATAGGATTCGTATTCAGAATACATATTAAAATCTCTTACAACTCAAATCTCCTGCAACTCCTGCACTAACAACAACAAAAACTATGCAGTTAAAAGTAGACAAAGGAGCTGAACAGACATCCTTCAAAGAAGATGCACAAATGATCAGTAAGCACAAGAAAATATGCTTAACATCATTAGGAAAATGCAAATCAACATCAAAGGAGCAGTGAACAGAAAGTTATTTTTTAATGGACATGGAATTTCACACCTATTTATGTGACTAATATAAAATTAGAAAATAACAAGCATGGACAAAGACATGAAAAAATGGGAGCACTTTTGCATCATACATTGGAATGTAAAACCATGCAGCTTCTCGAGAAAACAGTTTGGTGTTTCCTCAAAAAAAAATAAGCATATAAATACTATATGATCTAGCAATTCCTCTTCTGGGTATAGACCTAAAAGAACTGAAAGCAGTGACTTCAGATGTTTGTACACCTATGTTCATAGCCGAACTAATCTGAGTAGTTAAAGAGTAGCCTAATGACAGATGACAGGATAAAGAAAAAGTGGTAGATGCATAGAACGGAGTGTTGTTCAGCCTTAAAATGGAAGGACGTTCTGACTTTGTACAAGGATGAACCTTGAACACAGCATCCTATGTGAAATGAGCCAGTGACAAAAAAGATAAATCCTGGATGATTCTGCTTATCTGAGGTACCCAGAGTAGTCAAATTAGTGGAATGGTGATTGCCAGAATATGAGGAATGGTGAATGGAGAGTTGGTTTTTAATGAATATGGGACTTCAGTTTGGGAAGAGGGAAAACTTCTGGAGATGGACAGTGGTAATGACTATTTAAAATATGAATGTTCTCAATACTGCTGAACTGTACACATATATTTGTTAAAGACAAATTACATGTTCTGTGTGTTTTAGCACAATAAAATTACATGACAAAACATTCATTTTTGCTGTGTTATGTATTGCCACAATGAAAAAAAACTTGTGAACATGAAAAAAATCTTGATTGTCTCTTTTCCTCCTTGACATTCCAGTAGCATCATTTGTTTTCTGGAACAATCCCTGCATCTCCAAATAGTCTCTTTTCATGGTGTTTGTGTAGGTTTGCACTCAGGGTTTTCAACAATTATTTTTGAACTCCATTTTGAAACCGTGCAGACCAGGTTATATATGATTTGAATGGTAATGTGGTACTGTTTGATTTTAATATAAATAATTAATGCTGTCCCTTTCTGTGCAGCTAAATTTTCCCATGAGATAATTGTGAGAATCCACAGCTACTAACAACATTGCTGAAATATCATTACCATTAATTTAAAATATTTCCTTATTGAAGAAAATATCCTCTTTTATTTTCTATCCTAAATGAGAATTTTAAAGGAAAAATATATTTTGCTGCACTTGGTAGATATGAATTACATTTATGATAACAAATGACTATCAATCTCCCCCCTTACATTTCGTTTAACTAGAATTTTTTTTTAGCCATTAACTGAAAAATGAAGACCATTTCACTTTTATACATTGCTGATAGGAATGAAAAATGGTACCATTTCTATGATGGAGAATTTGACAGTGTCTAGTAAAATTAAATATTCATTTGTCTTTTATTCTTCAATCCTACTTCTAAGACTATATCCCAAACCATATTGGCAAACATATAAAAAGATGTATGAACAAGGCTATTTCGAGACTACTTATCATAAATAGCAAAAGACCAAAACCAACTCAAATATCTATTAACAGGGAGCTGGTTGAATCAGTGGTACAATTCATTGCACATATGTCCAACGAAACCACAAAAGGGGAGAAAAATTAGTATTTCTGTGTGGTTCTGCTGAGTGCCCCTCATGATAATAAGTGGAGAAAATGTGTTTAGAATGCTACCATTTATTTGCCTTTACCAAAAAATCCATAGTGGGAGGATAAAATCTAAAATCTGAAAATAAATTGGAGGGAAGGAATAGAATGAAGGAGAAAGAATAAAAACTAGACTTATTTGAAGCTTCTTTTATGAATTTGACTTTAGAACAATTTTATGTGATTATAAACCCAACTGCATTTTAAAAACCATCCCTAAAATAAAAAAGTGAAACACATGAATCTGGGTTCCTTTGCATAAACCACACAGGAAGAAACCATAGTGATCTTAAAACACCATAATTTGACTTCTTATTCTGGTAGAACATATGCTTACAATAAAAAAATATAAAAACCTTAAACTGTTTTCCATAATCATGCTAATTGAGACTGATGTGTGGGCACCATGAGATTAAGTCAAATGGATATATTAAACAGGATTGGGGGTGTGGCTGAAAGGAGGGAGAGTTGTAAAGTTGGTGTGATTAAGTAACAATTACCCAGTAGTTTCTAATTTGATTCTAAGACATCAGTTGAAGACACATGATGCATTATACCTAAAGACTGAAAATATTTAAAACAATGACCATTCAAATAGCAAAAACCTCTCTAGCATGAAAACTGTAGTATCTAAATACCATATTCTTTAACGCAATAACAACAAAAACCCCAAATAATCTTACTAAAAATGCAGAGAGGAACTAAATAGACATTTTCCCAAAGAAGATATCTGAACGGTCAGTAGGTATTGGAAAAACACTAAAAATCACTAGTCAGGAAAATGTATATCAAACCCACAATGTGGCAGCATCTCATGAGCCTATTAGGTGACTGTCATCAAGAAGACAAAAGAGAGCAAGTATTAGTGAGGATATGGAAATAAAAGGACATTTGTGCACTCTTGGTGGGACTGTAAATTGGCGTAGCCACTACAGAGAACAGTAGAAAGGTTTCTGAAAATAAAACTACCGTTTTATACAGCAATCCCACTTTGGGGTAGATATACAAAGGAAATGAAATTGCAGCATTATTTACAACAGCAGAGCTATGGAAACAAACTAAATGTCAGCAGGCGAATAAAAAAGGGGTGTGTGTGTGTGTGTGTGTGTGTGTGTGTGTGTGTGTGTAAACGTGTCGGGGTGGCGGGGGAGAGACAGAGATGATTATTTAGTCCTGAGAAAGAAGGAAATCCTGACATTTACAACAGCTTAGATAGACTTTGAGGACATTCTGCTGAGATAAGTAAGGCAGAGAAAGGTAAATATTATATAATATCACTTATATGTGGAATCTAAAAAGGCTGTGCTGGTAAAAACAGAATAGAATGAAAGTCCTAGAACTAATGCATAATTTACTGATTATAGACAATGCTATATAAACACATCACGTTTGTTGAAACTAGACTTTGATTCTTTGCACAACAAAAAGGAAATAATTATATGACATGACAGACATCATTAATCCTACAATGGCCATCATATTGCAATTTACGAATGTACCAAATCAACATATTGTGCACCTTAAACAGGTTGTATGTTAAATACATCTCAATAATACATACATGCACCAGATTTTCATCGAAAGCTGCCAGGATTTACTGGAGAATTAGCTGATTTCAGATCTGGGCCAGGAATTGTGGAAGATGACCCTGGAATATTTTGTCATGTAAGAAAGCTTCCCAGTCTATTAAGAGCTGTGGCAGTTGACTAGACTCTCTCTGGATAATAATGCCAGTGAATGAAACATATCAGAGGTGTTTAAGTGTATGTTTCATACAGATACCCTAAAAAAAACCCCACTTAATTGGTTCCTTTGAAGTATGCTAGGTACCCAACTAACTTTTTAAAATAAACACCTCCTATTATTTAATGAGGAGGAAGCAAGTAAGGCGTTAGAACCAGTGCACAGTAAAGAATACGTAGGCAAACGGACACTGGAGTGAATTTACAGATCGATGTAGATGTGATCACCATCCATAGGGTGATGATCTCTGCATCCCGCCAGACAAAAGGCACTTATACTTCTCTCGTCAAAAATCGTGAGCTCTGCTATGGAGTGAACAGTTTACAGAATTATAAAACAGCTTAAAATCAGTGAGAGACTCAAATAACTCAGAAGAGCGCACTAGATGGACATTTAGTGATGACTTTCCCAATTTCGAAGTTTTTAATGAGTTTTCATGAGTTCCCGAATCATATTAATCTTAAAGACTATTCTTAATTACAGAAAAAAGTGGACAGTCGTTAGAGCTAACCTGATTATTTACATAAGTGCAACAAGAGTATTCACTAACCTGTGTACATCTGAATTTATTTTGTAAATCTAGGTCCATATCGACTATTTTGAAATCTGGAAAGTAAATGGAAAACCTCCAACATATATTTTATTTTTCTATGTGATCCGTGCCTAGGGTACAAAACAGTTGATTGAGGGTGTGTCTCCGGTATGTTGATTCCTGGGATCATCGGAGAAATGGCGGGATTATAGTAGCACTATTTTAGAAGTCTGGGGAAATTTGTAGTGTAAGTCATCATCAAAAAATCACGAAAAATAGTTACCTTCTGTTCATCTACATTTTATCAGACCTCTGAATTTAGCCACTTAATTGCCTGAAATACAGAGGATGGAGGCATATTAACTGATAGGAGATAATCAGCAAAGTTTAGACTATAGGAACTGCATCGGGCAAATGAACTGGTATCTTCAGCAAATTTCAAGGAAGAATAAAAAACAATGGAGAGGAAAACCCCTAAGTTAAAAAATATCTCAGATTCAGAACCCGTTGTGCCATATGGAACTCCTTTGCATCCTGTGTAATCCAGTTCAAAGTATGAAAAAATAATTGAGACAATTAAGGAAATGTGAATTCTGCCTATTTGAGATGAATGAATAATTATCATGGATGTGATGGAAGGACTTATTTTTGAAATGTCTTATTATTTTAGAAATTCTGAAATATTTAACAGTGAAATTATATGTCTGGAGGGGAGAGGTATAAATGAAATACAACGGACCAGGGCTGATTAATTGTTGATGCTAAGTGATGGGTATGTGGAGAAAGGCCTTCTAATAAATAAACTTTCTTACGCTTGATTTCCTTTAGTCAATTAGACCTTATTTCTGAGACAATAGAAGCCATATCAAGTTTAGCTTCTAAAATATTTTGCAGCATACTTCAAATAAAATTAGGGTAGCTTGCTATGACTTTTCAGAAATTGTCCCACTTCTATTTGATTGCAGACAGCATGAATTTGAAATGCTGAGGAATAACACCCTTTTTTTCCCCCTAAAACATATACGTGTTCTTCATATCATTATTTGATCCAACTGAAAGCTTTTCAAAAACCAGATCATTTTCCTTCCAGCCTCTCTTGAAGTGAGTCATCAATTTTTGTTTGGTTTGTTTCCAGATAACCTTTTTCATGTTGCTCTCTGCGGTGTGTGTAATGCTGAACTTGGCTGGCTCCATTCTCTCCTGTCAGAATGCTCAGCTTGTCAACTCCCTGGAAGGCTGTCAGCTGGTAAGTCACGAAATGCAAGCTTTCCCAGAAAGGTCAGAGGCTTTGATTTTTTTTTTTTTTTCATGAAAATAATTTCTAAAGTAATTTTGAGATATCCTTGGTTTTATTCTGATTTTATTTATTTCGTTCAAGGAATCTGATTCATTTCTAAAAATTCTCCCAAATTTAAACTTGCTCTCCTGGTAAAGCAGTTATGAAGAGTTTATTCCTCAGGGTTACTGTGGAGTGCTGCTTTAGAACAAATGCCTTTAGTATCGATTATATTTTAGCATTTCTTGAATTGATTTTTCTCTACACTGAATTTTTAAAAATCAGTTTTGTTTGTGGCGTTTAAGTGGTCAGAGACACATAAGCTTTATACTGCATATATCAAAACAATTCGTTCAATTAAAAAAGGGGATCATATTTTAGATACAAGAAAATTATAGATAGTATGCTATATCTGTTGGAGGAGGCCAGTAACTATTTTGTTGGGTAGAAATATGATTCCATGTCATGACTCAGCTCCCAAGAGGGTAATATATACATCTGGTTGAGTCTAGTCACATCCAGCAAGGGTACATGTTGACTTTTCGTATGATCCCGGCTGTGAGACATGGGAATTTGTTTATCTTGGAGAGGACACAGGATCACCTTTTAAACCATGTTCTTCCATCGCCACCCTCTTACTTGTTTGGCCTGGGGTTCTCACTTCTGAGATGTGGGGCTGCACACTGAATCACGTGAAGCTTTTCTGCAGCAGGACCACGCCTCCATTTCCTGTGGCTTTGCTCTTTAGGTTCAGAGTGGCCACACCCAGGAAACCAGCTACCTTCTGTGGTCCTTATCTGTCAAGGGCAGCGGGCTAGTGCCAAGGCACGGTTTCAGTGCAGAAGACCAATGGAGTTCTAGATCCATCTCTGAGAGCTGAGTCTTGCTATGTTCTCTTCAGTGTCACCTTGACTACACTGCTCAGACTTTATACCAATGTGATATCATGGAGTATCTTCAGTACTGTGCAGTGATCCCCAAGGCTACAAAGAATTGATATAACCTGAAGCTCCATCTGCATCAGAAAGGGTGAATTGCCAACTGATATCCATAACTTGATCAGCTCAAGAACAAAAACACAATTTGACCAAAAAAAAAAAAAAAAGTAGGCAGAAGAGCTGAATAGACACCTCTCCAAAGAGGATATAAGATGGTCAACAGGCACATGAAAAAATTCTCTTCATCACTTATGATTAGGGAAATGCAAATCAAAACCACAGCGAGACAGCATCTCATACCTGTGAGAATGGGCTCTCTCAGAAACGGGTGTTGGCGAGGGTGTGGACAAAATGGAAGCCTTGGATAGTGTTGGTGGGAACAGAAATTGGTACAACCATTGTTTGGAAAATAATATGAACTTTTCTTAAAAAACTGAAAGTATATCTACCTAAACTATGACAATTTTAACTTAGAGAGAGAAATGTGCCTCTGTGTCAATTGCAGCTCTATTTCTGATAACTAGGGTATAGAAACAACCTGTGTGCCCATTGATAGATGATTGGATATGAATGACTGGCTGAAAATGTGGTAGATACACTGTGGAATACCACTCAGCTATAAAAACGTGGAATTTTACTGTTTATAGCATAATGGAAGGGCGTTATGCCGAGTGAAGCAAGTCAAGAGGAGGACAAGTAGCAGATGATTTAATCTCTATGTGTAATAGAATGAAGAAAAGCAAATGAATGGATACAACAAGTGAAAATAAGCAAGTGAGCTTTGATAACAGAACAGAGGGCTTCAGAGGTTAAGGAGGTAGAAGCAAGGGCGGACAGTAAGCATTTAAGAACAAAAATGACTTGGTCAGTACTTTATTCCTAAATACTGGGTGCCACAAACATGATGAAATCTGGCAACCTACAAGGGATTGACCATTTTTCTTGGATCCCCATTTTTCTGTGCAAGACCCTGTGGTGGACGAGTGCGGAGTGGGCGTCTGGGGAGCAGAGGGATTATTGGGCTGATGTGAAACTACAGTGTCAGAGATCTGGAGCAGAAAGAAAGCCCATATCTTACCCTCTCTGGTTGCAATCTCAAGTCCCCTGCCTCCCTCCATCATCTGCTGCGTGAAATGATGGAACAGGTGGTTTACTCCCATCCTGTCTGCTGTAAATGAATACCCACCATAGGTTACAAGAACATCAGGTGCCCACAGATGAAAACACACCCGCACAGGCAGCTCTTTGGTCAGGTGGCACCTGAGAATCTACAATATTTACTTGACTTTAAAACTTGATCTTAGAGCATCTTTCTGGTCTGACACACACACGGCCTCTCCTGCCAGAGTGACAAAGCAGTGTACACATCTGCTTAGGTGCAGAGCGTGTAGAAAGAGCTGTGGATTTGGGGTTGGCAAAACGGGACCCATGGCTTTATAACCTGCTGCCGATGATTTAGGAAAAGCCACCTTCCCCGTCTTATTTTAGTTCTCTTTTCTGTTAAATGTAGAGATTACCTGCCCTGAAATTTTTAGAAAGTGTTGCAGGAGACAGAATGTATAAAACTTAAAAAAATAAACTCTTTTCCTCTTAGAAAAATGATACATTTACTATAGAAAATTGAAAAAGCACTCTAAACCTTTCACCGAATTTATTATGTCCTTTTATTCTTTTCTGTGCACAATGTGTGGACATGTTGCTTTGTGATTGGATTTTTTTATTGATCATCATTTCATAGTGAAATTTTTGACACAATTTTATTTGTTGTGGTTACTCCATATGGATGAGTATTATACTTATTTAACCAAATCTCTGCTTTTTTGCATTTATGAAGGTTTGCCATCCTCATTATACAAAGTATTTTTACGCTTCCTAAATGTGAACTTGTTTAATCAAAATGAATCCGTGTATTTAAAGCATTTGCTACATGTTGACACACTGACTTTTAAAATCTTTACAAATGGATAAACCCAATATGTGAGAATGCTCTTCTTTCTGTACCCTTATTAGCAATGCAAATTGTTCATTTTTTAATCTGCTTTGAAAGGTATAAAATGATATCACTGTTTACATTTGAATTTTCAATATATACATACATTTATAGATGTAGATTTATGTTTTATTTAAATTTTTTATGTATAAAATAAATATACCATTTCTATTTCTTCTTCAGTAAGTTGACTCTGAATTTTACCATTTTTTAGATTTAAGTATCTTATTGATTTGTGAGAGCTTTATATATTATGACTTTGAGACTTTCAGTTTATATTGGTCAAATATATATTGCTTGGATTGTTATTTGGCTTTTAATATTTTTTGACACAGAAAAGTTTTTCATTCTTGTGATCAAGTTTATAAATTTTTTTCTTTATTAGTATTACCTTGGACCAATAAAAAGATAATATCTTTCCAAGATACTGTTACCCCCGATAATTTTCCCTGGTTATTTGTGATTTTTGATAGTTAGCTATTTAATAGCCTGGATTTTTTTAATGAATTTAATTACCCTCCCCACCATGCTAGCCAGTTTTCTTCAGAGTATTTCTGAGTAACCTAGTATTTCCCTGCTGATTTTAAATGATACCAGAATCATTAAGAGTCCACTTGCATGCAGCTGCAAAGACTGACAAATCCAAAGGTTATGTATTGGCAGACTGGTAGGGCCTATAGAGTGGCCCAGGGCTAGAGCTTGGGACTGGAAACCCGCTGCTCCCAAAGAAGCATCTCTGGGCACAGAAGTCTGACCCAGAGGAGGGGCCTGCAGCGGGAACTGGGACTCGCCAGGGTAAGTTCTTCTAAAAAAAAATAATAATAATAATTATTTTATTTTTATTTCTTTTGTTTACAAAACCCTGCTCATTTTAAGACATTGAAATTGTTTCCCAATCTACAGGTGTCACGATCACACACCATACCCACCACCAGAGTTCCGTGTTCTTCGCCGTCACCTTATTCCCTCTCTTTCTTCCCCTTCCCACCCGCTGGCAGCCATCGTCTTCGGTCTGGGGCTTTTGCTGGAGTTTAACTATTCATTTGTTTCATTCATTATATTCCACATATGAGTGAAACCATTCTGTGTTTCTTTTTCTTTCTGGCTTATCCTGCTTGACGTGCTTCTTTCCAGTTCTATCGACATTGTTGCAAAGGGCACAATTTCATTTTTTTTAGTAGCTGTGCGGAATTCTGTTGAGCATATAGACCACAGCTTCTTTATCCATCATCTGTTGACGGGTATTTAGATTGTTTCCATGTCTTGGCCCCTGTGAACTGTGTTGCTGTGAACATAGGGTGCAGATATTTTTCCTGGTTAGATTTTGTGTCCTCTGGGGATATGCTTGGAAGTGAGATTGCTGGCTCATATTTACCAGGGAAAGCTCTGCAGGCCTGAATAATTCCAGTGGGTCTTACCCTCTTTGTCCATTTGCTCTAGAGTAGGAGTCCAGGGAAGAAACATTTGCTTGGTCAAGGCAACCTATCCCATCAAAGGGAGTCAGATGAAGGTGATCTCCCCAAGTGAAGCTATATTCTGTTAGAAGGGCTAAGGGAGGAGAATGCAGAGAATGTGTATGTGTTCTGGGTCATCAAAAATCAGCCAATATATACTCTCTGAGCATTACTGTATGCATGTACACACACATGCAGATACTGTTTTTCTACTTCTGGACCATTCGTTCTCTCCCATTCCAGTGTCTGCTTGTATTCCAGAGCAAAACCACTTTTATGACCTTGCCTTTATAATTCATTTTTTATAGCTGGCAGGGCAAATTCTACCCCCACCTTTATTCCAGATTTTAATCTACTTTAAAATGTTCTTATTCTTTGAAGTGCAATCTTTCAGATGAGTTAAAAAATTTATTTTGCAAGTTTCAAAAGGAATCACTTTGAAAGTTGAGTTGGAATAAACTAATAGATTACGTTGGGGGGTATTGACATCCTAACAATACCATGTTTTCCCATTCAGGAACACAAAGTGTGCTTTGGTTTGTCCAAATCATGTGTATACATCTTTCAGCGCATGTCCTGTTTTTCTTTGGGCTATTGAATACATTCCCATATTTATGTATGAGTGTGTTTGTGCCTTTTTCCTTGACTTAGTTAAAAATTAACCTCTATACATTGTAAATTTAAATATAAATATAGAATTATGTATTCACATTAAACTATGTATACATATAAACTATCACAAAGAGATATATAGGTATGTATGTATATACACATATATCTTTCTTTTTTGATACTTAATTCTTTAACATCCTGGAATGTATTTGATTAATAAATATATATGACTCCCAGTTCCCCTTTGCAGCAAGTTTTTGGTACCTAGTCATTTTCTATGAATGTTTTTGTGTATCACCATTCGGACACACATAGGGAGTCTCATTCTACACACAATTAGAGACATGGCTTTTGTCAGCCAACCATATATCTGGGCAACATTTGCAAATCAATTTGAGTAGATTTCCAGTCTTAAATAGATAGCACCAAAGCATTCCACTGGATGGATGGATGGATCATTCATTTAAGCACCACTTAATGAATTCCGGGTTAAGGCTGTTTCTAGTCTTGCTGACACAAACTTGGCAGAGAAGAGTACCTTTGTGCACATTCATTACTCAAAAAATATTGAACGATTCTCATTGCTTCTCTGGGAACTTAGTACAGAGAGTGCCGTGGAGAACAAGATAGGAATGGGCAAGTATTTCTGGAGAAGAAATCACTGAGTGTCTCTCTTATCAGTGTCTGAGAACACACTATATTGAGAATGTTTTCCCTACATTACCTTCTAAAGACAGGGCACTAGACTTTTGTAAACAGTATATGACTGTGTTCATTTACCCAGACTCACAAATTTTCTGTGTCATCAGAATTTTTTTTTCTTTACCAATCTGGCATATATTTAAGATGATATTTTTAAATTTACATTTCTTTAATGGAAAGTGAAGTGCATCTCTGACATTTGTTTATAGGCTATTTCTATATTTGCTCACTTCTAACTTGTGTTTCTTGCTTATTTTTCTGTTAGGTTATTATTTTTTCATGTTTGCTTTGTAAATGCTCTTCCTATATTAAAGAAACTGGTTATTGTCATATGTGTTGGATGTGGATATTTTTTCATAGTTTGTTATGCCTCGTCTGATGGTTTTAATGGTATTCTTTTTGCGTGGAAAGGTTATGGGCTCAAATTGATTTTATTCATTTATATGTTTGGACCCTTATGGTTCCTCGTTTTATTTATTTTGCCCAGAAAGGACTTTCCCATGCCATGATTATAAATGATTTTCCCATTTTTCCTCCAAGAACATAGGGTCTCATTGAAAAATATTTAATAGGGTATTTATTCTGCTACAAATATCATTATACTTTCATGGTTCTTCAAAATACACACATGGACCTTCTACATTTCTCTTTAAGTTTAGCATTAGGTGTTTTAAATACCTTGTTGCTCTGGTGAGTGCACTCATCACCATTTCATGTGGTAAGAAGCTGCTTGTGATAAGTAAGACTTTCAGTCATTTTAATTACTAACATGGAGCTGTACATGCCACTGACTGCAAGCTGAATCTCTGATCCCATAATTTGTCAGAAGAAATAATTATACTGCTGTCTCCTGCTTTCCCATATTTGTAAATCTTGCTTTCTTGTCCTGTCTACTTATTTTGTCAAAAGCTATCAGAATAATGTGAAACATTAATGGTGTTTAATCATCCACCTTTGTTACTGAATTTAATTAGAGCATGATGCTGAGAGCTGGCTGCAGATAGCTGATTTTCTAATAAAAAATAAGAAATAAATGTAAGGTGATGAAGTTCTATTCATACTTTACTAGGAATCTTTTCAAAATAAGAGGCTACATTTTTACCAAAAAGGGGTTTTTTGACATCCATTGATCATACATTTTTAACTTTGATGCACTGGTATGACAAATTCTATGGCTAGATTCTTGGCATTCAGCTACATGGAGTATAACTGGAATGAACTCTCTATAGTCTTTTAAAACATTGCTAGATTCAATCTGTGGATATTTTTTATTTGTCATTTTTCATCTGTATTCACACGTGCAATTAATTTGTAATTTTCATTTTTCTCCTACCATTCCATGGATAGAGTAGTTTCATAAAAACTGAGAAACTTCCTTTGCGACTATTCTACTCAAATGTATTATTCTCTGGGACTAGCCTTATTTTATAAAATAATTATGTGATGGACTCTCTATTCTTCCAGCTTAAAAAAAAATTCCGTTTCTCAGTTTTTGAACCACTTTTGCCAATGTCCACATTATTATTCTTTTTCCCTTGTATTGACTTTCCCACATTTATTAATTTGGAGTAATACCTCGAATTGTCTTAAACATAATCAACGGTAACAATATGTTCTAGTTTCTCTTATTCGTATTCATGCTGTTTTACATTTTATTTTCTTCCTTTCTTGATAAGTATTGCCAGAAGTTTATCTACTTTATTTATCTGTAATATTAAAGTACCAAAGAAATGCAGCCATTGTAAAATTCCCAAAAATATACAAATGTAAAAAGTCTTCTTTAATGTCCCCTGTCCCCTCATGGAAAGTTCCATGTAAAGTGTAGAATAGCCTCAGATGTGATCCATCCTTTAAATCCCTGCATTGTATTCTCTGGATCGACTCCTGCACATTGTTTAACTGGTTCCCCAGCTGCAGGGCACTTAACTTCTCGTGTCACAAATAAAGCTGGAACTAATTGTCTCATAAATCATGATGTGAACCAGTTTTCCTGCCTTTATATAGATCATTTCCTAAAAGTTGAAGTGATGGCACAAAGAGCAGACATAGTAAACACTTTCATAGATGCTGCACTTTAGAAAGGGTTGAACTTATATATACGTTTGTACCTCTTGTCCATGAGAATGAGCATGTCTCACTGCCACGACAATGTCAGATGCCATCAACAGAGAAATTGTTTGCCAATCTGAAGATGAAAGATTTGCATATCCCTGGTCATCAGTGGGTTGAGCGTTTGCTATAGAATTGAATGTATAAATAAATTGGGAAATATTGAGATCTTCATAAAGTCAAGTCTCTTCATTCAGAGCTAGATTATTTTTCTTTTGTGTTCAGATTTTTTTTCATAAGGGAAAGGTACAGGCAGAGAAGTAGGTGAGCGGGCAGGGAGAGGAGGTGCATGTCTCTTCAAATCTGTTGATAACGTTTTTCTCTACCGCACCCACCAAATGTCCCAGTTTCTGTGTTTTTTAGGTAATTCTGGGGAGAAGTGGAATAACTGGATCATATGGAATTTACATTTTTGATTATGTGGGGAATCTCCATACTGTTTTTTATGACTGCCCAGTTTATTCCCCTAACAACAGTGTAGGAGAATTTCTTCCACATCATCGCCAACACTCGTTGCTTCCAGACTAGAATAGCACTTCTCACAGGTGTCTGGTGAAATATCACTGTGGTTTTGATTTGCATTTCCCTAATAATAAGATACAATGAACACCTTTTCATGTTCCTTGTGGCCATCTGTAAATCTTGTAAAAGGGTTTGGTTTCTTTTCTTTTCTCTCTCTCTGTCTCTTTTTTTTTTCTTTTTGAAGAGTCTAATTGATCAGTTTTCACTTTAATGGATCATGCTTCTGGTGTCAAGTCAAGAATCCTTTGCCAACCCTAGATCCTGCAGATTTCCCCCGAGATGGGGGTGGGAGTTCCAGCTTCCCAGCAGGCCTCCTGGCAGGAGGGGTGGAATTGCTTCCTGACTGCCCCTGCAAGTGGCTGGTAAGATCTGATGGGGGAAGTGGTCTCATGACCACTGTGCTGTGCTGAGAGCCCCCACTAGGCACTAGGCTTTCTGAGGCATCACCTTACCTGAGGGCTAGAGGGCACTTCCTTAATGCCGGGTGGGGACAGAATCCCAGGCTCATCACTGGGAGATGAGGGGCTTCACTCTTCACCTCCAAGTCCTGGGATATATGAGCAAAGAAGAAAATTCACTGTCATGCCCTGCCCTGGCCCAGAGGTCTCTCATCAGTCTATCCTCTTTATGCTTTCCATAGTCTCCTCATACACATTTTCTGTGTACTGTCTAGAGTGTTTAGCTGTACTGAATGAGAGGAGCATCTCTTCATCTTTGAAAAAGCAGACATCTCACTGATTTTTGTATATATTTTATATGTTAACTTGTTAACTCTAAAAGCTTTTCCAGTATATCTTTTTACATCCAGGTGGACAGACACATAGCCGTGAAATAAAGGGGTTGCCCCTCCATCATGAGTAATTTATACCTTGATTCCTTTTTCTTGGCTTTTTACATTGATCGATATGGGCCTGAGTCGGCACTTGGTACCCCACAATGCGACAGGCTTTTAATGTCACCATTTGCATCTCTGGGAGGTCATTTGCCCTTAAACCTACATGGGGTGTTTGTGCTCTGACCGAAGGGGTTCAAGGTTCAAGTCAGGTCTCCCCTGACTCAGAGAAACTGCAGCCTGTTTTCCACCGGCTGTTTTCGTGACATGTCTGCAGTCACAAAGGCGCTAGGCCTGCCTCCCACACAGAGCTTCCCTGATCCCAGATTCAGGGGCGCTCACAGCAGAGTGACGTAGACGCCATTTCCACACTGATCTGTGGTCCAAGAAAACAGGGGAGAAGACACAGCTTTCAGATCATTTTTCATTTTTCAGGTAAATCTGGGTCAGCCTGGTACCCGGTTACCTTTTACTCATGATGAGGATTTACAGATGAAAAAGTTGACTGAAGACTATTTTGTTTTATATCCTTTTTGTATTCCTGACCCCTGAGGGGTCACCATGTAGTGTACTGTTTGCTGTCATGACTTTATTCGGTGAAGGCCTTTTTATTTATCTTGTCTTTCTTAGAGTTTCCTCTGTCCTTTCTAACATTATTTTTAATCAAGAATGCATGTAAATGTTATCATTGTCTTTTGACATCTCCTTTCATTTATTAATATAGTGATTTACGTGAATACATTTCCTATAGTGGAACCACCTTCACGTGACAGAAACAGGCCCTCCTCGGTCCCTGTGCTTTTGAGGCGGACGTATTATGCTGTGTTTGAATTGCTAATATTTTATTTAAGAGTTTGTGTCTAAATTCATAAATGAGATTGACCTATAGTTGACCTCTCGGTGCCATCTCTAGCCTCTCAGAATTGCGCATACTCTCCAAATTGAACTGGGAGGCATCTGGTTTGTTCTTACTCAGAAACAGTTCAAATAATCTGGGAGTTATCTGGGTTCACTGCATTGGGGGGAGCTCATTCGGCAACTTAAATTTATTTTCCTATGATCACTGTTATTTGTGTTTCCTTTCCTTTCCTGGGTAATTTTTGTTAATATGTATCTTTCTAAAATCACCTGTTTTTTTCTAATTTATTATAAAGTTACAGGTAATATTCTTTTATAATTAAAAACATTTAGCAAATCTATATAAATAGAAACTAAATTAATGGTAGCTCAGGGCTAAGGGGCTGGGGGAAGTTGGGGAGTTTGGGAGAACAGTATGACTTTTCCTTTGAGAGACATGTCAATGTTCTAACATTGATTGCACAGCTCTATCAAGATACTAAACACTAATGAAGTGTATACTTTAAATAGGTGAATTTTATGACATGTGAATCATAGCTCCATAAAGATTTTAATTTTCTTAATTTAAAAAGCCTTTTTTAATTGAGTCTTGTCTTGTTTCTAATGTGGGTTTTGTTTTTTCTCTCCACTGGTTTGGAGTTCTGTTAGTCACTAACCAGAAGTTATTTTATTTGATAAAGATTACTGTTTCTGAATTGTCTCATTGTACTGTATTAACTTCTACTGTCTCAAGGAATTTTTGGTTCACTTTCTGCTTTTTGTAGTGACAGTCATACTGTAAGGACTGCTAAGGACCACTGAGAATGTTCTCATTATTTTAATTTTAAGAAGAAGCACTTTATTTATGTTTATTTAGTTCACATTGATTTTTCTCCCCAGCCTTGAGTCTTGAACCTGGGACCTTGGGACATATGTGGGATTGCTCCCAGGGTGTACAAGACCACTAGGCCACCAGGGTGCGCCCCCAGTTCATTTAAATTGTTTGGAATTTCAGTTTTGCTCCTTAATGTAAGGGCTATGACAATTGGGTTCATAATTTTCTTCGCAGCTAGACTTATTCCTCTACTTTCACAGTAAATATCTAATTTTATTGCATGAGAGCCTCTGGCCTCTGATTTCTACTTATTACACTTAATTTTTTTTTTTTTTTTTTTTGAAATTTACTTGATGCATGAGTAGTTTTTGGCTGTGTTTTGTGAACTTGTTAAATATACATGCATTCGCTGTTGGCTGCAAAACTTATTTACATATTTGTGTGTATGTGCTTGAGTTCATGGAGGGAGAGCTGAAATAGTTGTTCAATCATGGCTTCCCATTGCACAGCACCTGTGGTGCAGGCCTCCTTGTGGCCAGCCAGTTGCTGATTTCATCTCACCTTCCAAGTTTTCTCCGACAGCCGTGCTGCTCTCTCCCCACCCTCCCTCCCATGATGCCCCTTGGTCTCCCCATCCCACACGCCCATCTTCCCAGGATGCTCCGCCCCTCCCCCACCCTCTCTCCAGTTCCCAGTTCCCATGGTGCCCCTCGGCCTCCAGTGTCACTCACAGCCCTTCCTCCCAGCCGTCCTAGAGGCGGCTCCTCTCCAGGTTCCAGACGGTGCCTCCAGGGCAGGGCCTTCCGACATCACCCAGTGAGACTCCCTGCCTCAATTGCCTTTTCTCTCCTCATTTTGCTTGTTTTCCTCAGAGCGCTGGATTTCCCCTCCGTCCCCAGCACACAAAGCAGCACAACGGAGGAGGCGCAGTGCGGGTCCACACTGTCCAGGGCCGAGGGCCACTGAGTCCCGGCTGTGCTTTTCTTTCCTCAGCCCTGGGCGGAGTTAAAAGACCGTTTGGGGATTTAAGTAGATGCTTTTAACTATCAGAACAGCGTGATTGGCCTTCAAATGCCTTTGAAAAATGTCTCCTCGTGTTTTCATTTCAGGATGCTTGTACAATGGAGTCTTACAGCATGAAAAATGAACTTGAAAATCTTTTCTTACACTCCAGTTCTTTCCATCACTCTGCAAACGTTTTGGATTTAGTTTCACACCGTTCTTACTGTGTTGTTAAATAAAAGCATAACAAAATGCTTTTCAAATGCAGGTCAGTATAATTTATTATATGTCAACAAGGGAAGACTGTTTTCCCTTTTTGGAAAAACAGTTATATCCCAGCACTGTAAATTTAAGGTGTTCGTCATAATCCTTTTTTAAAATTAAATAAAATATTAATAGAGTCTCATTGTGAAAGAATCAGGCAGTACTTAAATACACGCAGCATATAAAGTGTCCTCTTACTTTCCTCCTCTCGCTCCCCCCCCCCACAGGCAGTCACTTCTGGTGTGTCCAGGCCTCTCTGCATGTATATGTATTTATGTACTTGGATGTGTGTGCACTCACATATGCACAAATACAGATCTGAAAACATAAGCTTATGTTTTTCTGTGACTTTTCCCTGCTTAAGGATATTACTTTAGACATTACTGTAAAAGTATATATAGAGGATCCCTCATTCTTTTAAAGACAGCTGCAGGGACCTCCCCATAGAGCACATCACCTCATCCGTGCTGAGAGTTTGGCCCTCTCCATTCTTTTGCTGTCACAGGCATGTTACGGGTGTCACAGGCACCTTGAATGTGCATTCTTGTTTTTGTTTTTTGGTAAACTTGAATATAGTCAATACTAACTTTTTTAAAATTTACTTTTTATTGTAGTAATTTTTCTGTACATCAGAATAATTTCCTAAGTATAGGTTCCCCATTTCTTAGATATATGTCAGCACACACGGCCCTCCACCAAATCACCAAGTGTTCTTCCCCAGTGTCCAGTGGGCTCCACCACCATCCCCCCACCCCCTCCCCTGCCCACCCCATTCCCTGTTGGTCACCTCAGTTCTATTGCAGATGTTTCAGGGTTGGTTATGTTTCGTCTGTTCCTTTGTTTTGTCTGTTCACATTCCACCTATGAGTGAGGCCATCTGGTCTCTATCTTTCTTTTGATTTGTTTCACTTAGCATCATCCCCTCTAAATACTAACTCCTTTTAAAAAAGGAAACAATCAATCTCTATCACTGTCATATGGAGTGGTTTTGAATAGTTGTCCTACTTGGTATTGCTATAGAAACTAGAAATTTCATAGAAGGCATATATTTAACTCACTTTAATGTATGTACACAACCTTGATGTGTGCTCTTTAATATTTTTATACAAAACTAGTACTAGCTGCTGCTTGTGGTGTTGATGGCAACACTTATTGAGCACTGGCTGTGTGCAGGAGACTGCTCTGAGCACATCCACATCTATTACATTTACTTTTGACAACTGTGACTGGGTGCTATTTCCCCCATGTACAGATAAGGAAACTGAGTCCTTGGGAGTTCAATAATTTTCCAAAGTCATGGAGCTTAGTAAGCATCTAATTTCAACCTGAGCTCTTTGCCACCAGCAAATGATGACATTTTTGTTTTCCATGGCACTCTTAACTTTCGAATGATGCCAACAGTGAAGAGAGGAGGAGCTGAAAAGCAAAGGACAGTGGAGGGAGAAAATGTATCTTGTTTGTTTGTGGTCAAAGCAAACGTTTGAGTCCATGAGAAACACTCTCCTGTTTAGATAATTCCAAGGAACTGAAACCATTGCTGATCTGTCATAACAAAGGGATGTAAAAACTCTGCAGCTTCCTGAGAAATGTGAACTCTCCCTCTCGTGCTACATCAAGCATGTCCCTGGCAGAGGCATCTTTCTCTGTAAGTGCACAATAGCATGATTTATGTTGTGCTCACCATGACCACACCAGTGTTTATCTGTCCCTAAATCCTTGTTAATGAGATTCATCACACTGCGAGGCAGTGGGATGCATCCTTGTTCGCTGGAAGCCCTGGCTTTCCCTTACCCTGTTGAGCTTGTGATATGCCTGGTAATTGGACATTTCTCTAGTTTCTGCCCAGGCTTTCCAACATGTGCCTACATCCCATAGAATAAAAAAAAAGGGGGGAGATCTGATACCTGGGCAAGCCTGGTGATGGAAAACAGATCACCCCCTTCTTCCTTTCTGTTTCTATTTCTGATTGGTGAACTTGAACTTCATCTCAGACTGCCTTTGAGGTATGAAGCATGATTTCTTGGGGAGGAAGCAATAGGTCAGTCCCAAGTTTACTTACATGGATAACCAATCATTTTTAGAATTTATAATTCAATTGGACATTTTTTTTTGTAGGCATTTGTAATTCAGACAGGGTTATGCTGTTGTTCGTGTTTTCACTTCATCCCTGACCTCCGTCATTTCTCAAGTTGCCTACAAAGCAGTTTTTCAGGGGCGGGGAAAGAAGTGTTTTGATTTGAAGCATGGCTAAATCTGGCTGTTAGGAGGGAGCATTCAAAATTTGTTCAGATTTCGAGGAAAACAATACAAGAGCGTGTGGAGAAAGGAGCAAATTACAAATCAACTTCCACTTGTTTCTTCTGCATCGACACTTTTCATGGTGGATAGCCAAGGACTGAATTGGAGACTGGAGTAGGATGAATAGAGACTTAGAAGAATGAAATTCAGAAATTCTCTGTGACTTACCTTCTTATTATCAAAATGATTAAGGACTGCAAATCTATCAGTGCAATTGGGTAACTTACAGAAACCAGAATCACCATGAATCTCTTGCTTTTTTACTACCTTGATACTGGATCTGAAAAATCTCTTCTCAAAAACTCTGAAAATTTGGTTAGAAAGACTGTTTTGTATTTACTGCTACTTCAGAATTAGTATCTATAGCAATGCCATCCACAAATACATTGTCTCTAGAATAGAATGGAGAAGTGTTACAATTGGTAATATTTATTGTTTTAAGATTGATTTAAAAGGTTACTGGGATATTTTTAGATTCACATGCAGTTGTTAGACTTAAGAGAGATCTGTACACTTTGTCCAGTTTCCCTCAAATGGTAATTCTCCCAGCTGCGATCTTGACATTGACACAATCAGTGAACTTTATTCAGATGTGTGGATGGATGGACGGGTGGGTGGGAGTGTGTGGACTAAGTTTCATGAAACTTGATCTCTTGCGTAGGTCTCTGCATCCATCACCACAGTCAAGAGCATGAACTATTTCAACACCAGTATCCCTCATGCTGACCTTTTAATAATCACAATCACTTCCCTTTCACCTCACCCTTGACCTCTAACTTGTTTTCCAAAATGTTGCTTAAGTGGAATGCAGTCATTTGGAAATGTTTTTAGTCAGTGTGATTCTATGCAGGTTCAGGCAAATTGTTGTGTATACAAATAATCTGTTCCTTTTAAATGCTGGGCAGTATCCCATCGTCATGAGAAATGACCTTTGTGTAACCATTTACCTGTTGAAGGACGTCTGTGATCGCTCCACTTCTGTGCTGTTAAGAATGCTTGAACATCCATGTGCAGATTTCTGTGTCAACATAGATCCTTGTGTGTCCAAGAAGGCATGTGCTGTATCATATCATAATTATATGTTGAGTTGTATAAGAAACAACCAAACTCTTTTCCAGTATGACTGTATTACATTATTACATCTCATCAGCAATGTATGAGCGATGGATTTCTCTGTATCGTCATCAGCACTTGGTGTGGTCAGTGTTTTAAGTTATTACTCCACACTATGTAGTGATTTGTCATGGTATTGTTTTGCATTCCCTGGTGGCTAATGCTATAACACTTCCCCCCGGCGCTGTTCATTGGACCCTCTACCCTTTGCGCCACGTATCCCTTCCCCTCTGGTCACCTCAGTTCTGTTGTCAGAGTCCAAGGGTTTGTTTTTGTCTGTTCATTGTCTTTGTTTCTCTATATTCAACATATGAGTGAGAGCTTCTGGTATTTATCCTTCTTATTTGGCTTAAGATAATCTCCTCTAGGTCCATCCGCGTTGTCACAAATGGCAAGATTTCATCCTTTTTTTTTTTAATAGATGGGTAGGATTCCATTGTGTGTGTGTGTGTGTGTGTGTGTGTGTGTGTGTGTGTGTGTAATCTTCTTTATACAGTCATCGGTCAGTGGAGCCTTAGGTTGTTCCCATATCTTGGCTACAACAAATGGTGCTGTGTTGAACATAGGGGTGCATATATCTTCTTGAATAGTGTTTTCATGTTCTTTGGATAAAAACCTAGAAATAGAATTGCTGGATCATATGGTAGCTCTATTTTTAACTTTTCGAGGAACCTATATACCAGTTTTCAAATTGATTGCCACAGTTTATATGAGAACTAACACTTATGTTGTTGAGTTTTCCAACCCTTGTGTATATCTCTGGCTTTCCCTCTATTTAGACTGTCTTTGGTCTCTCTGATCGACATTTCATACTTTTCAGCTTATAGATCCTCAACCTGTTTTGTTAAATGTATCTTTAAATATTTGTTTTCTTACAGTGATTGTAAATAGTGTTTATTTTAAATTTCATTTTATGCATGTTTATTTTTGCTATATAGAAATGTGATTGGGTTTGTGTGTTGATTTTGTATCTTGTGACCTTACTGAATTTACTTTTTAGTTCTAAAAGTATTTTTCAATGGATTTTAATGAATTCGTTGGGATTTCATTTTGTGTTGCATTTTATTTCTCTTTCTTGCTTTCTTGCACTAGCTAGAACCTCCAGTATTATGTTGAATAAATGTGGTGAGATAGGGTGAGACAGCCTGGTTTTCAGGCTTAAAGACACAACATCCAGCCTTCCACCATGAATACAATGTCACCTGCAGAGTTTCTGTATACATTTTTAGTTTCTTTTCTGTGTGTATAAAATGTATCTGGTTTTCAAAATGAGACCATTCCCTTCTCCTAAGTACTGAAAGATATTTAAATACATAGATATTGGGTTTTGTCAAATGCTTTTTCCTTGTCAATTGTCAATTGATTTTTCTCCTTTAGTTTTTTATTACATTGTTTTATTTTTTAATGCTAGCCAGTTTCACATACCTAGATGTATATTGGGCATGGGTTATAATCATTTTTATATATTGTTGAAATATTTTCATAATATTTTTGCGAATATTTTGCATTTAAATTCACAAGAGATATTGGTCTATTGTTACCTCTTTTTAATTGTCTTTGCTTGACTTTGGTATGAAATGAGTTGGGAAGTATTCCCTCATCTTTTCTGGAAGGGATTGTGTAGAATTGGTGTTAATTCTTCTTTAAACATTAATAGAATGTTCTAGTGAGACTATTTAAGCCTGGAGATTCTTTCTTGACAGATATAAAAGTATGAATTTAATCTCCTTAAGAGTTTCAAACTATGCAAATTATCCATATTGGAAGAGTTGCTGTAGTTTGTGTTTTTGAGGAATTGATTTATTTCATTTAAAATGTGAAATTTCCCTGTGTAGAGTTGTTCCCATTATTCCATCATTATTTTAATGCCAGCAGGGTCTATAGTGCTGTCTTGTTTCATTTCTAATATTGATAACATGCATCTTTTATCTTTTTTCATGCTAGAGGTTTGTCAATTTTGTTTCTCTGTCAAAGAACCATTTCTTTTTCATTGATTTTTCTCAACTTTTTCTGCTTTCAATTTGTTCTGCCTTTTCCTTCCGCCTTTTGTTTTTGTTTTTGTTTTTATTTTTATTTTAAGGAAAGGTTCAGGCAGAAATGAAGGGGAATAGGCAAGCAGGAAGGAAGAGAAAGAAGAAGCACTTTGTTTTTATTTATATTTAGTTGTTCATACTCATTCCCCCAGACCCAGGACTCCAAACCAGGGGTGTGTGGCCTGCATTCCTTCAGAGGTGATTGACCTAAACACTGCTCCACCAGGGTCCACCTGCTTGTTTTTCCTTTTTCTTTTTAAGAGGAAGGAAGGCAGGAATGAAAGAAGAGGGAAGAAGCATTATTATTTGTTTATTTTTGTTTGTTCCTTCTGGCCCTGGGTCCTGAAACTGGATCCCTGGGCTCCACTAAATCCCTTCACCCACTAAAAGCCTGAGCCATCAGGGCACATCACTTCTGCTTACTTTAGGTTGATTTGCCTTTATTTTTCTAGTTTCTTGTGGTAAGAAGTAGGTTGATTTGATAGGTATCGTATGTAAGCATGTTAATGCTGTAAATTTCTCTTTCAGGATTGTTTTAGTGGAACCCTACAAATTGTGATAATTTTTTTCATTCTGTTTTATGTATATTTAAATTTCCTTTGAATCTTCCTCTTGGATCCCTAGATTATTTAGAAGTGTTAATTTCCACACGTTTAGAGATTTTTCTCATAATAGCAAAGAAAACTAAGATATGATTAAGATTTCCATGTGAAGGATGGGAAATATGAAAGGAAAGTACATGAAAATAACATAGGTATCCTACTGAAAGAAAAGGTGGAGGAAGTAGGAAATAAAGAAAGTCATAGCTCTTAAACAGGATCAACCATTATTACAGTGATTTTGAAAGACTGAGAATCTTTCTTAATTTATGTCCTGTAATAGTGTAAAGTCTCTGGGATGCTCTGATCTATGACCCTTTAAAAAGAGTCACCAGTCATGAGAATGGTGATATTTGAGGGGTACATGGCAATGTTTGTATTTTTTTATGTCTGTGATCTATTTGAGCTTTGAATCATTTTTAAAGTTATGAGTATACATAATTCATAGTATTCTTTTATAAATACTTCATAATATTTTGATATAATTTTTATACCTTTTTTCCACTGTATGCAAGGTTTTATCTATGATGTCATTGATAATGTATATATTTTGACTTTCCTTTTTTTCTTGATTTTGGTTTTGAGTTAATAATTAAATGGTATATTACTGCTTTAAAAGTGAGTCTTTTTTTCTCCTATGTTTTCTATGGTGGTAAAATAATGATAATATCAAATTTACCACATGAATCATTTTAAGTGTATAATTCATTGGCATTAAGTACATTGAAATTGTTGCGTAACCATCACCACTGCCCATTTTCAGATTTCTTTCATGTTCCCAAATAAATTCTGTTGCCACTGATACTGAATCCTCCTTCCTCTCCCCTCAGTCCCTGGCAGTCACCATTCTGCTTCCCCTCTCTCTGAGTGTCCTTGCTCCAAGTATCTCATATAAAGGAAATGATGCAATATTTGTTCTTTTGTGCCTGGCATATTTCAGTGAGTCTGCTATTTTCATGGTATTTTTTCTTTTAATTAGTGTAAGTTTAGCCCGCTATGTTTTTGAAAGATATTCACTCTCAACCCTATTGACTTGTATTGTATGTGGTGTGTCTGGAAGTTCTCATGGTGCCTCAGAACTGCAGAAATGCCCTTCTTCATTTTCTAGAACCCACCTCAACTTGACACAGGTCCACTATTTTTGGAAAAATAATGGTGATTTATCACTGCTGTGATTTAGTCTTAAACTAATCTTCAAGATCAGCTCTCTTTCCAGAAGGCATTCAACCCTTCAGAACCTCCTCACTCTCCATCTTCTCCTTTTCTATCCCGAGGAACCTGCCTACGGCAGGAGAGATTGAGCATCACAGCAGCTTGTTCTGGGCTCTGTCCCTGGATCCCTCTCTGCCCTCACTGAGGACAGTCCTGGGCTCACTTGGCTGCTGAGCCCATGCTGATAGAGGAAGAATTCAGAGTGGCATGCTGCCTATCTGAGTCACACCAGACAGTCCTTTCCTGAGCACTAGAGGCCAAAGAGGTCGAAACTCATCTCTAACTCTCTGGAAAGAATCCTGTAATCTTCAACTTAATATTTTATCCAAGATGACAAGGAGCTGGGGACCACCAGAATGCTGGAGGCCACTTCCCAGACCCAGACAACTTCCTGGAAAATCCCCTCACTTCTTCTGCTTTTGAACTTCCTTGTGAGTTCTATTCTCTTGCTAATTAAACACTCTAGAAAAGGGGTCTGCCCAGAACCTCCTTCCTAAGAGTATAAATCCAGCCAGTCTCCAGGCTGCAGTACAGCCCTCCCTGAACAGGAGACTGTCTCCTGCTTTGCTTTCTGTCGCCTCCATTTTCTCTAATAAACTTATAAGACTGCTCTCGAACGCTGAAGATTGCTTTCTTGAACCGTTTGCTGCCGGATCGCAGAGCCCCCGTATCAGTACGACTCTTGGCTGCTGATGGCCGAGGTCCTGGTGAAGGTCTCACCTCAAGATCAAGCTGTTTGGGACTCTCCCATGTCTCCTGAGGACCTCATGGTCCACAGAGGACTTCTGGGACCCCCTCATTGTGGGGGTTTTCGTGTCGCTCAAAGAACCCACGGCAGTTAGTCAAGTGAGCAAGCAGAGGTTTAATCAGAGGTTTAAGGGATGGAGCCAACGAAGGGAGGTCCAGACCCTGTGGGTTCAGGGTCCGTCCACATACCAGACAGGTGCAGCGAGTAAGCAAGTTGGGGGTCCATCAGTGGGGAGCAGAGAGGCAGAGAGGATGGATCCAGCCAAGGGAGGCTGACCCAGGGCCTTGCCAGCAGCCTGAGTTTTTAAGGGAAAATCCCACATGGTGAGAAAGGGGGATGGAGAGAGGAGTCCGCAGACCAGGTTTCAGTTCCTGATTGGCCAAGGGGACATTGTCCTTTGAAGTTATTGGTGGTCTTCTTCATTCCTTTGTTTCTTGGCGAAGGGTCTGTGCTGGTCATGTCCTACATGTCCCACATGTCAAACTCATCCATCAGCTTTCCTTATGGATCCCGACGCATCCACGACTGGGTGGTGGCGCCAGAGGCGACTCACTGTCCTGATAGCTGAACTTTAATGCCTGGTCTGAGGCTTGCTCTGTGGGGGCTCTGACACTCATGTCCCTTATAAGTGCAGGATGAAGGCAACCTCTCGGACCCTGTCTCTTAAATGCGCTGCTTCTGCTCTTGAATGGCCTGCAGCTGCCCCGTTAGTGCCAGGCACCTTCGAGATCTGGCTTTGAAACACAGATGGCTGCCGACATGCTCACGGCTCCTTTCAGATTTCTGTTGCCTCATAAACCTCCCTTCTTCTTAGTCTGATGCCAGAGGTTCCAGGGTGCTGGCCACTGAGAAAAGGTCCCAGGTCAACTTCTGACCATCCAGCCCTCTTCCGGCTGCCATTGCTCTCTTTTTTTGGAAACTTCTCTTTGGCCACATCCTTGTCCTCCTCCCTCGAGTGGGGCCTCCAAGTTGCTGTTCCCCAGAACTCTCCCTCCTCTTGGGACCCTGCACAGGGTCAGGGCAGGAGCTTAGTAAGCACTTGCTAAAATGCCGTTCTGAGCAGGCTCTTGGCAGCAAACTCCACATTTGAATCTCAAAATTAAAAGCATCCAGTAACCAAACCAACACCAATTATGTAGACACAGGTCTTAGATGAGCCCCTTAGTAACCAGAACAACCCTGGTGTAGACTCATCACGCTGGATAATGAGTTACAAGAGGAGACGGCCTCAGGCAGGGCTGCTGGGAATGCCTGGCTTTAGAGATGGAGTAGCCTTGGCTGAAAGCTCACAGCCTCACTTCAGGTCTTGCCATCATTTCCTTCACAATTTGTTTTGTTGCCCAAAGGTGTAGCTTCTATTCTACTAATCATGGGTCAAGAATAGCCTCTCTTGGCTTTGTGGGAAATTTAGCATTGAACCTTGGTTTGCTGTGATGATACAGAATTTCCCCCTTTGTACTAACAATTCTGTCCTACATCCTCTTCATGTGAATTTGCTGTTATCATCGGTAGACTAGTTTCATAGCTAAACAGCAATAGGCAAGTTGATTCCAGACCCCAAAGTTTCCTAGCAAAGAAAATACTCAGAGCAAACTAGAAATTGATGCATTCAAGATAAGCTAACAATGGTTCCGCACAGAGATGTATCTGTCCTGCACACATTCATGCCTCTAATACATTTTTTAAAGGCAGAGCCATGACTCCCGCATGTTCCAGGGACGAGGGACAAGTCCTGCTCCACTCCCTCCCCCTGAGGCTCACTTTCTAAGAAGACAGATTAATGATGGGCAAGTAAAAAGAAGTGAACAGTTTTGGGCATTGGGAAATGCCACCAGGAAAGAAGCAGGCAGATGTGGTGAGATGGCCTGGTGCCTCTCTGAGCATCTGACAGGTGCTGGGGCCGAAGGATGCCAAGAAGCAGCCTTGTGAGGAATGAGGGAGGAGGGTTTCAGGGTTTGAACAGCAGGGACACATCCCAGGTCTAAGGAGTCTGAAGAACAGGGCAGGCGTGTAGCTGGAGTCCTGTGAGCGGGCAGAGGTGCGAGGGTGACGTTCCCGGATGGTGGAGCTTCAGCCCTTGTTGGACACCTCGGATACCTTGCTCCCCCGGTGACCGTGACCTCCTGGTCCCCAGGCCCTCAGACTTCTCTCCTCTGGAGTTAACACATACCGAGGAGCAAAGTCCCTGCTCTGGCCTCTGATGGTTTTGTTTTGAACTTCAGGGCTGCGGTGCTTCGTGACATTTTTCTGTCTCTCTTGGCTCTGGTCGCCTGCTAGATGCTGCTTGCCTCCCTGTGCACAGATCCAGGAGAGCGGCAGGTGGATGGAGTCCCTGCGCCGCCTCACAGCTGTGTGGAGATGTACAGGAATTTGAAGTTCAACCATCATGGACGCCAATAATGTGGACTCTTCTCTGCCATCTGGGGGTACCTCCAAATGTCAGCATGTGTATGATTTTCTCCTCTTAGGCTGGAGTGCTCTAGTCTTCTGGGCCTCTGGCTGCCTACGTTTAGGAACGGGGTGACCTGTGCCGTTTAGCCATTGCCTGTGTATGCTCTTTGTGACTTTCTCTCTCTCCTTGGTTCTCTGTTGGCTCCAGCCCCTTTGAGTGCCTGTCTTTATTCTGCTGAGATGTCCCAACGTGTGGACGGATGAGGCCTCTCCCTGCGGGGAAATGCTAGAGGTCCCAGGGTCTCCAGAACCAGCCTCCTGTGGGGTTTCAGGTCGCTCAAAGAACCCACGACAGAGTCAGGCGAGTGAGCAAGCTGAGGTTTACTTAGAAGGTAAAGGAATGGAGGCGACCAAGGGAGGTCCAGACCCCATGGGTTCAGAGTCGCACCAGATACAGACAGGTGCAGCGAGTAAGCAAGTTGGGGGTCCATTAGTGGGGAGCAGAGAGAGAATGGAACCTGTCAAAGGAGGCTAAGACTCCTTTCGCCTTGCCAGTGGCCTGGGTTTTTAATGGAAAAACCCACATGGTGAGGAAGGGGGATGGAAAGAAGGGTCGTCAGGTCAGGTTTTAGTTCCTGATTGGGCAAGGTGGCATTGTCCTTTGAAGTTATGGGTGGGCTTCTTCAGCCTGTGGCCATAGCTTTGTTCCTTTGTGGAGAGTCCATCCTGGTCACGTCCTACACGTGGGACACATCCCGCATGTCAGGCTCGTCCATGGGCTTTCCTTATCAATCCGGATGATCGCATTCTTTTTCTCGGCTGGGTGGCACCAGGAACAGTTCACTCTCCTGATACCCAAACTTTGATCCCTGGCCTAAGGCTTGCTCTTGGGGGGTCCTGACACTTCTGAGGTGACCTTCTCTCCCCTCTGGTCCATAAGGACCTGTGGCACCAGTCCCACAGGTCCATAAGGACCTGTGGCACCAGTCCCACTGCTGGACCAGTAGTGAATTTAGCAGGCTCTAGCACCTGCTAGACGTGTGGTCTCTCAAAGAGATTGACGCTGACTCACTCAGGGTGTGGGAGCACCCTGATCAGGGTCCCCAGGTCACGTGGTGACCAGCCTGTGCACTGGTCTGCTCCTCTGGAATCTGCCTGTCTGCAAAAGGTTGTCAGAGGAACACACTCACAAGAACAAAGTGAGTAGGAACAGAGGTGACCACAGGAGAGGCGTCCACACTGTGGAAGATGGAGCAGGGCACCTCGCTTTACAGAGAGGAGAAAACAGGCTCACTGCCCAGGACGAAGTTACTTGCAAACCTCTGCAGCCTGGAACCAAACTGGAACTTGAAGCCAGGTCCTGGAGAGGGAACGCTCACCCAAGGCCCAATTTCAAGAAAAGCTAGAAAATGAGCACCCCTCCCCCCAAGAATGAAGGAAATAAAAATCACTGTTCATTGACCCAAGGGTGACCAGAAGGCAGCCCCGCTTACATCCTTTCTCCCTTGATTCTTATTCAACCTCCTTTACCCCTTATTTGATATGTTCACTGAAATTGGTCAGCAGATCATGATCTGCTGAGGACCCACCGGAGGTCCAGTGTTTTCCGTTTTGCATGGAGATACAGCAGTCTTAGCAACAGTGCCTGCTCATGTGAAAGTCCCGACCGCTCACATACTCTATGTTAGAGACCAGAGAAAATATAAACTAACAAAAAGGTTCTGTTGCTTTGGCTAATATTCATGTTCTAGGAATGAACAGATACTGGTTGGCAGGCAGGTGTGTCTGAAATAGAGGGATTCCAGTGGGCTTGATAGGTGCGGAACTGGCCGGCCTTCCTGAACTCACTCCTATAAAGCTGGAGGCTTGGAGAGGGAGGGATGCAACCACTCAGCCTGCTTTCTCTCCTTTCTGGGTGCATCAGCACTCATCAAGATATTACAAGTCCCAGCAGCCATGGTGGAGGAACCCCATTTCATTTTTTTTCAGAACACTTACCTTCCAAGTTAATCTTACTGCAGAACCTCATTTAGATTCTTTCTAATTTTCTGTTATTCCCAACGCTGTTGCTGAAAACATTCTTGCTTGGGTCTTTCTGGAAGAAAAAGCACTAAATGCACCTCATTTTCCTCTTAACTATCGCAATTGTTTCCATTTCTGCCAGCCAAGCAGATCTCTGCTTTGATTACAGTGCTGCCTAATGAAACGTCAGAGTCTGGCCTGAAACATGCAAGTCTGCATAATTAACGAACATAGTCTCAGGAGGAGGTGTGGCAAGGCCCCTCCCCCCTGGGGCCCCAAGAGGAAGCCAGGCTCTGGGTTCCGCTGGGTTTAATGCTGTAGCTCATCAGAGAATGCCAGCTCCCTTTTCCTGTTCACGAAGGAGGCAGGCCCGGTGAGCATTCACCCTTTCCCGAGCAGGCTGTCCTTGAGGGTGTGGCTTGAACAAAAAGGTCTTGTAAAAACTCCTCAGACTGTCCAAACTGTTGCCGTGTCTCTGACAATGACCTTCAGAGAGGACCTGTGGCTCTTGATGCTCTCACTTGACGTTTGCCTGGCAGGACGTTCCCACACTCCTTAGATTCTCTCATCAGGATGGCACATTCCTGATGAAAAACGAAAAGCCTGCGCTTTTGTCTCACAAATAATTTAAGCATGTGTTACAGGGACAACAGCTAAATTAGCAAATGGGATGTGATGAAAGGAAGACTGAAATAAAGGTGAAATGCTGATGTCGATGAAAAAAAGCAAATACCATTTATTTTTTCTCTAAAAGGTCAGGGAAGGTTATAAGACAACTGTCTGGTTTATGTCATAAGGGCTGGAATGACAGTCCTGTCTTCTGGAATGATTCACTTTTTTCTTAAATGTTTAATACACGTCCACACACATGCACACACAAAGAAAACCCTTGATTCTCATCGGATTTGGGATGTTAAAGGACGTGTTTGTATATCATCTCATCGCCCCAATGATGCCTGTGCCCAAGTGCAATTAAAAACAGAAATGTGGCAGCAAGGCCCCAAGAGTGCACTGTCTTTGCCACCTGCCTGTGTTCTCACGTGCTTTCATCGTATGAAACGTGGATCAGCCGCCACGGCCAAGCTCCTTGGACTGAGTAAAATATCATGAAAACAGCCGAGGGAGAAAAATTCCTTCATTTAAAGGTGAACATTTAAATTCAAATGAGCTTAGAAAGAGAGAAACAAGCTGGTGGGAGCCTGCATGGCCCTTGTTTCTGGAAAACCACATTGTCCACTGCAGATTCCTCAAGCCCCCAGCCCGAGGCCATGGGAGCCTCTGGAGCAGGCTGGGCGCAGGAGCCGTCAAGGCCCACGGGAGCCGTCAAGGCCCATGGGAGTTGGGGCCGAAGGCCGAATGTGGGTAGTTAGACACACTGCTCGGCTCTGCGAGTTTTGTCCTTACTCAGCTGGTTTTCAGACCACAGATTTGTATAAAGAATTCGAGGTGATGTGTGACATAGATTTGAAGCCCCAGCACCAAACACAGTGGCCCATGCTTCTGGGGGAGCCTTGCCAATCAGACAAGATGTAGGGCATCTGACACATACAGCCCCCATGCAGGGGGAGGGACTCAGGGTGGTGGGGGCGGCCATGCCAGAAGGTCTGAATGGGGGCTGCTGAGTGAGTCCCATTGCAGGGAAGTCCCGACCCATGGAGGCTCACAGTCTGTGTTTCCCTGTGCTGGCCACACGTGGGGGTTCTGGGAGGTGGTCAGGCGTCCCCTGCAGCACCTGACAGTGGACCAGTGTGCTCCTCAGCCTCAGAGGAACCGTGAGCATATTCTCTTTTACTGTAGAACAGACTACGGTGCTAATAAAAGCAAAATGCAGAAGTCATTTGAGGGAAGGACTGGAGAACAATTTTGATTTTCGCTCTCCCCATTATTATGCAGTAATTTGAATAAATGCATTTTCTACGATGTTCTGTGACCTTAGGTATTAGGAGTAGCACTTGATACTCACACATTCAGTACCCAGGAGTTTCTCTCCAGGACTTCAGTACTTGGACATTGGGTAATTATTGCAAATATACTTAATGATGAGATGAGTTAGGTAGGGTCACAGATGGTTAGAGAAGGGTTGATGATGCTCTAAGTTGCAGGCGTGTTTTAAAATATACACCCAGGATGTGTTTTAACCAGGTGTGTTGGGATGACCACTGCTTTGAAAGAAGATTTTTGTCACTCACAGTTTCCCGAAGAAGGGGGCAAGAAGGCACCAGGGACAGTCAGGCAGCAGGAGGAGCAGAGTAGAGCCTGAGATAGCCCTTCGTGGTGTTTTTGGGGGTACCTGGTTGGTACTCAGCAACCTTGGAGGATTAGTGAGAACAGCATCAGCGGGCTCTGGCCTATTTCAGGTCATACGATGTTGAAAAAACTTCACTTTGACACATTTATGTTTATTTTAGGGCAGAACAAAAGTCTTTTATTTCCTTTATTTTCCCTTTTTAAAGCCTGTTGGTGACTTAGGTCATTTTGCTTGGAGATTTTTAAGAACATAGGATTTTTTAACTTCATTACATTTTTGGAGTATTTGACCACTTCACACAAAATGTTTTCCCAAGGATAAATCCATCTTCGTCATTGATCACAATCACTGAATTGGTCTAAGGATAAACATTTCTAATGAAATAGATGTTCCTTCTTCAAAGAGTTGTTTTTGTTTTTTTTTTTTACTTATGTTTAAATTTTAATGAGGGAATATCACATCACATTATATAGGTTTAAAATGTGCATCATTATAAATCAGCATCTGTATATAATTAATTTATATAATTAAGTGTCTGCATTTAGTTCACCACCAACAGTCCAGCTCTATCCTGCACCATGAACCTGGCCCCTTTCACCTGATTTGCCCACCTCGCTTCTCTTCCATTAATGCTATTTGATTCTACTTCACCGTCTTAAGGTGGAGTAATCAATTCATCTATATGTGTCTATACTCATTTATTTGACTGTTTTTACACTGCTTTAAAATATTTCAGAATGTAGACTGTGACACTTTTTAAATCCCCCACACTTCCCAGGAAATAAAATGAGCAGCAGCATATCACTAATTATGAATAATCATTGTCATGACTTATTTTACTCTCAGAGAACATAGTCTTCAGTCGTTGCCATGCTTTGTGTTTGCACTTTGAAAGTATCATTTCCTGTTTTAATAAACATGAGCCAAGGTCCACCTCTGGGTGAGCCAGAGCACAAAAAGCCGGCGCTGTCACCTCTGGAACGTGGTGGGGCAGCGCCGGGACGCATGTCGTGCTGCAGCTGCTGTGGGCCAGCAGATGTTTGCTTGGGATGTGGTTCAGAGGTTTGGATGATTATCTTGTCTGAGTCCTCAAATGGGAATGGGAATGGAAGTAACTGGCCTTTTTAGTTCCCAGGAATGCCATGGTACCCAGGTCCACAGATGGGGCCCAGGGTCTTCCCAAGTCCTAGCTTTCTCGTGAGGCCCTTTTCTCATGGGATAGGATGGTTCTACAGAACTTACTGTGTCTTCTTCCCAGGGCAGTGACCAGCTGAGAAGGCAGAGTTATAGATATACCAGCAATACTGCGGGGACTTGGCCATTTCTGTATTAATAGGGAGCAAAGTCACAGGTCAACCTGTGATTTTCAGGACAGGTCCCACCTAGGGCACAGCTTGTCTGGAACATTCTTTCTGGGACTTGTAGGGTCCCCAGGAAAACCAGATCCATCAGGGCTGGTGGGAAATTGGAATGACCTCTAGTGACTGGCCAGTTCATGTGCCTCAGCCTGTCATGCAGGACACAGTGACTTCCACCCCCACCCAGTGACTGACCAGCCATTAACAGGCATCTGCCTCTGTCCCTGGTACCTATTTGCTGCCAAAGCAAATGGATTTAGACAACTGGGAAGTAAGGGGGTGTGACCCACTTCCATCCAGCCCAGAAAGCCCCCAGTGCTGAGCTCCCAGCAAGGAGTCACACTGGAGCACAGTGGTAGAGAAGGTGGGGTTCGTTGGTCTTAAACTTTGTGATCACAGCACATTTGTGTATACTCAGCATTTTGGCAGAACTTTGAAAGAATTAAAGCAATCACTAGGTAAAGAAGATATGGTATATCTACTCAATGGAATACTACTCTGCTGCGAAAAAGATGGAACCCTGCCATTTTCACAACAGGATAGAACTAGAAGGGATGATGCTAAGCAAACTAAGTTAGAGGGAGAAAGACAAATCCTGTGAATGATCTCACTCATATGGTAAATATAAAGAAACAAAACAAATGAGCAGCCAAAACAAAAACAAATGCCTCGACTCTGACAACAGAACTGAGGTTACCAGAAGGAAGGAAGGTCCAATGAACAGTGGTGGAGGATTATTAGAAATTTGGTAGTGGCATTGGTGCATTATCATAAATTTAATGAAGAGTGAACTTGCATACCTAAACTTCTATTGTAAATTAATGTTACCTCAATAAACATATTTTAATTAAGAAACTAAACCAGTCATAATAAGGTTGTGGTGGAATTGTTTCTTTTTTAAAAACATCTTTATTGCTATTTAATTTACATGCCATACTGTCCATTCACTTAAAGTGTACAACTCTGTAGTTTTTAGTGTATTCACCATTATATGCAGCCATCTCCACAGCCAATTTTAGAACCTTTTTATCTCCTCCAAAGGAAACCCCGAGCTTTTAGCTGTCACATCCTAGACCCCTGTCGCCTCCACCCCGGACCCAAACAACCACTGATGTCCTTTCTGTTTCTATAGATTTTCCTGTTCTGGACACGTCATATGAGTGGACTTTACTGTAATGTGTTCAGGTTTTATCATGCGGGCGCATGGATCACTGAGAGTTTCTGGGATCTTGGTGTCTTTCAGCATCTACAGAGCGTTACCTAGTCCCATGTCACCAGGGTCCAGGTGTGTGTCCCTGCACTGCCTTTGGCAGGAAGCTCTAGGACAAGGCATCAGTCAGGATAAGCAGGGCTGGGCTGGTTGGATGCAGGGGGCCTCCACTCACCCCTGCAGCAGCATTTAAGGTCATTCATACTCAGGGCAAAGACAAAAGTTAGTAAGGTAGGCAGGTGTCACGCGATCAGTGAGAATGTGCGTGATAATAAGAACACCAACAGTGAACAGCATTTGCGCTTCCCCCTCCGTCACCATCTTTGCAGCACACTGACCCTGGGAACTCCATGCTCAGGAGGTTCAGTGATTTGTCTGGGTCACCCTATGGAAACTTGGGCACCCTGGCTTTCTCATGCCTTGGAAGGCTGGTCACCGTCAAGGGCCCCTGACTCACTTAGGGTCCCTAGGATTCCCAGCTGCTCTCCTGAGCGACCCTCCACCCCATTCAACCTCCAGCTGCTGCCTGCCTTTGGGGAGGAGCTGAAGGTCACAGCGCTCACCCCTCTGTGCTTTTTGTAAGAGACTCACTGGGCATCCTTCTCTTTTTGTTGTCTAAGCTCTTTCCATTCTCAGACAGGCCGATGGACCATAAATAAGGGGACAGGCTGGCTTTCAAATGCTGCAAAGAGATTCATTGGAAATTACTGCGGCTTCATTTGCAAAGCTCCGCTGAGTTGCGGCAGTGACCCGAACTATGAGGGGGCGCTCCTGCAGTAAATCTGTCAGCCTCCCACACACCAAGATGTGGAGGTCAGAGAACTAATCAGAGGGTTTGCAGAACGTTTCTTCAAATGAATCACAAACTCAGTGAAATAACTGATGGAAAAGATTTATGTTGATGTCTATTCCCTTGGGTCACTGAAGGGTTATATACAAATATGCTTTCCAACCAAGCCTGATCTCCCCTTCCTTCGCCCCCAGGAAGCTATCTTTGCCAGTGACATTAGAGGCATGATGGAATGAAGTAATTCCTTGCATGCTTTTGAGAGGTGGAAGAAGGGAGTAGACCAGGAGAGCTGGGCTCTGTCCAGTTGATAAGCAAAGGGACATGCTGAAACCAAAGATCTCACACTGAGGATCTTGAGTCCCCAGCACTGCTTTCTAGGTTGGTGGTCACAGCATGGTGCCAGCTGACCAGAGTGGGGCTTGACTCTACTATACTGACATGATTCCATGGGACGAAGAACAGAAAAAGTGACCATTCGATGCATTTTCTAGGGTGTCTTTTTATGAGTCAATTAGATCTAAACCAGAGGAGCCTTTTTGAAGAATCATCTGGCCGATGATGCCATTTTCCCATGGTGTGCATACTGGATGCCCAGGGCACACTCAGCTGAGGAAGGCCCTACCCTGGACTTCTCTAGGACTTGGGATCTGTAGGAGAGCCGCCGAAGGGACAGAAAAGGAGGGACTTCATCCTAGTGGTACATCTAGAGGAGATGGCAGATATTTCGTGGCCAGCTAGATGCCCCATGGATTTACCACATTCTTTCTGCAGCTCAGCCCATTCAGGTTTTCATAAGTTTTCTCTTCTTCTCATTTTTAGCCATTTTTAGTAAGGACATTTTCATAGAAAATCATGTTTTTTCAAGAATTTTAAGTTGGCATAGAGTTATTCTTAGCATTTTCTCTTTAATTTTTTTATATAACTTTGATTTGCAGCAGAACCTAAGTTGAGATGTGTAGGCTTGCTTTTGTTTTGTCAGTTCATTTGCTTTGTTTCTTTATATTCCGCACGTGAATGGGATCATCTGGTATTTGCCTGCCTTCTTCTGACTTGGTTCACTTAGCATCTTCCCCTCTAGTTCCATCTGGATTTTTACAAATGAGAGTTTTGCCTTTTATTACAGCTGAGTAATATTCTGGGGTGTGTGTGTGTGTGTGTGTGTGTGTGTGTGTGTGTGTGTGTGTGTGAACGTGCACCCATATATATCACATGTTTTTTAATCCACTCATCTGTCATTGGGCACTTAGGTTGTTGACATTTCTTGACTCTTGTAAATAATACTACGTTCCTCTCATTTTCAGCACCCTCTCTCATTTGTATATTCAGTAATATACTGGATGCTGTTACAGCTATGAACTCTTTTTCATCTCCTGAAAACATATCCAGGACCTGCAGCCTTGATGCTTCACAGCCTCGGCGGGAAGTGTGCGTTTTCTGAAGGCCCCGCCCCAGGTCTGGCTGATCAGTCATCCTCCAGACTTTGTCCTGGTCTCTCTTCTGTTTGGAGACTTTATGGATGACTTCTGAGGTTTTTGGTTTGCTTTTAAATGGATTCTGCACTCTATGCTTATGCAACCTTTCTTTTATGTTTTTCTGTATTTTTATTTAGGTTCTTAATCAAATATATTTTATTTTTATATTTTGAGGCAATTATAGATGAGAGGCCTGTTTTGCCAACACCCTTTATTAATAAGCAAACTTTCTTTTTCCTATAGAATTACAATGCTAGTCTTGTATACCAAGTTATTGTAGATTATTGGTTTGGTTTTTGAAACTATTCATTTTACTCTGAAAATGCATAAATTGGATTTCTTTGTAGTGTCATTTCATGAAATATAACTTGTATCTTCGTTTTTCCAGTAGAACACTGACTAAATAATCTGTTTTTTAAAAGCAAAACAAAACAGAAAACCTCCACCACCCCTGAGTTCTCCTCCCACATGCCAGACTCATTCCCTTTAATAACTTCAGTTCTGTTGTCTGAGTCCACTTGTTTAATTTTGAATCCACTCGTTTAATTTTGTTACATACCTTCATTTTCTTTGCTTCCTTATATTTCACTAATAGGTAAAATCATCCAATATCTGTCATTTATACTTTTGACTTATTTCACTTAACATAATTCCCAGGAGTTCTGTTGATCCTGCTGTAAATGGCAAATTTTCATCTTTTTTATTAGCCAAGTGTTCTGTTGTGTATATATACCATATCTCTATCCACTCCTCTACCAATGGACACTTAAGTTGTTTTCGTATTTTAGCTGTGGTAAATAGTGCTGTGACAAATATAGGAATACATATATCTCTACAACCTAAAAAATAAATATAATTTGGACAGATTCCCAGAAGTAAATTACTGGATCGTCTGGTAGTTCTATTTTTAACTTTTTGAGGAATCTCCATACTGTGTTTCAAAACAGTTGTACCAGTTTACATTCCCTCCCAACAGTATTGCAAGGGTTCCTTTTTCTCCACACCCTCGCCAGCACTTATTGTTACTAGTCTTTTTTGTTTTTTGATGTTATTCTCGTAAGTGTGAGATGAAATTTCATTGTGCTTTTGATTTGTATTGATTTCTGAAAATATTCTATCCCATTGATCTCTTTATCTATTTGTAAGCTATTTCCCTTAGTATTTCAATTATATTATTTTAGTAATAAACTTATTATTTGTAAGGCACCCCCTACTCCAGTAGAACTCTTTTTCAAAATTTTTTGATATTTCTTACCTTTATGATTTCACAGTCTTTAAAATAATTTTGTCTAACTCCATCCTCTCCTTTGGGAGTCTGATGGGAATACCAGTTCTTCTTCAGTGCATTCCTTGGGAAGGACTGGCGTTTCTACAGTTTCGTCGCGTTTCACTTAGGAATAGGCTGCGTGTCTCTCCTGGTTCAGACTGTATCAGTCAGCGTTCTCCATTGTAAAGAAGCCAATTCAAGCTTGTTTTTATCTAGAAGGAATTATTATAGGACCTCAAAGATCCCACAGAGGCTCCAAGAGGGCCATAAACCAAGTCAGGAGGCTACAAAGCCAGGAAGGAAGCAATGCCCACGTGCTGCTGAGGAACTGCTCTGCGGGGGACCCATCAGCCCCCTGGGCCCAGCCAGCCTGGTGCTGACTCAGACCCTGAGCTGTGGGCTCTGCCTCCACAACCTCAGTTTCTGCCCCTTTGGAGACTCCATGTATCTGCACCCCCACTGCCAGAATGGAGTCTGTTCAGGACATTTTATGTCCCCAGGGCCCACCCTCCATCTGGGGAAGGCTGTCCGGGGAATCCCGTGTCTGCTCCCTTGCTCACGTCAGGCTGGGAAAGGTGGAAGATCCCCCAGACTGTAGAATGACCCCCATCTACTGTACTTGAGCTTTTGTTATTTAATAACATTTTGCACATAACTTCTCACAGGCTGGTTAATTTTCCTGTGTATTTCTATTTCTTGTGTGTTATTGTTAACCTTGAATGTAATTTATTTTTGTCATTTTTATTGGTTATTGCTCAGATCTTATTCATTGTAATAAGTGTAACAAATAATCTTCAATCCAGTCATTTTTAGTATTAGTAGACTTTTAAAGATATTCAGTTGTATTCTTTGAAGAAAAATAGATAGTTCTATTTGCACGGCTTACAGTATTTTTTTTTATCTTAGTGCATTAGCTAAAGCCCCTAAAACAATGTATAATTTGATGATGGTCAGAGATATATCTCTGTGTCACTCCTGATGTTAGTGGAATTGCCTTAATATTTCTCCACTTGAAGTGATGTTTGCTTTTGATCTGAGATAAAAGTCTTCTCAGGTTGTAATCATTTTATCTGACTCTTAAATGAGTTAGCATTTTGGCTAAGAATGTCTGCTAAACTTTATGCAATGGATTTATGGTACCTGTATATAGGATCATATGCTTCTCCTCTTTTAATTTGCCAATAGAATGAATTTTCTTGATAGATTTATGTCTGCTCTAGAATTCTGTTTCTAAAAAGAACTGCTGTTCTTTGTCAGGGTGGACTAGGATAGAGGCACAAATTACTACATACTTCTTAGCACAACAAAGTTTCATTTCTGTCTTGTGTCATGTCATCTGAAAATGTCCCAGGAATGTCTGTCCAGTCAGCCCAGGGGCCCGATTAATGGCAACACATGCTTTGACCACCTGGGCTGCTAAGCGTCTAGTTGTGTGGCCTGGACCTGAAAGAGTGTTTTTAGGATCTGCCTCCTGAACATACAGCCAATGCTAAGAAAGAGCAATCAGAGATGGAGAAAGTCAATATTGATGACATTTACCAGTACATTCCCTTCCTTGCTGAAATCAGGTTCACTTCGGTTATATAGTTTGCATTCGAGTACTTTTTAAATACAGCCATGAAATATAATAAAGATTACACTGGATTCAATTAGCCATTATTTCGATTAGAATATTTGCCTTTTTATTGAGTGGAGAAATAAGCCTTTTGGTTTTTTGTGGGGAGGATGGCTTTTTTTTTTTTTTAAATTGCTGTTAAGTTGATACTAGCTTTATGAAGATAGCTGGGGTATTTCCTTCTTTGTCTCTAAACTGAAATTGTTTTAAAACAGGAACTATCTTTTAATTAAAAGGCAATATGAGTTTAGCTCGAAACACCATTTTAGATGTTTCCTTCTTTTATGGTTATTGGATTTTAGATTTGCTGTATCTTTTGGACTCAACTTAATAGCTCTTTTTTTGTTAGAAAATTATCCATATTCTCTAAAATTTCAAATGTATGGCTGTGGAACTTCCCATGTTGTCTTAATTGTGACTGTCTAGAGGTAGAGCTCCTTTCTCACCCCTAATGTTGTCGTTGTGGCTTGGAAAGAAATGTCTGTTTTACTGGTCTGTGCAAGAATCACCGCTAGGCTTCCTTCGTCCTAATATCTTTACTTCTCTCTCCTAGTTTCCCTTTTTATGCTGGTTGAATGTCTGTTTTCCTAGTTTTCATTCATTTGTTCTTGATCGCGTCCTAATTTAAGAGATATATTGCATTTATTTTCAAGCAAACTTATCTGTTTTTAATCTTGATAACTGAGAAATATAAAACACATTTAGGAAAAAAAATGCCCAAATCAAAAAGAATGTAGCCCAGCAGTTTATCGTGAGGCAAATGTTCATGTGACCTCTACGAGAATCCAGAAACAGAGAACCCTTACATTCCAGAGCCCCCCTCCTTATGTGCTCTCTGCTCAGTGCCCCTCCACCCCAATGAAGACAGTTACCATTCTGTTTTTTATGATATTCACATCTTTTATTTTCTGTAGAATTGTACCAATTATTCCTGCATCTCTGAATGCTATAATTTTGCCTGTTTTTTGGACAGTTCATTTAAGTAGTAACATTCCCTATTTCTGCTTTCATATCTGGTTTATTGCATTCAACGTTATGATGTGCAATTTATTCACATTGTCTGCAGCTGCAATGCATTCATGTTCTTTGCTTTGTAATACTACATGATAGGAATATAACACGATTCATTCTCCTGCTGCTGACCCTCATGGTCTTTTCTGTGTGCTGCTGTTTTGAGTGATGTTGCTCTGAGCTTTCTAGCATATATTTTGTGCCATCATTGCATGCATTGATGTTGGATGTATACCTAGCATTGAAATATCTGTTATGTTCCATGGGGTAGTAATCTCTTATTTAAGCCGATAGTGCTGAACTGTTGTTGAAAGTTACTCTTCTAAATCAACCCCACCAGCAATGTACCAAGATTCCTGTTGCTTCCCATCCTTATCATCACTCGGTATTGTCACCTGTAATTATTTTTCAATTTCAGCCATTTTGCTAGGGATTTAATGGTGTCTCATTGTGATTTTGATTAATGCTTATTAGATTTTTATTATCATAGTGAGACTTCTTATCACGTATTTCATGTTGATTGTTTTTTTTAAATGTTTTACAGTGGGTTTTTGTTTTGGATATGAATCTTCTCTTACTAATGTATGATGTAAAATCTTTTACTTTTCCTTTTTTATGGGTATTATTAAACGAAAAGACCTTTCTAATTTCAAAGAGCCAAACGCATCAGTCATCTGTTTATGATGAACACATTCTGAGCCACGTTTAAGAAGCATTTTCCTACACCAAGGACGTGAAGGCATTCTCTTACATTATCTTCTCATAGTTTATTTCTCTTGACTTTCACATGCACATCTATACTCCATGATAAAATACTTCAAAGGGCAATTATGAACATTCCTGAAAAAAAAGGAACTAAATGGAAACCTTCAGCAAAGAAATAAAAGCTATAAAGAAGAACCAGATGGATTGATTTTAGAACTCAAAAGTGCAGTAACTTTAAACTTATAGATAGGTTAAATAGAAGAATGAAAGGCATAGAGAAAAGAATCAATGAACAGGAAGATATAACAATAGAAGTTACTCAGATTGAACAACAGAATGAAAATCAACTGAAAAATATGAGCATCGCTTGCAGTGAATTGTGATCTGACATTTATGTCACTGGAATTACAGAAAGTGACCATTAAGCACTGAAAAAATTCTGGAAGAATTAATGGCTGAAAATTTCCTAAATTTGACAAAAGATAATAACCTATAAACTTAAGATACTGCGGGAACTGAAACAGGGGAAGCCCAGAGAAATCCATGCTAGGACAACTGATAGTCAAACTTAAGAAAATGAGTCAAACTTATCGTCAAATTTATGAAACAAAAGAACAATCTTGAAGCAGCCCTGGAAATGATGCCTCATCAATGAGAAACAATGAGGAAGGAAAACTTACGAGTTTCATAAAACTACTACAGTCTTGGTAGGTTCTGTTTATAGACCATGATTCTTTGTTTCTTCCATGTTTTGCCATTTTTTCTCTGTAGGATATTTGTGTGGGTGTCTTTTATTCTTGCTCATCATATTAACATGGAAGTTCTGGCCAGACATGAACTTTTCTTTGCTATTACAAAGAAAATCCCCAAATGAAGAAATTTTAAAATGCATGTCTAGGTAATACTTAGATCAAAGAGGAAGTCCAAAGATATTTAAAAATACACAGAACAGGATATAATAAAAAACAATCTATCAAGATATGTGGGTATAGCTAAAGCTATACTGAGAGGGATGTTTTAGCATTATGTCTTTACATAAGAAAAAAGGAGAAATCTCAAATCAACAATAATCCTCCATTATGAAATTAGAAAGAAAAGAGCAAAATCAACCAAATCAAACAGAAGGAAGAATATAAAAAAGTTTAGAACACAAATCAGTGAAATTCAAAACAAAACAAATTCAGAAAATCAGTGGAAAGGGGAGCTGGTGCTTTGATAAGATCAACAAAATTGCTAAACATCTAGTAAGTAATAAAGAAGACACAAATGACCAATATCTGGAATGAAACAGGATGTGACTATAGAACTGTGGACATCAAAAAAATATTAAAGAAATCATATGGAAAATCTACACAAATGAACTTAATACTTTGATGAACTGGATCAGCTCCTTGAAAAATACAACTACAATACAACACAATAGGAAACGGATCGTCTGAAGAACCCTGTATGTAGCAACGCAGCAAGTAAAAGAAATCTAAATACATTGAGAGACATATTGTGATCATAATTTGGAAGATTCAACATAGTAAAGAGATAAATTATCCCCAAATAGATATGTTGCAGTTTCTGTCAAAATCCCAGCAAGATTTTTTGTAGGCACACACAGTCTTATTCTCAAATGTTATTGGAAAGACAAAGAATTTCAAAAAAGAAGGATGACATGGGAGAAACCATTCTATTTGATTTCAAGACTTGTGCCACATTAGTCCAGGCTATGTGGGTGACAGAGGGGTGATCGCATAGAACAGTGGAACAGAACAGAGAACCCAGAAATAGATTCAAACAGATATGCCCAACTGATATTTTTGAAGGTCAAAAACATTGGAGAAAATATAGTCTTTTTTAACAAATGGTGTTGGGACAACTAGACCTAACAGTAAAAATATTAACCTCATCCTAGGTTTCATACCTTATGCAAAAATAATGAAAGTGCAACCACTTTGGAAAATGGTTAGGCATTATCTATGAAAGCTGAAGGCTCCCAGGAACCCAGCAGTTCTTTTGATAGATATACTCCAAAGAAATAACCACAAATGTGTACCAAGAGACCAGTACAAAATGACACAGCAGCATTACTCTTAATTGCCAAAAATTGGTAATAATCCACATGTTCATCAGCAAGAGAATAAATATAAATGGCACCATATTCATGTAATGTAATATTATACAGAATGAACATATGTCAGCTCCATCGGTGTGCAGTAGCATGGACGAATCATGATTTTGAACCAAAGAAGCCAGATAACAACCAAAAAAATGGTATCATTCCATTAATATCAAGTTAGAAAAACAAGCAGATCAGCTGTCATCTAAGTAGCAAAAGTGTCAAGTCGAAAACATGGAGGTGATTACCAAAAAGTAAAACTAAGTGGTGAGTGTTGGGTACAGCTAGGAGGAAGAAGAAAATGAAGAAGCAAAATAAAAACTCGGACTTCAGGGCACATTAGTGGTTTACAGAAGGGACCTGGGGTGGGGGCTGTACACATTCTTTTCCTTGATTTGTATGCTGGATCTAACCATGCGCTAATTCCATTCACCTTCCCGTGAGTACTTTCATCTCTCCATTTTTAGGCAGAGGTATTTCCCCTAAGCATCAGAGCACTGGAAACCATATCAGTGCTCGTATATCACACATTCACATTATGGAGAAAGATATTTAAATCATAAATAAGTTGGGTAAAAGAGGTCAATTATGTGATGGTGGATGGAAACTAGACTTTGGATGGTTGACAGCAAATAGTTTCTGTAAATGCTGACTTATAAGACTATACACCAGAGACCTATGTAATGTTATCAATAAAATTTTTTTTAAAGAACTAAGCAATAAAAAGAAAACATATAATGTTGACCGAAAGAGGGACATGTAAAAATATGGCCAATAGATTTAAAAAATAGTAAAACTAAATATATATCACTTAGAGATATATAGATATGACTCAACTGCAGCAAGGGAACGATTGGCAGACACAGTGTCCATCACAGGAGAAGACTCCCGGAGGAGAGTGATGGGTGTGTCCTCAGGAAAGGACGCTCGGCTTCCAGGACCCGGAGCCGTTCTCTTTCTAAGTCGGGTAATGTGCACTCAGTGTTTGTTTTACTGTTCTTTTAACTGAACACTTATAGTTTTGATTGATATGTGTATGGTATATCATAAAAGTTAAACAAAAATAACTATGATATGTTAAGTGCAAAGCTTAAAAACTGTGAGCATAGTTAAAAATTGCAGAAATCTTGTTTTAAAATATATTTGAGGGACAGGAGACTGGGACCGGTAAAAGGGCCAACTGGTATTGGGCAGAGACGACTGTCAGTCATGATTGCTATGAAGTCTACCCAGATGTCAAAATACAAAGCTGTACACCTGAAACCTAAGAAAAAAGAAACAAAGCAAATGAGCAGACAACTCCAACCAGAGATGAAGTCTGAGATTATGAGAACAAGATGGAGCTCAGCAGAGTACAAAGGGTGGGGAAGGGCCAATCCGGCAAAGGGGTTTATTCTCATGTCCCCCCACAGGCGGTGAAGGGCACAACCATTGCTTGCTGGGATGTATATTTACTTGTGTGGGTGTTGGTTGGTCTCAAAGCACTCCCAAAGCATTGGATAGTGTAGTTAAAATCCGTTTTTCCTGGTTATGGACTCTGATCTCTACGGTTGGAAATATTGAAGTATGCTCTGTGCAGAAAGTGCTGGCCTGTGGCTTGGAAGTGGGCACTCTCGGTTGCCTCTTTCTTAACAATCCAGCAGAAGGCACTCTGTCAAAGTCATGCAGACTTGGCCATGAGCATCTGATGAATCTTACTTGAGACCTTCGTAGACCTACACACTCTTCCAAAGTTATCTTCTCCTTCTTCCAGCATCAGGTTTCTCATCCCCATGGTTAGAGTGAGACATGATATGCTAATCAGTTCAGTGTGACTAAGGACAGTGCTGCCCCTTATCAGGCATCTTCTCATGAAGGTGCGGAACATACTGCCCCCCTAGGTTTCAGCCAAGATAGTAGTCAGGTGGTGGGGAGATTTGGAGAACAGCCCAGTTAGCGCTGTTGTAGGCACTCCAGGCAGCCCTGAGCAAGACAGACCAAACTTGTGCCTTGAACTTTAATAAACAATATGAGTCGCTTGTAAGTCTCTGAGTGGAGGGGAGTGAGCCATCAGGAGTGGGTCCAAGGGAGGAAGAGAGCAGAGGACGGTACTGAGTGGGCTGGGGTTCCTCCAAGGTGAGCCCTACAGATTGGGGAACATTGGAGAGGAAGGAGAGGCCTCTGGGGACAGAGTTTCTGCAGTGAGTGCCTGGCATTTTCATTGCGGGGGCATCCACTGCGAAGACATTCATCTCCCACAAACATAGTGCAGCTGGGTGACAGTTACTCACTACACAGCTGGTTAAGGTGACAGGCCATCTCACCCATGAGGGCCCCCTCATGAAGGAACCTCAGGTAACTTAGATGCGTGAAACTTGAGTGACCCTGCTTTACCTCTAATAGTGGACACGTGAAACCCTAGGCCACCCCACTCCTGTCCCAACGCAGTTGACCCTTGACTAACGTGGAGGTTAGGAATGCTGACTGCGGCACAGTTAAAACTTCCCATGTGACTTCTGAGTTCTCCAAAGCTGAATCACTCACACGGCCTGCTCCGGACCGGCACCCTGCTGACAGCATGAACAGCTAATTAGTGCATATGTTGAATGTTATAGTTCATATACTATATGTATATATGTATGATTGTGTATATGATATGCTAGAGAAAAGAACGTTATTAAAAAAATTCTAAGGGAGAGAAAATACATATATAGTACTGCATTGCATTTACCAGCAGCGTAAGTTTCTGCCATCTGCTTAAATCCACATAGAAATGGACCTTCGAAGTTGAAACCCGTACTGTTACGGATCAGCTGGATTGCGAGTGCCCCGACAGTCCTAGCCAATGGCATCACAGTCGATGGGCTAACATTCACACAGAATCATTTCCCAGGCAACACAAATGATTGTTTTATTTCCCCATTGCTCTTCACTTCATGGCATCCTTAGCTGGAGGGGAGACTGTGGGCTGTTCTGGAGCAGCGTCAAGTTCTTCACACCGAGATTCCAGACTTCTTTCTGAGAACACACTTTCCTGATTTGTATACCAGGACTAACCCGCACTCACCACTTCCCCTGCTCCGTGAGTGCTTTCATCTCCCTGTTTTTAGGCAGAGGTATTTCAGCTAAAATCAGGGGCCTGGAAGCCATGTCACTGCCTGTGTGCCGCACGCTGACACGATAGAGAAAGGTATAGAAGTCATGCGCACAGTAACCAACCTCTGAAACGTCTCCGTGCACCTCACCGCAGGCTCCTTGCCCCTCCGCCATCTGGGTCCTCATAGCCAGCCACCCCCACGTGCTGTCCTGTGCTCGCTTTAGACAAGTGATCAGTGAGTTTACCAGTTCACTACTCCCTCAACTTTCATGATTTCCTATAGTTAAGCCTGCAATTCCAGAACAAATATTTCCATACAAAGAGGACCAGAAACAAAGCTCTGAATGCAGACTTTCAGGTTTCAGCAATTTCTTTCTTACTGACTTTTTAAAAATTAATTTTATCGAAGGAACATGGCATCATAACAGGATGTAGATTTAAGGTGAGCATCATCCTAAGTCAGCACCTGTATATAATACATGAAGTTCACCACCAACGGTCCAGCTCCATCCTTCGTCATACAGCTGACCCCTTCGACCTAATTTGCCCACCTCCTTCCCTTCTGATAACCACCCATTTGATTTTGTAGACTAAATCTTTTCATGCATCTGTCTGATTTCTCTGTACGCCACATATGAGTGAGATTGTTCGGTATCTGTCTTTGTCCTTCTCACTGAGCACACCTCCCTCTACTCTTGTGAGTTCCCCGGGAGGCGTGAGCCACCTCTGGAGAGGTTTAAGGTGAGGTGCTCTCCAGATCTCCTCCTCAGAACTTGTTCTTGTCGAAGATAACAAAGACACGGGCTTGGGAAGGGCCAGTCGCCCACAGGCGCATGCTCTTACAGGAGGAAGAAGTCGGATTTGCTCGGAGGTGACTGGGTGCTTTAAAGGGAGAATGTGGGGAGGGGTTAAGGAGGAGGCTTGTGGGGCTCAGTAGGGTTGAGGAGTGAAAAATGACACAGTGTAAATGTAATTAGATCAGCAGATCTGCTAGCTCATGATCACTGAAGTTATGTTCCAGTCTCACTCAGGCCCTGGGAGATAGGGCCTTCCCTCAGGTGTTGGCTGGAACAAGCGACCAACTCATGGGCAGCCTTGAGTTTCCCCAGGCAGATGCTTTAAGGGGGAGAAGGCCTCCTGGAGATGAGGCCTGAGCTGTTAGAAGCCTTGTCCTTCCTTCCAGTCTCAGGTTTAGGCCTGGTAGTGAAGCGGGCGCCAAGGAGCTGGGGTATAGTCCATCAAGGATAGAATTCCTCTGTCCTCTCCTGTGGGCGGTGCCTCAGCCGCTGTCCCTTCCATTCTCCTAAGTCCAGGACTCTCTATGGCAGAGTGTTCCTCTCTCTGAGAAGATCCCAAGTCTGATAACCAGAGTCCTGACAACACCCTGGGTAGGTGACCCCCAGGAACCCCTAATTGCCAGGCACACTTTGCATGAAATTTTTTTTAAGGCAGGCAGTAACTAGGGTACATAAAAGCCAATGTATCCCCTGTTAGCGGGTGTTAAGTGCTTTGGAGAAACATACAGCAGGAGACGGGGCCAGAGAAGACTGAGTGGGTGGTGTTAGGGTTTAGGTGGGGTGATCAGGGAGGGCTACGTATGAGCAGCAGCATCAGAAAGGGAGAGGAGCCATGTGGACAGCCAGGGGAAAGACCTGTGCCAAGGCCCTGTGGTGACATGTCTGGTGCCTTTGAGGAAGAGCAAGGCGGCCAGGTGAGTGGAGTTGGGGGAGAGGGTGGAGGGGCAGCCAGAGAGCCAGAGCCAGGGTCATGATGAAGGGGCAGGGGTGGGGGCCATGTTGAAGACTGTGCTGGGGAGGTCGTTGGGGCCAGTGTGGAGGCAGCAAACTGTTGGCAGCCACTGCAGGCATCCAGGGATAGAGGCTGGGATGGGACACAGGGCTCATGAGGCCATGTTGGAAATCTGTTGATGTCAGAGGTGGAACTGGCAGGGTTTCCTGATGGAGGTGCGGGTGGGGGAAGGATGAGGGCCCAGGAGGTGCTGAGGCTTTAGCCCCAGCAACTTGAAGGGCAGAAGTCGTCCCCTGAGGTGGGAAGGCTCCTGGAGAGCAAGCTCCGTGTTGCAGCGTCCAGGGACCCAGGTCAGGTGTTCTGGGTGAACTGAGACTTCTGGTCTCTGGTGGAGGAGACACGAAGGGCTCCAGGGAGATGGCTTTCAGTGAACTTTGACTTTTCCAGGGTTTGTTTTACCTTTTAAAAGTTGACCTTGAGAATCACCTCTTTTCCAACTGCTGGGGGCCTGAAAGAAATGTTGCAAATGACATGAAGTGGAAATTTCGGTCAGACAGCAGCCACGGGACATAAAGATATCCCTGGTCTGGTTCTAAAGGCCCAGTCACCTCATCTCAGCAGAAGCCGGCAGGTGGGCAGGGCATCTGGACTGTGGGGGACCACCCTTGCTGAGAGCTCCCTGCCCATAGTGGGTTGAGGGGTGCATTGCCACTGTCCCTCTGGGGCCCTGAGCTCAGTGTCTCTGGCTTGCAGGGTCTGTTACCTGTGTCTGAATGAGAGGAGCTGTGAGGAGGACAGGTATGGGGTGACCTGGTCCTGCAGAGCTCCCAGGATGGTGTTGACTTCACCTTCTCTGGGTATGTTGTCATGGGTGACTGTGGCTTATTTGACTAGACCCCAGTCCAACCTAGAGTTCAGCCCTGGAGACAGCAGGTAGCTAGAAGTACTAAACACAAAGTTAGCTTTCACAGCCGCCTCTGCCTGTGGGTGGGGTGGCCACGACCGGAGGTCTGTGCAGGTACCATTCCTCATGCAGCCCTTTGTCTCTTCTTCCAGCAGGGGGCAGATTGAGAGAATCACTGCAGGACAGTCCCATACCCCAAGGGTTCCCCCAGCACCTGTCACTCAAACAGGTTTAGGCACCCAGAAACAAAATCATAATCATTTTAGAAGATGGAATTGAAAGTGCAAGAAATGAGTGCACCCTGGTGGCTTTGCGGATAAGCCTGCCAGGCATAGTCCACAGTCATCAAGGACCTGGGTTCGCACCCCGGGACCAGGTAGAATGACCAAGATGAACAGCCAAATAAAGTAAATAAAATAGTTCTTCCTCCTCTCTCTTCCTGCCTGCCTACTCACCTTCATTCTTGCCTGCACCTGTCCTTTAAAAAAGAAAAAAGTGCAAAAATGAAGCCAGATAACTTTACAGAGGTTTAAAATCAGTGAAAATTTGACCCTGAGTCCTACTTTGACCTATGATTATACTTTTTATTTCACTTTTCTGGAAGTCTATGTGTGTGAGCTGCTGGATGTGTGAACAGCTAAGCATGGAGGACTCAACCAGTAGTGAGGATGCGCGAGTTCTTGTGGGTGGGTGTGGCCATGGGAGTTGTGAAGTGCAGGGATCTCTCGTTTCTGCAGCCGGACTTGGTCGGTTCCACTTAAGGCTGCAGGTCAAGTCCAGGTGTGCTTTGTGGGTCCCCTGTGTGACTCAGCCTTTTAAAGATGCTTGAAATGCATGTTCTTTCCATGACTTTCGACCTTCCTACCTCCTGTTATTTATTCCGCACTTACCGAATGTGGCCTGGTGAATACCATGGTGGTAAAACGTGGTGGGTACCCTCTGGGGGCACCCAGGACACAAGCTCAGCCCAGAAGAGAAGCAAGCAGAAAACCAGACAAGGCCTCCTGGACAGAGCTGGCATTGGGTCTTGATGGATGAATAGGAGTTCACTGGGCCATGGAGTGAGACAGGAAGTCGCCAATCAAGGTCGCAGAATGTGTCCGGACAGAGAACTCTGAAAGATGCCACCGTGCATAAGTGAAAATGAATCATTTCCCCTGCATATGCTTTTCTCTTTCTGCAATTTTCTGTAACTTATAACTTAAGTGTGTCTGAACTAATTTATTATTAATTGCTTTTAAATAGAAACTGGAAGTAATTACTAATGGTGTTTTTCAGACCATCTGTCAACACAAATCTTTTTTTTTTTGCTTTACGAATTCAAGAAAACCAGGACAGGATGCTTTGATCTGATTCATGTTCATGTGTTTTTTAATTGTGTAGCTCACCTGTGCTTGCCAGGGTGGAATGCCGTTTTAATTGTGAGCTGTCTGTGTTCCTCTGTCTAGATTAAGTTTGACAGTGTCGAGGTGTGTGTCTGCTGTGAAATGCGGCACCAGACGTCTGGCTGCAGCAACCTGGGGGAGACGCTGAAGCTGAACCCGCTGCAGGAGGACTGCAACGCCGTGAGGCTGACCTTGAAGGTGACCGGGCCCTGCGTGTCCATGCATCTCATCCCATGCGTTACAGGCGCGTTGGGAGGATTTGATTCAGGCATAGATTCCTTTCAGGCCTTAATTCACCGAGGTAGGTTTCAAGGCAAGAGGGAATCTCTTTCCAGAGGACCCTTTCAAGGATTCTAGGTGTTCACTTGGAAGGGGTTGCTTTGGGGCTCATTTTCCATCTTTCCCATTTCTCTGCCCCTCCTCTGAGACAGGCGAGGTTGGATATGACTGGTCAAAAGTGATCTTTGTGCACCTGGAAGGGACGCATCCTCCCGTGTTGTTGATATTTTTTGTTGTGATGCCATCAGGGAACAGACGGGTATTTATTTAGCCTATTAAAGATATTCGGAGAATGAAATTTTACTGCCTCCCTTGGGAGTCTATTCTCATGTACAGCATCTGATTTTTTTTTTTAAAGAAAGTTGTTTATATTATTCCTTTCTTTTTCTTCCTACAAGCTTTTTTTTTAATTTTGTCCCTGAGAACTAAAATTAGCTGCTGCAAATTGCATATGAACCATGCACCCAATCCTCCCCTCTGTTTCCTGCATAAAAGTGCACGAAAGTTTTGCTTTGAAAGATGTGGTTGTGGTCAAAGGGAACCTGCTTGGTGGGAAAGCTGGATTTACGGTGTGTAGGGACCGGGGTGGCGTGTGTATATGGAGCATGGTACCTGGGAGCACTGGAGACTCTCAAGGTTACTCCCTGGAGTCTTGGAGCAGGAGAGGGGTGCCCTCTGGAGTTGGGTGCCTGCTATCAGTCGTCTGGGCATCTGCACACCTTCGCAGAAATGACCCCTTGGTCCAGATGAGCTCGTCAACTCCACGCTCCATGAAACCAGCTGACAAAAGAGCAGTGAGGTGCAGTAGAGGGTGTGGCCAAAGCCCGTGGTGGGGTGGACTTGACACCCCGACAACTGCCCTGTTTCGTAGGGGCCAACGATCCAGTGTCAGAGGTCTCAACAGCCCACCAGAGTGACAGGTCCATGGACGAGCCACGATGGCGGCCCCCGCACACGGTGTTTCTCACGCCCCGTGTTGCGTGGGACCATGGCTTCTCTCCTGCTGCGTCCTGGGGTTTGCTCAGGTCACTGTCTGCAGCCTGTGTGACCTTTCCTGGCCCTCCTGGGGTGGAGACACTGGCTCACTCTGCCGGCTCCTACCTCCTCACCTGGGTACCTTTTCTTTGCATATTTAAAAGACGTAACAAGACCGTGGATAATTACAATGGCCACACAACCACCACTCAATCAAGAGCTGATTCCTCAGGAGAACGTTGATGTTCTGGAGCTCACTTGAGTGTGCGATGCTCAATGCATCCATGTCCCTTTTCACTCCACGGTTGATGGGGAGAGGTGACGAGGTGACAGTGGCTTGAAAGACGATGACAGTATTGGAGCAACAGCACTCTCTCTGACCCCTGGGCCAGGCCCAGGGTGAGATCGTGGGCTGCGGTCTCACCGTCCACATAGTTCCGGTGCCCTGATGAAAAGACCACTTGGGATGGGGTTGCTACACTGGAATGACTTGAAGGAGAAAGTCATGAAGCTCATCGTCAGGTTGGGGACAGAATTCAAAGGCTGAGGAAAGACTACACCACACTTCTTCATGAACTTTATAAAAAACTTAAGTAGAGGTCAGGACTCTCAGGGCCTGTGGCGTGGGGCCCAGAGGAGGCTGGATTTATGGCTGAGGTAGGAGGCCAGTGACCTGCCAGTGGCAGTCATGAGAATTGCTTGTGCCCCAGCTGAGGGCCCGATAGAGCGAGCAGTGGCCGTGTGGTGGCAGGGGCCGGGCCTCATCTGAGATCAGGAGGACACAAGAGACGATTGGCGGGGAGTCTGTTAGTGGCTGCTCTCCAACTTCATTGTTTTCCAGGATTGTTTGGCTGCCCTAGCGCCTCTGCATCTCCTTGTAAATTGTGGAATCAGCCTTGTCCATTTCTGCGGAAATCCTGCTGGGATTTTGATTGGAGTTACATTGACTCTATAAATCAGTTAGAACAGAATGTGCATTATTTGTGGTGCATTTATTTATTTAGGTCTTCTATTTATTTAGGTCTCCACTTATTTAAGTTTTCTTTACTTTCGTCACTGTTAGATTTTTTAAAATCACTGTTGCGTAGTGTTTAGCACATAGATCTTAACATATTATCCTATTTATTCTTAGAGTGTCTCATGCTTATTGATACCACTTTATAATTTTAACTGCATCATTTGTTGCTTGTATATAAAATTTGATGTTTGTTACTGCTTTATCTCCTGTTTAGTTCTAGCAGCTCTTTTATGGAGTCTTTTGGATTTTCCATGAGAGGCAATTTGGCATCTTCTCTTCCATTGGGACCTCTTCTTTCTTTCTTTGCCACGTCACCCTTACTAGAACCTCTAGTACAGTCCAAACAGAAGTCATGAAAGCTTATGGCTTGCCTTCTTCCTGACTGCAGGGGTTAAACCTTTGCCCTCAGTTTTCCCGAGATGACCACTGGTAGGTGGGGTAGATTCCCTCCTATTTCTAGTTTAATAAGAGTTTTATAGAGAATGAAAGTTGGATTTGTTAAAGCCTTTTCTGCATTACTTAGATATTCACAGGGATTTTCCGCTTTAGCCAACTGCCTAGCGTGACTAGCACTGCGGATGGGGTGACTAGCACTGCTTGACTTTGGAAAGGTGAGCCAACTTCGCACTCCCAAATAAATCCCATTTGCACCTTTTTCCCTCAGCCCTGTCTAGTCTGCTGATGACGTTATCAAGAACCTTCTTCACCCTCATGATTGCTTTTTTTATTTCCAGTATTTCCACTGGTTTCTTCCTTGTTGCCAGTGAGCTTCACTGCCCTGCTCTTTTCCGCCAGAGCTGTGCTCTGGCTGTGTCCGCCTCCAGGGGACCTGAGCTCATGTCCCTCCATGGCGGTGTCTGTCCTCCCTTAGAATGTGGGCCAGTGGGCTCCCCTGCCACCTCAGCAGTCTGGTGGGTTCAACTTAAGTTGTGAACTTGCCGTATCCAGTGACTTGTTTCAGTGATGGGAGAAATGCTCTTTTTAGTGCTCTGCATCCTTATCAGATCCTGACATTTTCCACTAATACCCCACTCCTCCCAGTACAGAATTCCTGAGGAACTCATTTCTTTTTTCCCTTAGATGCTTCTAGATGGCCTAACATTCTCTTTCAGCACTGAGTATTGATACAGAGAATGCTTTTAGTCTGCCTAATGCTTTCTTGCTTTTTGTAACGTGGTGGTCATCAGTGCTGTTTAAAAATATATCTAATGGAATACCACTCATGCCCACACATGTCATGCATCTGTGTGAGGAAATACCGTGGGTGGACCTAGAGGTATTATGCTTAGTAAGATGGAGAAAGACAGACATTGTATGATCTTACTCATGTGGTACATACACTAGAAGCAAAATGAATGAGCAAAATAAAAACAAACTTTTAGACTGTAAGAATGGGCAGTCTACACAGACCGATCTGTTCTTGAGTTCACATCTTCACCTTGATTGACTAATGATCTATTAAATTAAAAAAAAAGAACAGATTATTGGTTAACAGGAGGGAAAGGAGAAGAAGGGTCAAGCAAGTGAAAGCCACAGTGACAGATGGAATTAGACTTTCAGTGGTGAATATACTGCATTATACACAGGTACTGATTTGCAATGCTATATACATCAAGGTGCTAGAATGTTATAAACCAATGTTACTTCAATAAAACGTTCTTTTGAAATAAGAATGAAAACTGTGTCTAGCTCTCCCGCTTCTCCTTACCTGGTAGGATTGTACTTTCTAGGCTCCGTCTGGCTGTGTAGACCGTGTGGGTTCCAAGTTCCAAGTCCGAGTTTATCAGGGTGTGGCAGTCTCTGGAACCTCTTTCCCTCTGGCTCAGTAATTCATGAGTCATAGGTGTTGCGTGTTCCATCATCTGGGCGACTTTAACGGGCACAGTCCCCTCTGACTGCCTGGCTTCACCCGCATAGCGGACTGCGTGTGCCTGAGAGGGAAGTAAGCTTCCATTGTTCTAACTGCAGGATGTTGGTCCCCCCGCCCGCACATCCTCTCCCATCTTATCTGGCACAAGATCACATTTTATCTGATGCTAGACAACATTTTGGGAGCCAGATATTAGCCGTGTTTTAAATTCTCAAGTCTATTAACTTCACGGCGATGTCTCTATACTGAGGAATTTTCTATGGTACGCAGAGTAACCTTTTCATCTAAGAGTTTGCATCTTGTTTATTTCTGAAATGTTTTCTTGAACTATAAATGCAGATGTTTTTCTTTACTCTTCATTTTAGGATAACTGCATTTCTTGGGCCACTTTTAACCCTCTTTTATAATTACCTCTTTTTTTGGTCTCATTTTTAAGCTCTTTTCCATCTCAGTTTGATCTGTTTCTAGACTCTTTTTTCCTAACCATACTTTCTGCAGCGAATTTTGTCTCTGTGTTCTGCTGTATGTGGGATCTTGAGTTTTGGCATCTCTCTTGGTTCTTTATTGTTTATCCCTTGAACCTATATCCCTGCTTTTAGCTCTTAGATTGCAGCGGTTTCTCTGTTCCTAGATTTCATCCACAGATGTCTCTAATGAGTTAATTACAATGGGATTTTCAGTGTATTATATTAACTTTTCTGAGGTTTATGGGTACTTCAAAGCACTAAAGCTGATTTCTAATCCTTCTCAAGCAATAGGCTCTATTTAAATAGACTTTAGTATAATTAACCTTTTATACTTCCCTTTTCATAAATGGAGGCACAGCTTCCTCTGAGAGTCATATATAAATCTAAGAGCACATTCTCTAATTTTCTCATAAATAGTGTTATGGTCAATTTTAATATAGTCGTTACTCTTTTCTTTTTTAAAGAAGAGGTACAGGCAGGAATGAAGGCAAATAGGCAGTCAGGTAGGAAGAGAGAAGAGGAAGGAACATTTATTTTATTTTATTTTTATTGAGCGGTTCACACTGGTTGTTTCCTCTGACCCAGGATGTGAACCTCAGGTCCTTGGGATGTACGTGGACTGCGCTCCTTCAGAGGCAGCTGACCTAACTGCTACTCCACCAGAGTGGACCGATACAATCATCATTACTTTTAAATCATTACTTTCAGCCAAGCTGAACTTGATTAATTCCCCACCAAAGCAAGGGATCTTCAGTGGAGTCCTGGTCTTGAAAACTCTTGAGTCACTCCAGAACAGGACTGCTCCCTGGAGCAGGTTTCCAGGAGAGTCCTTATCTTCAGTGAGCAGCCGTTTTTGATTTGTGAAGAAAGGAGAGAAGGAGAAGTTGCTTTGATTGATTTGCTTTTCCTTGCTCTGTTTCCCTCACTAATTAGAGCAGGTTCTTTGGTCTCTTAACAGTCTGATTTGAACCTTTAGTTATCTGATTAGTAATACTGCCTGCCTCGATTTCCATATTAAGCTATGGATTATCCATACTTTGTTCTAATGAACTCTATTTATGCTGGGAAATCCCAGATAATTGGCTTGGGAATCAAAGAATTTTTTATTTTAGTTGTGTTTAAATGAACTGACACTGACTTAATGAGATTGATTAAATTCCTCTTCCAGAAAGATATGCATTTACTTGGGGGTTTATTAGCACTGTAGCCTGTGAGACACAGACTCCAGCAGGCCGAAGTAACAGTGTTTTTGTTTCATGTGTCTGGTTTAATTTATGGATCCACAGTAAACCTAATTACCCAAGGAAACCTTATCAATGGACAGAGAGATAAAATTTTCCTAAGAAACCAATCAGTTATTGGGTGTATGTGCTTCCTTATCTCAATGATGCTTTATCTTTGTCTCTAAGAAAATAAAAACAAAAAAGGAGACAGGACAATTTCCTTTAAAAACCTAGAGACCTGAAAAAAATAGACTCTTCATTTAATCCTGAGTAGGTTTCGAAGCATGCTTAGGAAATAAAAATGAGTCCCAGAATAAGTGAATCGTCAACAATTTGTGACAAACTGCATCATTGCATCATTGACTGGGTGTATGACAGACCATACACATTCTCTCTCTCTCTGTCTCTCTCTCTCTCACACACACACGCACACACACATGCACACACACATCTGGTCCAGGTGATCTTTTCGTTTTCAGAAGTGGCCAGCTGCAAGACAATGTACCCAACCTCTGTCCAGCTTTCTTCTCACCCCTGGGTTCCTATGGGGGACTCCGATGGGTCCCTCTCGACAGGTGGGATCTGGCCAGAGTGAAAGGATATCAATGCCCTGCTCTCCCACCTACACGAGCAACCAGGGACCCTGTGAAAGGGGGTGTCTAGAAATATCTAGCTTTCCTGACCATTGAACGTAACTTATCTCTGGCAAGACTTCCCCTCACGATGGGGAAACGGGTACTCACACATCCTTGAATGGCATCTTTGATCCTCATTTCCACTGTCATTGAAAGCTGTCTCCCCGTACTCTGATTCCAGTGCCATCTGCTTCCCTGCACCCGCTTTCTAGGTTTCTGTCTGAAGGATAAGAACATAGAAACTAGAAAACCAAGGATGATCCCAGTTAAGTCACAATATACCCCTAGGCTTAATGCAGCACTGTTTACAAGGGCCAAACCAGGGACCCATCTAAGAGGCCATCGGTGTGTGGCAGGAAGGAAGAGCTGAGGTGCCTGCACAGTGGGGCACCGCTCAGCCAAAAAAGAGGTAAAATCTTGCTATTCATGACAGCTTGAGGGGAACTCGAGGGTGTTCTGCTAAGTGAAATAAGTCAGGAGAAGAAAGACAAATATTAGATGATTTCACTTACAGTCGGATTATGGAGAAACAATGTAAATGAACTAATAGGACACAATTAGAATAAACCTTTGGGCCTTGACAGCAGAACTGACATCATCATGGGGACAGGGAGGCAGGGGCACAGCTGGGATCATGTCGTAGAGGAGGGGTTATTTATTTTTAACTTTTTTCTTCCTTGTTTTATGTTTATTTTTTCACCAGGAGAACATTGCATTGTAACATTATATAGGTTTCAGGTGTGTGTCATAGTCAAGTTTATCAACTAAGTTCATCCTTTGCCACATGATTGATCCCTTTTACCTGATTTGTCCCCACCCACCTGTCCCTTCCCTTCTGTGTGTTTGCTTTTCTTAATAAAAAAGACATCCCCCCACCAGATGGCTGCTCCAGAGGGGGCGCCCCCACCCAGTAGACACTCTGGGGCCACCACCAAGGGACGGCTGCCTTTGGAGTCCTGTGGCTGCTGTGATCCAGCAGGGTTGAGGACAGTGCTCGTGGAGACTCTAGGACTGGATGCCGTGCTGCACAGGCGGACAGCCCCCTACTTGAGCACAGGGACCACCGTCCTCAGTGCATTCGTTGCCGAAGCCCAAAGAGATAGTCCTTGCCCAGTGCCTTCCTCCCTCTGCCCCAGGACCCCTACACCCCAGCACAGTGTCCCTTTCAGGATGTGGGCAGGGCACCCTGGATGAGCACCACCAAGGACATCCCAATTAACTCACAATAGACCCCGCTTTCTTTCTTAAAAAAAACAGAGACACTAAGAGGTGCTCCAATACGTTAATTGGACAGCGAATACGAGACGAATGAAAATACCTAGGTTTCACACAAAGGAACCAGAGGAGACAGCATGGAGCCCACACCTGGAGTTTAGAGGTCCTTTCAAAGCTCTGAGTTACTTTCAGGACTAAATTAATGCAGGAATGCTGAGAGGAGGAGAGGGGTTAAGAGGTCATTGTGTAATACAGAAAAATTTTCGGTAACAATTAAGTCATGAGGCTGTTTGGATAAGTGCATGAAAGTGGCAGGAGGGAAGGTGAACACACAAAGTCACCTGAAATCAAGATGCCAGATGCAGCTTTTGAATATCTAGTGGACACATGGCCTACCTCGGTTGTGGGCGTGGCTAAAGGTACACAGGTGCATACCTGTGTCAGAGCACCTCACGTGCTTGCTTCAGAATGCCTGACTGCATGTCAGTCAGCCCTCGGTACAGCTGTGAGAGGCCTTTGTGAAGCTGAGTGGGTGGGTGAAGGCGAGAGAAGAGCAAAGGCAACAAAGAGCTGGGATCATGCAAGGATTCAAAGATTAGTTTAGGACATTTGATATGATTCAGAAATCAACGGACAACTGGCTATGGAAGCTTGAGGAAAGAATGACATACTTACTCTTGTGTTCCAACTCCACTAGGCTTCCGTCCTGACCATCATATGTACGCAGTTCGGTGCACAGATGGGGGGGTCTCCAACACATTCGTGGGAAGCGGGTGGGCATGAGGGATAGGCTGTCTTGGGTCATGTGATGGTTTTCAGAGGAAGGAGGCCACTGCATTCCACTGAGAGGAGGCCACGGGGAGAACAGGAAGCAGACTTGCCAGGTAGGAAGGGACTCTCTCTCTGAACCAGATGGACTGGAGGATGAGGAGGGCACAGCTCTGGGAGGAGGGGTCGCAGACTGGCCAGAGACACACATTCAGGCTTGGAGCCCCCAATTAGCTTGAGGCCCTCTAGAGCCCCTGGACCAGAGTGATGCTGGCTGGGCAGGACCAGGCGCCCCATTGGGTCTCCAGAAATGCTTTCTCTCCCTCACCCCCTGATGGCCAGGCTTTGCCGATTTTATCTCCTAAATGCTTAACAAGTCAAGGCCCTCTCCTCTCCTCTGCTGTGGCCTCTGCCTGTCTGGGTCCCATTATCTCTGCCCACCACCATGAGACTATCCACTCTGATCAGCTTCTCTCTTTCTATACAAGCTCTGCCATCGCCCCTTCTGTCCCCAGAGTCCTGCGTGGTTCTACATTGCCTGAAGCTATGATACCAAGTCCCCTCTCCTTCCGTGCCACAGCTCTTCAGGGGAGTCCAAGGTACATGGAGTGGGGCAGAGGACCCCAGCTCTCCAGTGTGTACCCAAGCAGAGGGGATGCCGTCAACAAGGCTGGAAGGGGCTGGGGTGGGAGATGAAGTCCATTAACTTGAATCTGAGAAAAGTAAATTCAAGACAGCCTGGGTTTTTCAAATAAGCCTGAAGCCCTAGCCAAGCAAATCATGTCCTGTTTCCTGTCTTCTTATAAAAACCTCTACCTCTCACTCCATTCCAGGGAGCGTTCCTAACCACCTTTGGTTTGGTGCTTCTAGATTCAAATCCATGTATGTGCAGATACACTTTTGAAGTTATAATGTGCCTCAGTTTACCTATTAACAGGTCCTAGTGAGCATTTAAGGAGAATTGCCTAGTCAGGGCAGTATGAGGAAGAGCCAAACCTGTGCCTTTAAGGAAATGTTAGAATAATCAGAGCCTGGAAATGTTGCTTGTGGTTATAAATAGTTTCTAAGAGCCCAAGAGGCAAAAGGCTAATAAGATCATTTAAATTATTTCTGCATGTTTTTCAGCATTTCCCACGAGTGTCTTCATTCTTCTGAACTTCATTCTTACTCTGCCTGTGTGTTAATCAAACTACTTTTGCTCTGATTTAACCTTGAAGTTGGAGGGGGAGGGGGTCAGACAAGTAGGCCTGGAACAGAACTTTCAGGAGGCAGGAAAGTAGCAGAACAGTGAAAGGTGGACGGGCATCAGAATTCTTTTCTCCCATCAGTTGAACAAGGTGCGACATGGAAGAATCAGTTTAGACTGCAAAAGGACATCCGGGGGCGGGTGACTGATCATTTTGGGTACTGTTTTCTTCATGCATTCATGGATGATGCCTGCGTTTTTCTTCAGACGGAGATGCTGAGTTGAGCCATTTAAGAATCGTAGCTACTGTTTCTTGAGCCTTACCGTATGCAGGGCTCACCACATCTCACATTCGTGCTCGAATTTTACCTTCACAACAGCCCTGTGAGGTGTCGGCACCATTATTCCACTTTACAGACAAGACCTGAGTCATGGTGATGATGAAAGCTTCTCCAGGCCGTGCAGATCATAGGGGTGGAGCAAGAGTCTTGGTCAGGCTGTCAGTCCATCTCCCGAGGCCAGAGTGTCACCTTCCTCTGCAATAGACAAACAGTGCTGCTACCCAGGTCCACGGCTCACAGCAAACACACATACATGCCCAGCACCAGCCCAGCCAGAAATGGTTACCTTCGGAATTACCCACACTCATATAGGCTCACTCTAGTTTATGTTCCGTACCTTTAAAAAAATTGTTTGAAGATTAAAAAACCACAGATTCATTACACGTGATAAGACTTTTTGAACATAATGTCTGGTGATGCATGAGCACTGTGTGGAGGGACATTCTTCTTTACAAAGTGGAAGCAAAGCTTTGTGACTCCTGGGAGAATGTATGTCTGTATTGACAACTCCTGGGAAGACATAGCTTGTCCCTTCTTTGCCAACTGATTGAAATGTCATTGACGTCACCTTGCAATTCTATTCTATTGTCATGCAAGAAATGAATTGTCATTTTTGATCTATGGGGGAGCATGATATGGCATCCTCTGTGAAATCAACATCCGTGCCCCGTGGTGAGAGATTCATGGGGATCTCTGAGTGAGTGAGGACACTGCCCCCCAATCAGGGAAATACCTGAAAACAAGCCATATCCGTAGATATCTTTATTTAGTAAATTGCAGTCCCTTGTAGACTTTTCTTTGAGGGTGATGATTGTTTCATATTTCCTTATATTTTCAAGCAATCCTTGAAATAAGATTTGGCCACATTTTCTTGAATCTTAAGTATTCTCCATTCATCTAGATGAAAGTGGATCTCTTTTTTTCTTCTGGCTGTCAAGAGATTCATTTTACTGTAGAGTTTTGACGTATGATCAATTCCTGTGTACTTGCTAATAAAAAAATTCTAAGACCTACTTTAAAGCAATTAAAATTCTAGTTAACATTCAAAAGTCGTGTAAATGTAGGTAATTGTTATGTGATTACATGCCTCAAAACGCTTCAGAATGGTTGCAGATGGATAACTTATTTTGGTCACACTGGTCTTCTAGTCCCTAGAGATGAATTTACGGATGAATTTCTAGTTGATGGAAATAAAACCAAATGTGAGAGCCAGTCATAGAAGATAGCCCAGTGAAAGGCACCCTACATCTCCGAAGCTGGTGTCTTCCTCCCGTGTGTTCTGGAACCTTCTAATAATGCGCTATCTTGTCATTACATTGAGTATGCCACACCCCATGGCCTAAGTTCTCGAGGGAGGGGCTCTTTGCCCACCCACAGGGCTTCTCTTACTTCTTGGAGAGTCAACAAGTGGAGGCCAGTCTTCCCTTCACAGAGGAGGAAATCATGACCCAAACCGATGAGGAGACACTCCAGGCCACGTGCTCAGGAGCAGAGAGCTGGGGTCAGGGATCTTCTGCGTGTTGTGAGCAGCAAGTGAACATAAGGAAGCTTCCTGGGGCAGGGAGCGGGGGGTCCTGGCTTCAGTCTGTCTTCTGTCATAGGCACAAGAGGCTAAGGGGCTGCACAGCAGGGGCACCCAATGGTTAGCCCCCTAGAACCCAGGTGCCCTTGGAAGATGTTTCCAATTCCCAGCAGTTCCTGCTCAGCCATCACTCCCTGGGACTCCACCTTCCTGGGCGCAGTTACTGTCCTTTCCCCACCTGGGAGCTGGGACCTAGAGGATGCTAGACCAGTGTCTCCAGTACCAAAGACACAGAACATCTGCTGGGGGCTGGTCTGCAGAGAGAAGGGGGAGAAGGCACCTCGGTGGCGAGATGGAAACAGTCAAGAGACAGGCAGGATCGGGAGGGAGCAGAGAGGTAACCCAGCTGCTCAGGGCCCCCTTTGCGGACTTTAAGCCGGGCAGCCAGCTCTGGAACCACGGAGCCTGCGCACGAACCGGAGAGGGTGCAGGCAGGATCGCTCACCCACGAGAGAAACAGACTGCCAGTTGGGTTAGAGGTGAGAATGAGGTGCTGGAGCGTACTCTGCAACTGGGGGCCAGGCACCCGCTCCCCCAAACCTCTTTTTCAACTTAGAAATAGGTTCACTCGCCCTCCCAGAGGAGTTGAAGGGACAGCCTGTGGCAGTGCCTCGTGGTGCCCTGCAGGGAATAGCCGCACCAGTGACTAAGGGTGTAAGGTGGTGGTGTCTGGTCCCCATTCCCTCCTCTGCTCACTCCCCTCCAACCATGTGGGCCTCCTTACTGAGGCTCGCATGGGTCAGCACACTCTCGTCTCGTTCACCCTGGCTGTTTCCTGTCCCTGGCCTGTGCTTATGCAAGATAGCGTACCTAAGCTCAGCAAGGATTTGTGCAAGAGTAGGCTTTTTAATAAAGCAGATCCGACCAGTTCATTTAAATTGCAGTTTACCCTTCTTCCCCGTCGCATGCACTGTCTTCCTAATCCTGCTCATTCTTTTCAAGGAAAGGTACAGGCAGGAATGAAGGCAAGAAGGCAGGCAGGAGGAGAGAGGAGGAAAAAGTTTTTATTTAATTTGTTCATCTTGGTTGTTACTCTCAGTTCGAGTTCGAGAACCCTGGTCCTTGGGGTGCCCGTGGATTGCACCAGCTGAAGGAGGCGGATGTATCCGCTAGGCCACCGGGGTGCACCAATTCTGTTCCTCTTTAAAGCCATTATCACTTTCTATCATTTTTATAGAATGTGTTGATTAGGTTTATTGTTTACTGCCTTTTCCCCTCCTTCCCCTATTTGTATCTATCTTATTCCCTACTTTATCCCTAATGCCATTAGCATTGACGGCCATATATGGGAAGGGTTCAATACTTATGATTTCATGAATGGTAAAAAATTAAGAAGAAACTGGTAGCCGAGGGCAGGAGACTTGTACCTGTGAGTCTAAGAGCACGCGTTGTGGATGCAGGAGTGGACCCTGGGGTGGGATGGCCACAGCAGCCCAGGGAGGGGGTGGAGCCTCCACTAGAGCAGAGGATAATTCCTGGGGAGTTTAGTAGCTGCAGACACCGAGGGTGTGGCCACGGAATGTGTGGGATGAACGGAATCAAGGATGATGCACCTCCAGCCACATCGCTGTCACTTCCATTAAGCAAGAATAAAGGACGCCATAGAAAGGAAGGGGAGCTTGGGGTCCCAGTTTCCTCTGTGCTCCCATCACCCCAAGATCTGCTCCTCAGTAATGGGGTTCCTATTCAGTCTCTCTCCCTCTGTCCCCGCTAGCCTGCTCTGGTGGAAGCTCACTGCCCTCCCCAGGGGGCTATCCGGGTTCAAGGATGGCATCTAGGCACATTCCTCATGTCTCCGCCCTGGCTTAACCCCCTCTGCTTAGATGGACTTCCTCCGCACGGGGGACAGCTGCTTGCTCTGACATTAAACAAGAGGTACCCGGGGGATGCTGGACGAATGTGGCCCTTACCAGATGCCTCAGTGACTGAACCATAAGCTCGGTCAGTGCACACAGATGGGGCAATAATCCGCCATTTCGGTCTAATTTCCCAAGTCCGGATTGCTGCCTGACCTTGTAGTGGTGTGGCTGTGCAGGATAGTGTCTGAAGCTGCAAAGTTAAGTCTTTCTCTTTTTAATTTTTTAATTCTTTTTGCAAATCATTCCATGTGAAAGTAGAGAGACGACACCTCATGGGGCTGCTGGGATTTTAACCCCTGGCTGATGAAGTTGGAAGACTTGAAAGATTTTTAACTGCCGATCACTTTCCCTGCCCCGGGTCTGCCTTCATGGGCCTTGGTACAGAGATCCTTCGGCTGTGACTTGAATCCTCGGGTGTCACCATTCACCCTCCTTAAACCAGTTTCTCTAACCTTCCGTCACTGAGTTCCTCACATCCAGCGTTGTTTGAGTCAAAGCCCCACTCCCTGTGCAGGCCACACGCCATCTCCCCACGGAGGGGGCTGAGGTTCCCTTTACTCTTCCCACCCTTTGTGGGGCATGTCAGGGACACTTTCCCACTGTTCTGTATCTGGTCCCTCTGGGACTTGGGCAGGTGGAAGGAGGTGGGAAGTCACCTGTTCTAATGTCAGGTGGGGCCTCCCTGCTTGCCCCTGATCAGGTGGCTCCGCAGCGCTCCGGGTGGTCTTTCTCTATAGAGGATGGTCTTGGTTTCCCCTTTGTCCTATGCGCTCCCCTATTTGGAGGGCCAGCCATACCCAATTCTATCCTGACAGCCACCTGCGCCCTAACTCCCCCATCCTGCTCTGTAACTCACCGGGAGCTGCTGGGATGCTGAGTTCCGCCCCCGGTGTCAGGGTCCTCCTGCAAGCCAACCTGCCGTGCCTGACCCAGGGGTGCACCCCTGTCCCACCTGAGGGACCTGGCTGGCTTGGCACACTGATGCTGCTGACGGAGTCTCTTCTGGGCTAGGCCTGACGTCAGGATCAGGACAAACCTCCACCGGCATCAGACAAATTGGACACAAGCTTATTTGAAAAATGTGGGCTTGGTCTGTCGTGCCGTCTGCAGAGGCAACTGTGCTGACTGGTCGCAACCTCAATACCAGCCTGACAAACCCTCCTTTCCTGAGTTTCCACCTCTTTGAAAAACCTCTGCTTTAAAGCTCTTAGAAAAGCTGGAAACAGCACCTCTAAAACTGATCATCGCCAATAAATTCTCTCTTGGCATCTGGCTTAAAAATTGTACTCTAGGGTTTTCCGCCCGTCATCTATTTTTATATTATCTTGGCATTTATTCAAGGAAACTTGTAGCATGAAAATTGATTGAATGTTGGCTGCATCCTGAATGGGAAGCTATGACAGGTTTCCACAATTATTCTGAGAAGAATTTTATACAGTAAACTTTAGGACATTCTTCAGTACTCTATTGATTGCAAAAAGAACTTCTCTGAATTTTAGAGAGGAAGGAAAGGAAAGGAGGATTGGAAGGAAGGAAGGAAGGGAGTAGAGGAGGAAGCACTTTTGTTAATTTGTTTATTTTGGTTTTTTCCCCCTTGGTGAAAATTTTTCTTTTGTAAAATACATTTTTGAGTGAGGTAACATTGCTGTATATATGTACACTATCTACGTGTAAGTGCACAGGTTGACTCTTCATTGAATCTATAAAGTACTCCATGCCCTCCAGCAGATATCTGATAGCCCTCCGTGTCTGTATATTGGACCCCACTCCCCTTTGTTCTCATTCCACTTTCCCTCTGGTCACCTCAGTTCTGTTGTCAGTGTCCAAGGGCTGATTTTCTTTTGTCTGTTCATTTGCTTTCTTTGTCTTCCACATATGAGTGAGGTCATCTGGTATTTGTCTTTCTCTTTCTGACTCAGCTCACTTAGCACAATCTCCTCTAGGTCCGTCAAATATTTGGTCCCAAATGGCAATTTTTTATCTTTTTTATAGCTGAGTAATATTCCACTGTGTATATAGGCCACTTCTTTATCCACTATCGTTGATGGACTCTTACATTGTTTCCGTAGCTTGGCCATTGTAAATAGTGCGGTGATGAACATAGGGGTGTAGACATCTTTTTGAAGAACTGTTTTCAAATTCTTTGGCTAGATACCTAGAAGTGGACCTTCTGGACATTACAGCACTTCTGTTTTTAACATTCGGAGACATCTCCCTACTACTATTTTCCATAATGGCTGCCCCACTTCACACTCTTGTTAACAGTGTAAAATGGTTTCTTTTTCTCCTTAACACTTGTTTCCTGTCTGTCTGATGAAAGTCATTCCAGCAGGAGTGAGGATATATCTCATTGTGGTTTTGATTTGCATTTCTCTGATGACAAGTGGTGATGAACATCTTTTCATGTGCCTGCGAGACATCTGTCTGTCTTCTTTAAAGAAGGGTTTGTTCAGACCCTCTACGCATTTTTAATTCTGGTTTATTTTGTTGTCGTTGAGTTTTATGAGTTAATTAGGTTGCCTTTTCATTCTGATGGTAGTTTTTTTCTCTGTGTAGAAACATTTTTTTTAGTTTGATGCAGTCTCATTCTTTCTTTGTTCTTTCTTTTTTCCTTCTTGCCATTAGAATCTAATCTCCAAAGACATCTGTAAGGTCCATATCAAAGAGCCTTGAATACTGTATTTTTTTCTGTGTATCTTATGGTTTCCTATCTTACATTCAAGTCTTTAATCCATTTTGAGTTAATTTGTGTGTGTGCTTTCAGCGATCCAGTTTCATTCTTTTGCATGTGATTGTCCAGCTTCTCAATATCATTTATTGTAGAGACTTCAATGTTCCTTTCTGTGCTCTTAGATCCTTTGTCACAAATTATTTGTCTATACATATATGTGGGGGCTCTCAATTCTCTGACACTGATCTCTGTATTTTTATTCCAGTGCCATAGTGTTTTGTTTGCTGTCACTTTGTAGTATAATTCACTGTTGCAGAGCTTAATGTCTCCTTTTATGCTCTTTTTTTCTCAGGATTGTTTTGACTAACTGGTGTCTTTTTTCAGTTTCAACTAAATGTGATGACTTTCTTTTCTATTTCTGTGAAAAGTGCCACTAAGGTTTTGAGAGAGGTTGTATTGATTCTGTAGATTGCTTTATGTATGATGGCAATCTCCTTCCTGATATTTGTTGTAGGGCTTCTTCAGTTAAGGGAACACTTATCTCTTTTAAGTTTATTAAGACCTTTTAAACTAGTGTTGAATTATCAACTGTTATTTTGTATTTGTTGACATTTTCATATGATTTTTCTCATTTAATGTGGTGAATTCTGTTAATAGATTATCTGATGTTAAAGCTTCTTTGCAGCACAGGAATGAACTAAACTTGATACTCGTGCATTTTTAAAATATAGTATTGAATTGCATTTATCAGTATTTTGTTTAGGATTTTTGCATCTACGTCCCCAAGAACAATTTTCCACTCTTATTCTCATCATGTCTCTATGTATCTTGTTTGTTTTTTTAGCGACAGCCAGTGATCCCAACAGAAGACATATAATGTCCCGCTTGTATCATTATTTTAAGGATCTGCATTTGGATTGTTCTGTTCTTTACAGTGACACATTGTTCTTTTGTCATAGATTTATGTTACATTTTGATGTGCACAGGGTCCTTCCTTTCTAACAATTTCTTGACAATGCTTATTTAGTTTTTTCTTTCATGTAAATATATCATATTTTATTTGACATTGTTTTAAAGGTAGAGCTTAATTAGGATCATAGTGAATTTTTATAGCTTCAGATTTTTAAGAAAGACAAATTTTATAGACAGAATAGGTAGATGGTCCCTGACTTAGAATGGTTCAGCTTATGATATCTCAGCTCTACTATGGTGTGAAAGCCATATGCACTCAGTAGGAACTGGAATTCACGTCTTAAATTTTGATCTTTCTCTGGGACAAAGACGTGCAGAGCATCCTCTCTGGTGATGCCGGGCAGCCATGTGATCATGAGGGGGAAACAACAGATACTCTGCAGTTTACTGTGTTGCCAGTGTTTTCAAGTTGCAGTACTTTCAGGTTATGATGGATTTATCAGAGTGTAACCCCATCATAAGTTAAAGAAGCTTTGTGTAGGATTTATAAAATTACAGACACACTGTTGTATAACTATATTTTATGGAGGCCCTTTGGTTTTATTAATGATGCAAAATAAGAAAAAGAAATCAAGAATTTTCAATACAAAAACAAAAACAAGACAATGGAACACAAAGGAAAACAGCAAGAGATAGAAAGAGAGACAAAAAAGACAGTTATAAAATTAGTTCATAAAATGGCAATAGTAAATTTTTCTCAGTCAATAATTGTTTTAAATGTAAATAGACTAAATTCACCAATAAAAAGATACATATGCCTAAGTGGTTAAAAATCCAATATTTAACTGTGTGCATTTTATAAGGAACTCACTTTAGATTCAAGGCCACAGAGACTAAAAGTAAAGGGATAGAAAAAGATATTCCATTCACATGGCATCCAAAAGAAAGCAAGTGTGGCTATACTAACATTATATAGAGCAGACTTTAAGTCAGAAATGATCCATAGACAAGGTCATAAAAGGTCAAGTCAACAGGAAGATAGAGCTATTGTAAATATATATGAACTCAACACCAGAGCTCCTAAGTATATAAAACAAATATTGACAGATTTGAAAGGAAAAATCAACCGTACAGTAATAGTAGGAGACTTCAGTACTGCACTTTCAATAATGGATAGAACATTGCAGACAGAAAATCAATAAACTGTGAACTTGATAAGACCTGCCAGGCACACACAGAATATTTCAGTGAGCAGCAGAAAAATACACATTCTTTTCAAGCACAAAAAACAGTCTCCAGGATAGATTACATATTAGGTCACAAAATAGGTTTTAACAAATATAAGAAAATCAAAATCATGTGAGGTATTTCATCTGACCACAATGAAATGAAACTAGAAATCAATAATAGTAAGAAAACTGGGAAATTCACAAATATATGGAAACCGAATGGCATATTCTTGAACAACTGCTGGGTCAAAGAGAACATCAAAAGGGAATGTATTAAAGATTAAAACTTATGTACACACATACATGCATACACAAAGGAACATACATTTTGCCTGGTTATCCTTCCTCGACTATCAGAAAAGTGACAGATGATTTTCTTCTTTCTTAGTGGAACTGTAAGAAAACAGTCTACGAATGAAAGCTATTTTTACAGATTATAGTTTAGGCAATTTACATCCATCAGCTAAAGGCTAAAAGCTACTGTCTCAGAGCAGAGGACAGGTTATGAATGACCAACTAAGGTGGAGTTCTACACCATTGTGGAATTGTCTAAATTTCCTCATGAGTCCTTGCTCATAGTTAAAAGTACCATTATAGAAATGGAACATACTGTGTGAAAAGCAAACCTGTCCTCTTGTAGTAAAATCTGTTATTGATGATGTGGGAGAGGTCAATGCAAAGAAAAAATACACTTAAATTTCTAGGGATCCTAGGATGTTTGCATCTTGAAATTATAGCTTTCCCATCTTCCTCCATGAATCACTTACCTTCTCCACATGACAGCCTAATTTTAGCTCCTTTTGTAGCATCAGCATTCAAGCCAGCCACAAAGACTTTGGCATTTGAGAACTGCTTTCTACAGAGACAAATTAAATGGCCTGGGATCCGTTCCAGGATATGCTCATCACACAAGAAATTTTATGGGAAATAGAAGTCACTGTTTTTACATACATACATACACACGCATACACACACATACACACACATACACACACATTGATCATAGAATAAGAGTTTTTATACCGAATCTTGTTTTTGTATTACTTAAAGGTTTTCCCTCTGAGTTTTTTCTTTATGTGGTTGAAAATTAAACATCATTTCCTGAATTTAAAATTCAGAAGGAAACTATGAAATACCTCATAAACTTTCAAACAAGTATCTACCAGACATCTGTTTTGATTCGGATACTCTATTATGGAGAATAGCTGTCATCTTAAGATAGAGATAGGAATATACTGAGATTCAGAGAATGGAGGAAGCATAAGAACTATAATTAAAGAAACCTCTTAAACACTCTACCTGGGTAGGGTGACTTAGAAGAAGAGACAGAGAGAGTAACTGAGAAGTCAGCGTAAGTTGCCCAGGTATTTGTTTATCAGTGAGCTGAATTATTGCTGAATTTGAAAGGGAGGAATGGATGGAAAAGACCTACAGAAGATGTTTCTCTTTGAACTGTTGATATGAAGACCATTTGTCTAAAAATTTGAGATATTCGTGTAGTTGCTTCATGCTCAGAGAAGAAGGCTTCATGCAAGAGGTTCTAAACTCAGAAATCACCAAGTTTGCCTCCCTGCCTTGAATATGGAAGGGCTAACAACAGGCTCACTGCCTTGAACATGGAGGAGGTATTGATGGGACACCATCTTGAACATGGAGGGAGTATTGATGGGACACCATCTTGAACATGGATGATGGGTGCCCCAGTTTGAATATGGAGGGGCTGATGGTGGTCACAGTTTCTCTTATCAAACTCCCCACCACTTGGATCCATATCTTATAATATCCTGTTTTTTCCACAGTCCTAATGCTGCCATGAAAGACCTGCTAAGATAGTGATCACTGTGTTGAATGATTGGGAAGCCTCAATAGAATAGTTTTGATAAAATCTAACCCCCACCCATTGTAATAACACATATACAATTACTTTTGCCCATTGGTTTCATGACTTCTTTTTCATATTATGAGCCTTTTCACATCATCCATCATTGTATCTTGGCTAATAATGGTCTATGGAGTCTGTTTTTTATTAAAAGAGAAATTCAGAAAAAGAACTGGCGAATGAGCCAGTTTTATTTATTCATATAATGTAAATGGATATAAGACTGCTTACCCCTGGGGGAACAATATTTCCAGCAACCAAAGGAATCTAGGTCCTGAGTTTTAATGTTTCTTAACATGTAATTTCTCCTGGATGTCAACTTTCTTTGTTAATTCAGAAGATCTGTGAACTCGAAACAATTTTAAAGTAATTCATTTATATATCTGTCTAAGAATATAAAACATTTCCCTTTTTTGTTTGATACATAATTTCCTTAATTTTATATGTAAGTATACAAAATGGTCAACAGCAAAACTCAGTATTCACCAGGAACGACCAATCTTGTTTTCCCACTCACCATTTTGAATGACCCTGTAGAGAGACTTTATAGAACATGGATTTCAGCATTTTTAGAGGACAGTCTGAGAACCCTATCAAAGGATAGAGGTAAAGGCAATATTTACTCCAGAAAGAGAATTCCAAAGAAGCACAGAAACAAAATTCCAGGTGGTGTACAGTTATGGAGAAAATGAGCCAAGCATTTAAACAGCTGGAAGAAGAAGGAAAAATGTCTTTGTGGCATGTGTTTCAAAGGAACACACTCAAGGAGACATAAAGCAGTGTTTGTCTTATGTTTCAAATTCAAACAAAAGGTGCTGATTCGTATTTAGTTTTTGTGAGTAGTTCGCTTGGCTCGCAAATGAGAGTATGTACAAAATTTACATTCTTCTCTGAAGGGCATTCATTTCCATGTCAATGGAACATGCAGCCCAAGAGTTTAAATTTCCAGATGAAGGACAAAACATCATTTCGTTATGGTACATTGAAGAGTGTCGCTATTTTAGTTGTAATTATAAATCACCCCCCTGAAAGATATCAAATATGAAATTAAGATTTTGACATATATCTTGGGCTGCTCTTTGGTATGTGTTTAAGGTGAGAATGATAATTTCACTCAAAAACATCCTCTTCTTTAGACAGTTGAATCCCTGTACCCTGAAGTCTGGTGGGGCTGAGATAAGAATGAGTGACTCAGGTCACCAGGTACATAAGAGTGTCCGCAGGTGAGGCTCACCTTGAGTCTGTAGGGGCCGCTCGTGACCCATCCTCCATGCCTGACCTGCAGGGTGAGCCTCAGACCACGCTTCCAACCCATCACTGCATCTCTGGGACAGGTCCTGGCGGTGAGCCCCAGACCACGCTTCCAACCCATCACTGCATCTCTGGGACAGGTCCTGGCGGTGAGCCCCAGACCACGCTTCCAACCCATCACTGCATCTCTGGGACAGGTCCTGGCACCTCAGCCTCCGTGTGTCCCAGACCACCAGTGTCATTTTTCTGTTACTACTGTCCCTTCCATGGCCCCCAGCACAGATGCTGGCATCTCATGCCCTCACTCACCACACAGTCCTTAATCTTTTACCAGTTCTTCTCATCATCCCAGGCCACCGCAATCAATAACCCTGCAATAGCCTTGGTTTTGGCTTCAGCATCGCTGAGACTCTACTTCTCACGCTTGCTCTGTGTGCTCTGATGTGGCCCCTCTGCAACAGCATCGAGCTGGTCACCCCATGTTTCCAGGCTCCCACCTGCACAATGTTGACTGACGCTGTCGATAGCCCCCGTTCTGTGTCAGGTCCTCTCATAGCCATTTGTGATGGCAGGTTGTGCTGGGATTCACCTCCGGGAGTAAGGGACAGGAGGGGGTGCTGCAGGAGATTAAGAAACTCAGAGCGAGTACGAGAGAAAGGTGGGATTAGGGGGCCAGCACCGTAGCGGACTGAGTGCACTGAATACCCTGCCTTCCACCTATTTATTGAGTTCATACACAGAATTGTTTCATGCTGCTTATGTAAACAATTTTATCTTTTACATTGGATTTGCTGATGCAGCCTTTTGTTTTCCAACTGCATAACTGTATCTGTCTTGTTTGGGGGAGTGAACAGTTACAGAAACATTGTCCCAGTGCTGTCTCACGCTGGCCTTTGCCCGGTGTTCTCGATGTTCTGCCAGCTCCCATTTTGTCCCTGCTCCCCTTTCTGCCCCCAGCAAGGTTGCATGACATCTTCCTCAACATCACACATCTCCAAAGATATCCTGTCACCTAGCAGACACCCAGGGTTCGCTCTCGTGGCTCAGGCGGCTGAGACACTGCGTGCAAACCACATTAGCCCAAGGACCCAGGCGTGACACCTAGGGCCAGGGTGAAAAACCAAAATGAATGACTAACTGAAAACCGATGTTAAAAAATAAAATAAAATTCAAACCCTGTATCCTCTCTCGCACCCGTTTTGCCTGCTGTTTCCTACATTTGAGCTTCCATCCTGCTCCTTCTTTAGTGGCTGCAGGGCAGGGAGGACTCCTGAGATGCCATAGTGACGGTGCACAGGGCACACTTAAAGCCGTTGTCCGAACCTTCTTGGTTCTTGGAAAACTGATACAAGAAAGCCAGCAAGCATGTCTGGCCCAAATAGAGTTACAGGAACTTGAAACAACCAATAAAACCTCCCTCCCCCAAAGCAGACAAAATATGAAGACACTTGAACAAGCAACAGGCAACCCCTGTGATTGCTCTGAGAGAGGTTCTAGGTCATAATGCAGGAAGCGGAACTCAGAAGGATGCCCCCTGAGTGGGGGAGACTGAGCTGAGAGCCCCAGGGTGATCAAGGCTTGGGGACCAAAGTTCTCAGGACAGAGTCCGGGAGAGGGGAGAACTCTGGAACCTACAGGGGGTCCCTCGGAGTTTTCAGCTGAAGACTGCTTGGCTCGTGCACATGAAGGAACCGTGAGTCTGGGAAAAGAACTACTCAGAAGGAGTAGTAACAGGGTTTGGCACTCATGCTGGCCTGAGAGCAGCGCCTCTTCCCACGGTGCTCAAAGTCTTGAACACTTACACCTGCACAGTGGGAAGTGATTGTCTCTTGGCTGAGCCCTGCTTCGCTTCTGCCTAACAGCTCTTAACTGACACTCAACTCATCTTCACATTTGTGCTGGGAATGTGGTTTAAGCATGGTCTGCTGTCTTGGTTCTCTGTAACATTCTGTAACTCGTTTGGGCTGTTTCATAAAGTAGCCTTATGCAAACAGATGAACAGGTTCTGAGGAAGGGGTGTTAGACAGTGACTTCTGTAGCCATAAGCAACTTAGAAGAGATTGGGGAGCTTTCTCAGAGAACGCTGGCCATTAGAATACATGCATTTCTATCTACAAGAACAGGTCCTGGGGACACTCAGACATTGCTAATGAGAATACAAAATGGCTCAGTCACTCTGGAAAACAATTTGGCTATTTCTTATAAGATTTAACATCTAATAACCATATGATCCAACAGCTGTCCTGTGGGATGCTTATCCAAGGAGAAATGAAAACACCAAAACCTGCACACAAACTCTCATGACAACTCTGTTTATAATGGCTGAAAACTGGAGACGGTTCAGCTGTTCCTCAGCTGGTGGATGATTAAACAAACCATTGGATAGCACAGCCTAACATACATTCAGCAATAAAAAGTAATGAACTATTGATACACACAACAATTTAAGTGAATCTTGTGGGAGTTATACTGAGTGAAAAAAGCCATTTCTGAAAAGTTACCGACAATATGATTCTATGTGTCAGCCATTCTTGAAATGAGAAGAATGGTGACCAGGGTCAAGGTTGACAGGGGTCGGGAAAGGGAGATTGAGTGGGAAGCAGGGGTAAGGGCGATGTGGCCATAAAAGGATAAGATGGTGGAGATCCTGGTATTGATGGAAACGTTTTGTATTTTGACAGTGTCGTGGTCAGTTTGCATTGTAGTTTTGCAAGATGCTACAGCATGAGAATTGGATTAAAGATGAAAGGGTGTCCTGGACCTAATTTCAACACAAGTATGTGTGGAGGCTTCCCCACACAAATAAGCAGTTCTCAGACATTCAACTGAATTCAGTTCAATTCTGACAACACATTTCTGGAGGTGGCATTAGATTCCACGGTAACGAGCTCACTTTCCCAAGACTTCACATGCAGTTACAGGACCCGTTGCCTGTGCTTCTGACCAGTTTGGCTTTATATAAATCACAGGTTTCAGGACAGCCTTCTTAGGTTTGATTCATTTGCCAGAGCAGCTAACAGAACTCAGAGAAATATTGTACTCACTGGATCAGGAGTTTATTATGAGAGGATATAACTCAGAAACAACCAGTTGGAAGAGATGTATTGGGCAGGATGTATTGGGAAAGGGGGTGGAGCTCTCATACCCACTCCTGGGCCACCATTTCTCTCTAAATATCCATGTGTGTGCAACCTAAAAGCTCTCTGAACCCCCTCCTTTATAGTGTCATTAGGTAGACGTGATTGATAAACCCACTGCCCATCAGCAACTGAACTCACCCTCCAGCCCCTCTCCCTCCCTGAAGGTCTGGAGCTGGGACTGGAAATTCCTATCCTGTAATCACACGGTTGCGCCTCCTGGTGACCAGCCCCATCCTCAGTTTCCTCCCCAAATTCACCTTTCATATAACCAAAGACACTCTCAATACTTGGGAAATTCCAAGGATTTGGGGATCTGTGAGTCAGGAACTGTGGTGGAAAACCAAATATGCATGAGAAATATATTTCAGTTCTCCGAGTGACCAGATATATATTTCTTATAAATAACAAAGGATACACAGACTCTCTCTCTAATGTTTCTTACCACTGTATGTAAACCTACAGTTATCTCAAGATGTAGGTTTAAAAGAAAAAAATGGCATTTTATTAAATATTTGTAAAATTTTTGAGTAACATTTTGCGATTGGTAAATATTGCTCAGATACCTAACACTGATTGGCATTTCAAGGATTTTCTTAGCCAGCAACTACCTAATAATTATCAACATTGTAAAATATATCATATAGCATTGTGAGGACTGGAGGAAAATTTCTCCCATCACTCTCAGGTTCTTGATAGAAGAAGTTATTTAATAACTTAACATTGGATATAATATTAAGAGAAAATTTCAAACTTCATAGCATACATACAGAGACCTTACATGACAGTAAATTCTGAGGCAACTGGAGTAAACCAAAGATTGGTATCCTTTGTTGAAATCTGAGAAAGGGGGCTGGGGAGTCAGGGGTCTTCCCTTGCCAGTGGCATCTGTGTTCTTCCATCTGGCTATAAAGATCGAGGACCATAAGTAAGAATGGATAAAGAAATGTATTCTTTGTCCAAAGAAGGAGAGGGGTGCTTCTCCTCAAAATACTTTCTCCAGGCTTGTGGCACGTGTGAACTAGGTTATATGCTTTTTGCAAAGGAAGGGGTGGGATGGGGCTGTGTTTAGGTCTCTGGGTCTGCAGACTTCTAGAAGAGGGCCAGAGCATTCTAGGGCCAGAGGATCATGCCACTGACGTCCTGTCTTAATTTGGTCTGGACCTGAGCTGCCATGCACAGAGGCATGTCTTCCTTCTTGACCTTTCTCTCCTCTTCCCCTCCATGTTTCTCGCTGGTTCCCGCAGTGCCAGCACAGATTCCGGAGCCGAGACAGCCCTGCTGCCATCATCTTCTAGTCCATGGTTGTCGATTCTCTTGTCTTCTGCAACCTCAGCTGCTACGCAGCTCTGGTGATTCCTGCAAATCAGCACAACTGGGCAGATGTTACTTTTGCTTTAACCATTTTGAGGAAACGGTCAAGCCCGGGTGACGGGATGACTCACCTTTACTCTGAGAGTAAAGGCCGGTTTCTTGAGAGGACATGTTTACAGATAAATGTCTGGATTGAGATCCTATCAGACTATGTTGCTCTTGGGGATGAGCGAACAGTGACCACTTCTTGATGAGGGGCGGGTGGTGGCTTCTGACACCTGTGTTACCCGCGGAGGCTGACGTTCTCCCACGTCTTTCCCCACAGGATCTCCTCTTCAGTGTGTGTGCCCTCAACGTCCTCTCCACCATCGTGTGTGCGCTGGCCACGGCCATGTGTTGCATGCAGATGGTCTCCTCCGATGTCCTGCAGATGGTGAGTGGCTCTCAGACTGGCCAGCCCGGGCCCCTCCCCCGCAGCTGGTTTGAACACAGTGGCCCTTTCTGACTTCCCACCAGAGGACATGACGACAGGAGGCCGCCCGAGTCCAGGGTGTGGAGGGCGTTGGAGGTCACTTCTGGAAGGCAGAGAACACACACATCGGGTGCCCTCGATGCGTTTATTTGAGGTGTTGGAGCCCCCAGTCGACAGAGCCCCGCCACCGTCTTGTCCCTTGGGACGCCCTTCCGTGCGGCCCCCAGTAATTTCAGTGACATCCCTGTAGCCTCAGGCGCTCTCTGAGCCCGACAGTCGCCTCCTCAGGCTGCAGAAGTCTCTTCGAGCAACGGAAGGCTCTGTCTAGGGGATGCGTTCTTCCAGATTTCCGTACTTTTAGATTTGCTAATTAACCCCGAGCCCAGAAGCCGGTGGCAGGTCCCCGCTGGCCATCTTGACTCTCGGGCAGGGTTTTGCACACGGAGAACTGTTCTCCCAAGGGGGAGGCGTAAGGCCAGAGCAAGGGCCACGCACTAGTGAATA